>CM068380.1:47283670-47618883 GCA_034770075.1 Aralia elata | reverse complement strand
ATGTCCCCTCAGTACATTGCAGATGATGAACATCAATTACCAAGCGCCTACACCAGTCTATGTGGTGGTGCGCGCTTTCGATTGGTTCCCGAAGGGTTTAACAATTGGAGAGACTTGATTTACCGGTGGAGATCCGGACCTTGTACTTTTGACATCTCTTTCCAAGTCCTTGACATCGCTGCCAGTTTTATACCTATTATTGGGGACCTCGGGGATACAACAAATCCGAGGCATTGCCTTCCACCCTCCACCAACAAATCAAGCTAATCCATCGTATTGGGAATCTGGTATACAAATCACCGAATATGATGACCCTTCCCTCCCAGGAGTGGCCTACCCAGTGATCACATGTGGATGAGTCGGCGCCACCTGCCAGCTTTCAAGCACTGGAGATTAGGCACACCACTCACGATAGAATGCCAAGCTCCAGCTGTTGAACACCTAGGGGTCTCTCCAGAACTTACCTTCGTGGGAAAGGAAATGATTAAATAAATGTAAATCCAGCCTGGTACAGGGTTTATAGAGGAGCAGTCAAGGAATCACCCGAGCCCCATCCAACTACCACAGCACATAGGCAAAGCAGGGTGGGGATATCGGTTGAAGGCGTAGGCACGAAACCACCGTCATTGACCGGCTCCGATTCGGATGGCCGGCCTTCTGGTACCAAGGGTAAACATAGAGCAGGGGGATACACCGAGCCCGTTTGGATTGAGTCTTCGGGATGAAAGAATTAACCCCCCGTGAGTGATAGGTTGGCCAAAAGGGAAAATTTCCTGCAGGAGGTAGCAAAAGATTTTGAAACCAAGGGGTCTATAATCCCCGGGACAATCAAACAAGCAGTAAGAAAACGAAAATTATCACACCACACCCGAAGTCCCAACAAGTTTTGCCTGTCAATCGATTGAGCAGGGCTTGATTTATTTCCACTGGACAAGATACGAGGACGCAAACGACGTAATTCCAGCCTTCGTTATCATCGGGGGAATGTCCGATGTGAAAGCCCCCTTTTAACCAGCGCCATTTCATTCTGAACCTGACCAAATACAGGACAATTGGACCCTGAAAACCAGTGATATCCAAACAAGGGTTAAAACCCGACGTATCAGGGTGGTATACACCCAGAGGACGGGGGAAATGACGAAGTTTATTTTTGTATTGTGTGTTTTTTTTTGTGCATAATTATGTCTTTTCTTGCGTTATTTGAAAATGCGATCCGCAGTGGTTGGAAAATGACTTATATATGACAATATTTTGTTTCATTTCTAGGTGTACCAATTTGAGTCTCCTTGCCTAAACAAACGGTCTTTCAAAATTTAATATGATGATAATGATTTTGACAATGAGCTAGATTTCGATTATGTAATGAGGCATTGAACAAAACGAGACAGATTACAACTACGACCGCCTGACGAGATCAAAGGATGGGTTCGAGGAGAAACCCAAACCCAACTTGGGACCAAACCGTCACCATTGCTATTGGCACCCCATGAACAAGCCAAAAGAACTCAAGGATAGAGGACGGACCTTACCCCAACCAAAAAGCCGAAATGACTGAGTTGCTAAAACAATATGAGAGATGTCTTTGGCCTTGGTCTCATGAGATAAAGATCGGATTGTCCACCGACATTGTGGTACACCGATTACCCATCAAGGAGAGTTTCAGGCCTGTCAAGCAAAAATTAAGAAAATGAAACCGGAGTGGAGCTTAAAAAGTAAAGGATAAGAGATCATCAAGCAGTTCAGGGCGCGGAATCATGTATGGTGTCCAACTTACCCGGAATGGCTATCCAATATCCAATGAGTCCCAGTGGCTAAGCCTGGAGGGAAAGGTGAGGGTATGTGTAGACTACAGAGATCTAAAACTAAGGCCAGTCTCAAGGATAACTTCCCGGGTACCTTTCATTACACATCCTGGTGGATAACAACAACACCCAGTACGAAATGTACTCTTTTGTGGATTTGCTTCGCGAGATATCATCAGGATAAATGGTTTGGCGAAGAAGATCGGGAAAAGACCGCATTCATCACCCCCTTGGGGCACTTTCCCGTGCTTCTATCGACGATTGGCTTTTTAGGTTCTCACGAATGTCGGGGGCTACTTATATCAGAGAGTCCATTGATGGCCCTTGTTCCTACGATATGATGCATAAGGAGAAAGAGGTCCTACGTGGGCTGACATATTGTTATTGTGAAACTTAAAGGTAGAATCTGATCATATACCCATCTCAAAAAAGCTTATTCGACTCGGCTCAGAAAGTATAATTTGAAACTCAATCCAGCCCAAATGTGCTCTTTCGGAGTGCAGGTGTGGGTAAGCTCTTGGGATTCTCTGGTCAGAGATCGGGGCATTGAGTTGGATCCAGCACAAGATTTTAAGGCCATTGTGGATTAATGGGCCCGGCACCTCACATAGAGAAAGAGATAAGAGGGTTTCCTTGGAAGAATAAACTTCCATCAGCCGTTTACTCATACTCCCACTTGGACGACTAACATGCGAGCCGATTTTCAAACTGTTAAGAAAAGGGGCTTCCCAAGAATGGATCCATGGGCAATGTCAGAAGGGCTTTCTTCAGAACCATTACAAAGCAACTGACTGAGGCACAGTGCTTGGTACCACTCCGAAGGATGGAGGGATCCCTCTGTTTATGTATTATATCGGTCCAATGCCAATCGCAGATTGGGGATGCTATGGTGATGGGACAAGAAGAATGAGGCTGGTAAGGAGCAGGCCATCTATTACCATCAGCAAAAGATTTAGCCAGTGTGAACAGAATTACACTCCCCATCGAGAAGACCTGTTGTGCTCTGGCCTGGGCTGCAGGGAGATTACAGCACTACCTCCATGGGCATACGACGTACCTGATATCAAGAATGGATCCCCTGAAATATATTTTTGAAAGGCCCATGCTGAATTATCGATTATCAAGATGGCAGTTAATCTTACAATAGTTCGACATGGTGTACGTGACTCAGAAGGCCATGAAAGGGCAGGGAATCGCCAGATCAGTTTGCGGAAACCCCGTCAGGAGGGATGGAGCCGTTAGAAACTCCTCTTTCGGGCGAGGATATATTTTGGGTATCACGCGAGAAATGTGATGACGAGGGACAGTTCTGAAGCTGTATTTTGATGGTGCCGATGAATGCCGAGAGGGGCAGGAGCCGGAGCGGTCCTGGTTCTCTATCACCGGAGAACAATACCCCGTGGCCACTAAACTGCATTTCAGCAATTCGAACAACACCGCTGAGTACGAGGGATGTATCTTGGGACTCCGCTTGGCCCGCGACATGGGAGTGAAGAGACTAGCGGTGTTCGGGGATTTAGAATTGGTAATCAGACAGGCAATCGGGGTATACAACACTAAAGAGCTCCGGTTACTTCCATACCATCGTTGTGTTACCCAGCTGATGCAAGAGTTCGAAGATATCGCTTTCCGCCATATTCCCTGGGGACGGAATGACTTTGCCGATGCATTGGCAACTCTGGCTTCCTGAATCCACGTAATCAAGAAAAGGGACAGTCCACAGATTGAGATGGCCGTACAGAATGCCCCGGTATATGAGGAACACGTGGTAGTGTTATCAGACGAGGTGGTGTTGACAAGGCAGCCCTGGTATCACGACATAAGGGAATATCTGAGAGATAGATCCATTCCCGACCAGGCGAGTCGAACTGAGAGGATGAGAATTCAAAAGATGGCGATGAAATTTTACCTGAGTGGGGATTCACTCTACAAGAGGGATGCTGGGTTGGGACTGTTGCAATGCGTAGATGAGACACAGGCCCAAAAGATTATGAATGAAATACATGGAGGGCTGTGTGGGCCACACATGAGTGGACCGATGCTGGCCAAAAAGATCTTGAGGACAGGGCATTATTGGTTAACGCTGAAAGCCGATTGCGATGATCATGTCAAACGGTGTTACCAATGCCAGGCGCCACGGTAATGTGATCCATACGCCTCCCAATGAACTGCACTGTATGACCTCACCCCGTGGCCATTTTCAATGTGGGGAATGGATGTAATCGGACCGATAGAGCCCAAAGCAAGCAACGGACACCGATTCATTTTCATCATGATCGATTACTTCACCAAGTGGGTAGAGGCAGCTTCTTTCCCCAGAGTAACTCAGGAGGTCATCGTCAGCTTCATCAGGAATAATGTCATTTGCCGATATGGGCAACCTGAGGTTTTGGTCTCCGACAATGCCAAAAATTTTGAACAACGCCCTCATGAAAGGTTTGTGCGACAGTTTAAGATCAAACACCTCAATTCCGTCATTTATCATCCTAAGATGAATGGGGCAGTGGAGGCTGCAAACAAGAACATCAAGAAGATCATGGCGAAAATGTCGGCTAATCATCGGGGATGGCCGGACCTTCTAACCCCTCACCTTGCTGGCATATCCGAACATCAACGCGTACTTTCTACAGGGGCAACCCCTTACGCTTTGGTGTATGGAATGGAGGCTGTTCTACCAGTTGAGGTTGAGATGACGTCCCTCAGAATAGTGATCGACGCTCAGATAGGCGAAGAGGATTGGATGCAAAAGTCGATACGACCAATTGGCCCTAATTGATGAAAGGAGGGTGGCGTTGCCGTTTGGCTATGGTCAACTATATCAACAGAGGATCTCTCGATCATACGACAAAAAGATAAGACTTCAAAAGTTCAAGGAAAATGATTTGGTGTTGAAAAGAGTCATGCCTTGTCAAGACGAAGCCAAGGGGAAGTTTGCCCCGAACTGGGAAGGGCCATTTGTGATTAAGAAAGTGCTATCCGGAGGAGCCCTCATATTTGCAAGAAATGGATGGTGAGGTATATTTCCATAACCCCTCAATTCTGACTCGGTGAAGCGGTTCTACGATTAAATCATCAGTTCCTTTTTTCCTTTGATAGCGAACTACGTAGGACCTGATCTCCCAACTTGTGGGGGTACGTAGGCAGCCATCATGGCGCTTTCCGATCCATAAAAAAAATAATCCTTTCCCTAACCAAAACCAATTTTCAATAGCCAGATACAACCTTCCTACACCCTCAACACCTTCCCGAAGCTAGCTGCCTCCTAACCAGTTTTCATCCTAAAGGACATAACCCTGGACCCAACCCAAATAGTTATCCCAAAATCTGGAGATTCAATCCGATGAAATCAAAAGGTGTACGGCAATATCTGTCAAATTTCCATCAAGACTTGAGAAGAGAAAGAAGGCGAAAGGTCAAAATCCATGGTCAACTGGATAAAATGGGGATCCAATGAAAGGCAATGATATGACAAAAGGGGAAAATGACTAAGACTAAATTTAAATGCATGTCTCTATATATATAAGTCATTTTATTACAAGATTTCTCTTTCGATAACTGATGAAACTAACATAGTCTATGCAGGAAATAAAATAATCTACAAATCTGAAACTAGCTGAAGCAGGATGGACAAAGTGGTGGATAGATCTGGAGCATCAGCATCTCCTGCACTGCAATCTGCTGATGCCCCATGATATTCAATATACGCTCCAGTAAAGCAGTGGCTCGGCTGACAGTCCCAAAATGAGCATCTACAACTGCCCTGGTCTGAAATACAATGGTCTCTCTGTCAGCAATGGCAGTGTCTCTAGCCCGAATGGCATCATCTCTCTCGACAAGAGCGGCATCCCTCTCGGCCTCAGCAATAATCAAGGCCAGGCGGAGTCAGGTATCCTCAGTAACCCGACTTGGGGCAGAATCAGCTGAGATGGAGTGGTCGGTGGTATCCTCTGGGAAAATCACTCCAGAGTCATCTAAGGCCCCAGTCTGACTCAAACCAGCCGGATCCAAGTCTCCGCGCAACCACTGCACGTAAGCAAATGTCTGGATGTGACAGCTCTCACTATATTCGGCAAGGATCCTACAAGACCAAAGATCATATACCTGCAGTAGATCCCTCTCTGTCCGGGATGATATAAGGAATCGGTAGGCGGCTGCACCCGCGAAAGGGTGTAAATCCTGTGTCTGATCAAACTGTCCCATAACCGCCAGGGGATGATAAGTCGTCACGCCCCTCAGGCCGGCAATAGGGATGAAATCCAGGGTGGGCACGTGAGTCAAGAAGCTCATAAAGGAGCAATAGCCCGAATAGACCAGGAGATGAAAAGGGATCCTCGACGACCGACAAAAATGATATCCAGGAGGCCACATCAATACAGCTCACGGGACGAAACGAAAACTGCGTGGTTATGTCATGGCTGTAGCAAAACCCTTGGCGACGGAAATGGCCGATGGGACTAAGATGACTCATGAACCACACGTACAATAAGGTCGAGCTCCCTCTGAATACTCTGCCGTGGAAAGACTGGCAATAGGAGGCTGACATGTAGGTATCCGCCAATATCATGGGAAGAATGGTGTGATCCTCATGAAGGGCTCGAACAGCCGCGATAACCCGCATGTCCAACTGATCAGGTCCTGCCGGCTACAAAACTGAGATGACACAGGCCATCAGAACGTCCACTCTCAAGGCATCCCAACGCTCCTCGGACACGGAAAAATCACCGAGGAAAAGACGAAAACTGTCAGGTGAGCCAAATCGATCAATCAAGAACTGAAGGGAAACCATATGGTCTGATGTGATCACCGGTAACAAGACAGCCCTCCGCAAACCGGTGAAAGTCAAGAATTGACGGCGCATGGAACCAACTGTAACCCTGGCACAAGGTCTATCCAAAGGCAAGCCGGTGATGACACGAGCATACTCTCGAGGGTGGGGGTCAGCTCTACCGTCCCTAACCTGAACACCTGACGGGCAGGCGCCCAATAGCTCAGAATACCATCCACAAAGCCCACTGGCACCTGAAAGGTTAATAAGGACCAAGAATGGCCCAAAAGACCATCTGCGATGACCCTGTCTGCCGGCAATAAACTGTCCAACCAGCGGAGGAAACTGCCAACCAACCTTGTGGAAGGAATGAAATCCAAACGTACCACGGCATCTGAGGACGACATCTATGGAAAAATAATATCAAAAAGACTGTATAGGGGTCATTTTCTATCCATAAATAAGAAAAGCATGCATCATACAGTTAATAATAAAGCAAATGAAGTTCATAGAGATAAAAGAGAAATACTGTGCATGAATAAATAAATGAGTTCAGTACATAGTGCATAAAATGAAAAATAAGACTAAACAGGTACAGGTACAAAAGCCCTATCCTATCCTGATCTAAATAAAATCAATCTCGTCTATGAAAGCGGGATCCTCAAACTGGTCCCCCGGAGTCGCCGAAGTCGAAGGCCAAAAGTTCATGTCGGGGATATATGGCTGCGTTGTGGCATCAGATGAGCTCGGGCCCGCATCATAACCCGCACCGTCAGGGTCGTAGGCATAAGCATCCTCTGGAGTCCGGCCCAACACCCGAAGATATAGAGACAACTGGTCTACCTGCCGGGTCAAGGTGGCGATCTGCTCAGCATGGGTAGGGCTCCGAACACAGGCTGCCCAGTCCGTCATCATCACTGAACCGGGGACCATATTCCCGAGGAAGAATGTGGCCCGGGTCTGAGGACCAATGGTGCGGGGCACCCACCAAGTACGGAAAGCATCACTCGTACTGGGACCCGTAGATAGCATCCGACCGTCCTCCCCTGCAAGCATGATCTCTGAAGGCTGAGAATCCAGCGGCCAGGAGGTAGTGAAAGGAAGGGAATGCGGGATGCGGATCTCTCCAGTAACGCATCTGAATGCGCGCTCCCCCAGATACATCACCCATCCTCCAACACTCTGCAAAGTGAGGCGACGGGTGGAAGGTGCGAACTCCGGGCCGGTAGGATACCCATCTGTGAACCCCACATCCAGATGCTCAGAAAGATAAGGCCTCCAGACGACCCCTGCAGCAGTGATCAGCTCCAGCTGGATGCGGCAATGGGCAAAGCTGCCAGACACTGGGACCTCCTCCAGGTTGCTGTGGTGCCATCGCCGACCCCGAGGATAGGTGTCCAAGCCGAGGGTAGTGACGGGCCTCAGACAAGGAAGACGCTCGTAGGCCCAAAACTGTTGAACAGAACAAGGCAGAGCATGAGTAACCAACAAAAGCAAAAAAAAAGATAAATGAAATGACGGGAAATACAATAAGAAAAAGGAAAAAAAACCTCACCAGCAGGAAGTGATAGAATCCGAGCCAAGCATCTGTCTGGCCCTCCGAGCGTAGACGCATACCGTGGAGGAAATAGGCAAAGGTGAATGACCCCCAGTCATAGTCACTGATACGGTCCACGTCTCTGACAGCGCCTACGACGCTGAAATGAATGGTGGAGGAGTTGTTCCCTAGGAAACAACCCCTCATAATGGTCAGGAATAAGCGTCGTAGTAGAATGTCCCGGGTGCCCTGATCCGCTGGAATAGGCAATGCGTACAGACCCCCGACAGCATCGACAGCCAAAGCGCCGGATCGAATGCTACGGGCCTTAAAGACCCGATCCTCAGCAGCGAAGCCCAATAAAGCCCGGACCTCCGCTGGAGTGATGTCAAGATCCAGAGGGACCCGGGATCCGGTGAACTCTATGCCGGTAATATACCTCCAATCCCAGGGGGTCAGCACAACCTCGCACTCAAGATGGTGAAGAGACTGCGTCTGGTGGAACCAGCGCTCAGATAAGGCCCTCATGTAACCCCAGGGGCACTGGCGGGGAATGATGGTGAAGAAGTGACGAAAGCCCCAGGAGTCCACCACCGCCCGGTACTCGCTGTGCAGAGCTGTATAGAGGGAATATATGTTGAACCAGTTACCCCTCGGCTGAGTAAACTCGGGCACCTGGGACAATCACCAATGGGTCAGTCCAGATAAAAGGAGAATTGAGAAATTGAGAATGAAATAAGAATGGAATTGAATATACCTCATTAGCTATAAGAGATGCCGAGGGGTGACGACTGAGATCCCGACCCAAAAGATCGGGTATCTGCATAGGGGCGCCAGAAGGAGCCTGATGAGGAGATGGAGCCGGTATGCTGGAGGATGGCCCCTCTGCCGCGACCTCCGGAGGAACAGCCTCCTCAACGTCCGGATGATCGGGACGGATGACAGCCTCCGCCAAACGGCGAGCCTGACGGGTCCGAGGAGGAACAGGGGCAGGTGCAGCCCTACGACGGCGAACACCCGAGGTCCGTGACGCAGAAGAGCTACTAGGAGCATCGGGATCCATAGCTGGAACAGAACAGGCAAGGAGGAAGGTAAGTTCCCTTTTGAATTATGTCACGAATATTCTAAATTCCTACCCTCATCATATAATTAGTGCAGCATGATGCATGTTAAAAAAAAAAAATCGGTAGAGTTCCGTTTGTAAAATGGACATCCCAGGCATAAGCCAAACATATTTTTCATTAATCCAAGCCACAACAGATCAAAATTGCATTCATATGTGTAATTACAGCATGTAAAGGACCATAGTGCATGATTTTCTTTCAAAAAGGGAAAAACAAATATGTGGGACCGCATCATGAGCATAAAATAGGACTCACACAGTTGATGCATAGCATGTATATACAATAATACATAGCATATCATTGTAAAGTATACATTTCTATCTCTAACATGTAAATAGCCAAATGTATAGCAAAACATTGACGAAATTGAAAAGTGAACGGTCAGAGTGTTACCTGTAGCGCGTAGATCGATCCTACCGGAGCGGTTTTTGCAGAAAGGTTGGAAAACTCGGCAAAAGGGCGTGCAAAGGTTTGAAAATCGCGTGGGGTACGAATGAAAGTGACAGATCTGGGAAGCGGTTGGCCGCACTTATGCCCGATCTTGGCCGCAGATCAATCTGCGGCTGGCCGCGGATCCATCTGCGGCTGGGCCCAGTGCTCCCCCATTGGTCCATTGCAAGCTTAAAGCCCATTTGACTCATAGTGTGATAATAAAATACGAGATTTGGATGAATCGGGTGTCGAACACGACTTCTCGACTCAACCAAAGTGACCGGATAGGAGGCCCGGCACTCGCAGACAATCGACCGGCGACGATAACCGGCGATTACGAGATGGATGTCCGGCGACGAAAACCGGCTCCGACAAGACAACCAACCGGTGACGATAACCGGGGGTTACGAGATGGGTGACCGGCGACGATAACCGGCCCCGACGAGACAATCGACCGGCGACGATAACCGGCGATTACGAGATGGATGTCCGGCGACGAAAACCGGCTCCGACAAGACAACCAACCGGCGACGATAACCGGGGGTTACGAGATGGGTGACCGGCGACGATAACCGGCCCCGACGAGACAATCGACCGGCGACGATAACCGGCGATTACGAGATGGATGTCCGGCGACGAAAACCGGCTCCGACAAGACAACCAACCGGCGACGATAACCGGGGATTACGAGATGGGTGACCGGCGACGATACCCGGCCCCGACAAGACAATCGACCGGCGACGATAACCGGCGATTACGAGATGGATGTCCGGCGACGAAAACCGGCTCCGACCAGACAACCAACCGGTGACGATAACCGGGGGTTACGAGATGGGTGACCGGCGACGATACCCGGCCCCGACAAGACAATCGACTGGCAACGATAACCGGCGATTACGAGATGGATGTCCGGCGACGAAAACCGGCTCCGACAAGACAACCAACCGGCGACGATAACCGGGGGTTACGAGATGGGTGACCGGCGACGATACCCGGCCCCGACAAGACCATCGACCGGCGACGATAACCGGCGATTACGAGATGGATGTCCGGCGACGAAAACCGGCTCCGACAAGATAACCAACCGGCGACGATAGCCGGGGGTTGCGAGATGGGTGACCGGCGACGATACCCGGCCCCGACGAGACAATTGACCGGCGACGATAACCGGCGATTACGAGGTGGATGTCCGGCGACGAAAACCGGCTCCGACAAGATAACCAACCGGCGATGATAACCGGGGGTTACAAGATGGGTGACCGGCGACGATACCCGGCCCCGACAAGACAATCGACCGGCGACGATAACCGGCGATTACGAGATGGATGTCCGGCGACGAAAACCGGCTCCGACAAGATAACCAACCGGCGACGATAACCGGAGATTACGAGATGGGTGACCGGCGACGATACCCAGCCCCGACGAGACAATCGACCGGCGACGATAACCGGCGATTACGAGATGGATGTCCGGCGACGAAAACCGGCTCCGACAAGATAACCAACCGGCGACGATAACCGGGGGTTACGAGGTGGGTGACTGGCAACGATACCCGGCCTTGACGAGACGATCATCAGCCTCGACACCCTTTTCTGAATGTTTTGCATCAATTGCATCTTGCGTTGCATCATAAATCATATGTGTTGCATCACGTATGCATTGTCATCCTTGTGCACTGTCATTCATGCATCGAGTGTCTATTCCTTATCCTGTTCATTTCATTAAACATTGCATGAACATGATAAAGAGGGGCAGCTGTAGACACCCAAATTTTGCGTTCCCTGTACTAACCATAACAGGAGGGCAAAATCGTCAATTAAACCGGCTGGCGGGAGCGAAGGAGTGGGCACAAGTGCGAGCACCCGACACCACCGCAATGTTTGGCGACCAAAGCTGACGTGACAATAAGGCCATTCGAAACGGGCATCCCCAAATGAGGTGGCACGTTTCCCGAAAATTCCCGGACTACAGAATACGAGCCTGTCAGCGAAAACCGACGTTACGGCACAAAAAACGAGAAAGTCAAACCGTCCAGCCGCGGATTGATCTGCGGCCAAATAGTGCGCCTTTTGAAAACACGGAACTCGAAACACGGAACTCGAAACCAGGCGAGTGGAAGGCAGGCAGCTGGCTTTGGCCAGCCTATTTCAGCCCAGTTTCGTGCAGCATACAGGGAGTTCAGCAAATGGGGAAGAAGGGAGGATTCAGCAACAAGAAGCACGGAAATAGAGAGAAAAAAGAGAGAAATTTTGCAATCAAATAGGAAGAAAAGAGAGGAAAAAAGAGAGAATTTAATTCTTTTGATTTTGATTGTATCAAATACACTCATTATCCTATTCAAATACACAAGTTCACATCCCTTTGAGATCAATTGCAAGGTGAAAATTCCTATTTGTTCTAGCCATTTATATCATATTGATTGGTTAAATTAGATGTAATTTTCATGTATCTTGTTGAACAATCATGGATTAGGGATTATTAGTGAGGGTTCCATCGGAACAAAATTCTTCCTAATAACCCGAGGATATCCAATTGATGAAATTTCTAGCTTGTTTATGGTGATTCATTGGGTGTAATTTGTTTAGACTGTCATTTTCGGATATCATGGTGTGTTAGATAAATCCGGGTTGGTTAGTCAGGTAGTATGCATTTTGTGGGCATGTAGTAACCTTGTGTGAGCCTAGGAATGCGACCCCGTGGTCCAAATCCGATGATGGACTTTTTGATGTATGTAATAGATTCAGGGTGCTCGTTTTTTGTAACATGTAATTATCGGGCCTTAAAACGACGCCAAGGCGAGAATCGGGTTTAAGGCCCCGTAGTAGTGGAACATGTGATTGTTGGCGTTCGGGGATGTTTTGATGGCTTAAATGCCCATGAATAGCCCCGACACGTGTTTATGCTTGATTAGATTTTGTGTCACAAAAATGATTTCAAGAATTAAACGATGAAGGTTTTTTTTTTATTAAAATCAAAAAAGCTATGTTATTATAATCTCGAGTTTAAAAAACTCAATTGTTAATAAAAGTCGATTTCTACTAAACGAGAAGGCCAAAGAAAATCATTTTCAACCATCACCAAAAATGGCTTTTATGAATGAACGAAATGTTTTATTAGACCTTTGTGCATAGGGTTAAAGATATCCTAGAAATTGCCCATCATTTTATAAAAGCAATGTATAGATTTCGATTTCTATTTTGACAAAGGTTTAAAAGATTCTTGTTTTGCCAAAACAAACGCCTAATAAAATCTCATAGCTTTTGACAAATAAAATCCAACCTTTCGCACGAACAAAGGAGCTCTCTCGTATTAATGGAAGCGACATTCTAAAACATTCCCGAAATAAAACACGATTTTTCATAAAAGCCAAATGTTTCAACTCACCACAACATTCATATAGGTACACACACACACACGCTCGCATACACACACAGTTCATGAATTAAAGGATAGGACAGCATCAAGATTGCGGTAACCGTGTTTCACGGAAGTCGGGGGGTGCCTAACACCTTCCCCTCGCTTAAGCAAGCCCCCGAACTCTATGAATCTCGGTTCGCAGACCAATTAATTCGGAGTCACATATGAGCCAGCGATTTATAAAAAACGAAAACTCGGATGAGTTGGTACATCCATTTCAAATATACCAACTGGCGACTCTGATTAATTGGCTCATCATAAAAAACGATCTTTCAAAACCCCGTCGACATTAATGCCGACCTTTTCCAAAAAATCATTTAATCAAGAGGCTAAAATTGGAAAAGACTAAAAAAGACACATGAAGAGAAACCCGGCGTCGACAACTAGCTAATAGGTATTCAAGGTCATTTGTTTATTACATGAGTCGATCATCATTACCATTCCGTCTCGTTTGGGTTTGGTCTTTTGAAAGATGAAACTGAAGAAACTTTTACATGGCTATTTGAGAATTGGTTTCAAGTAAATGAATACAAAGGTACACAAAACATTATCATTGACCAAGACAAAGCCATGAGTAATATCACTGCCAAACATTTCCTTCTAGTCACCATGCACATTGTGCTATTAGCATATTAGCAACAAACTTTCTAAGAAATTATATCATATTTGTGCTACTCATGAAGAGCTTAAGAGCGATTTCCAGAAATGTTTGCGCAAGTCATTGACGATTGATGAGTTTGAGGAGCGTTGAAAAAAATTTAATGGTCAAATAGAGTTTATGTAAACATTAATGCTGTGTTTGGTTGGTGGGAATGAAATATAATGGGTTGGGAATGGAATGATAATTCCTTTCGAAATAACTTAAAACATATTTGGTTAGTCAATTGCAATGAACATTCTATTCTTTTAGTTATTCCATTTCCATCTAAAATATTATTTTTCATTCCTTTTTCAATAGCTGGGTTTACTTCGTTCCCTTTTGGACCCGTTCATTTTTAACCTGACTCTCCCATCACCTTCAATAGCTTCGCTCTTCTCTCATGGCCTCCAAGGTACTTGTCTCTGTCCTCTCCCCTCTCTTCTCTCTCCTATATATTTTCTCTCTCTCATCTCTCCTCTCTCATCTCTCCTTTCTCTTCTCCATCTATCCACTGAAATTGATCACAAAGGCTTCAAGAATTATATGAAGTTAAATATAGAAGAAGCGTACCATACAATCCTTTTGGTTATAATTAGTATTCTAGAAGGAGGCATCAATTATGGCAATGATGCAGGGAGGTTTTTTATGTCCCTTACGATCAAATTTATGGAGTATTTGAATTGACATATATATATATATATATATGTGTGTGTGTGTGTGTGTGTGTCATAATTAGGATCACACACACGCACACGACAGTATAGAATTAACACAGAGATTTATGTGATTCCCCAAATTAGGTACGTCTACGGGTGGCTAGTTGTTTTATTGATTATCTTGGTTAGGTTACATAGAGCTTTCCAATAGATAGTATTTATAGCTACTAATCCTATTCCAACCCTACTTCACATTATGACTCAAATACCCATAATGTCCTTCCAATAAATCAACCAGGAAAACTGAGTTTGCCGAACGGTGCGCCCCGCGCCGCTCACTGGCTTCCACTGGCGTGCCCCGCGCTAGTCCACCAGAACCTGCATCTTGACGTGGCGTGCCCCACGTCGTTCCTGACCTAGCCATGGCGCGCCCCGCGCTACTCCATGCTCTGAACTGGCGCGGCCCGCGCCGATGCTGCAGTAACTCTGTACCATACCGCGGGGGGCTCCGCCCCTCCTGTCACGCCCCGAAAATCCACCTGCTAACTTCTTTTAGCCAGGTCGGACTTCGTGCTGACTTGTATAACCTTATTCAAAACATTCATTAACTTAAAGGTAAAGTACACGATAAGTTTCTATAAAAACTCGCAATATAATTGATTTGAATCGTATATAGAAATCTTGACTTCTAATAATCAGAGTATAACGCATTCGATGAAATAAAGGATCATAATATATTACATATCATTTGGTTCGATTACATCGTTCTCAGTACTAAGTTATTACAACAAAGCCTTATAGAAGACTTGGATTATTCAAAACAGAAATAAAACTAATAAACATGTCCTTTTCCTTTATCTGTACCAGAGGTGCTGGGATTATCATTTAAAGCTGCAAAGAAGATATGCGCAAGAATGAGCTACAAATGCTCAGCAAGTTCATTTGAAAATTTAAACACAATGTGTTTGATTTGAAAGATGTCAGTTGATGTATATACTGAGGGTTCTGTACCAGAACCATATATTTCATTTAGTTCTATCAGTCTTCAATGACTTAGAACCATTTGATTTCAGATATCTGGTAGGTGATCAGCCTCACCAATATCCTAGGAGTATGCATATCATCCTACCATTTATGTCAATTTTATTCCATTGATGTCACACTACCTTATCATAAGGCTTTCGAGATCACCTTCCATCTAAGGTGTCTCATTTTACTTAGTATAAGATGTCGTACCAAAACAATTTGGTTTGACACAACAAATTTCCGCTTTAATATATGAACAATGATTCATTTTTAAGTTATGCTGAACAAGAAGCAATAACTTCACAATAATTGATAGCAAGATGTATAATACTTGCATAATATAACAAGGTTAGAAGACTTGCCTTAGTGTAGTTTCGTTAAAATTTAAGACAGTTGGTCAACGTACGTAGTCTACGTATACCAATAATAAGCGTTGACACGTATATAAACATGTATTACGCTAATCTAGACAAGTTTCATTAAGGTTCGACGTTGATTCGGTATCTCGATCGCGTTCTTAATGGTTAAACACATAGATTGTTCGATAAAACTTCATTTGGAAGCTTAATTATTAGTCTAAATAATTTAATTATTATTTATAATACTTTTAGAAGCTTAATATTATTTTTAAATAATTTTTATAAGCTTGGAAGTATTTTTAAATAATTTTACAAGCTTGGGAATAATTTTAAATGATTTAATTATCACTTAAAATAATTTTTAAAACATTAATATGTTATTTAAATAATTTATTTGTCATTTAGAATATTTTTAGATATCTAAAATATTATTTAAATGATTTATTTATCAATTATAATATTTTTAAAAAGATAGAATATTATTTAAATGATTCATTTTATCATTAATAATATTTTTAGATTTTATTTTATTATTAAAATAATTTATTTATTACTTATAATAATTTCCAAAACTTAATTTAATATTTAAATGATTTAATTATCATTTATAATATTTTCAAATACTTAATATATTATTTAAATGATTTATTTATCATTAATAATATTTAATATTTTATTTAATTATTATATATAATAATTTTATTTACCTTAATATCATTTTTAAATAATTAATATAATTATTAAATGATTTAATATCATTTTTAAATAATTAAGATAATTATTGAATGATTTTTATAATAATTATTATTATTATTTAATTAAATTAAATAATAATTCAAAAATATATAAAAATATTAAAAATAAATTTTTATAATTAAAAATGAATTTTTGAATATAATTATTAATTATTTATAATTATTTTATAATTTATTTAATTAATTTTTATTAATTTTTATTAAAAATCCGCCGCTAAAGGGCTTTAGCGACGGTTTGCTTAGTTTCTTAGTTTTCTGGGTTTGTGCATGAATTTCGTCGCTAAAGGTGTTCTTCATGAAGAACACTTGGTCAATGTCCAACAGTGACTTTTGACCTCAAATTAATCTCAGCTCGTTCATTGTTTGTGTTTGATTTTTGTTTGTTGTTATAGCCAACATGGCAGTGTACAACAACATGTTAAATTTCATCTCAAACAACATCAATTGATGCTTTAAATGTTATGGTCAAACTAGCTGGTTCATCACTGTTTTTGAGTTTCTGGGTAACCCAGAAACTCATACAGTCTTATCGGTCAACGTGGTTTGACTGTTAATTCCGTTCAACTGGTTGATTGTTTAGGTGTTTTAATGATTAAAGATTATTGTTTACATAGCATAGAACATATTCAAAGCATGAAATAACATATTTCATAACATCTAGGTATGATCTGGGTTGCTAAAAAAAACTTGTCAGAACACTGTCAGAGTGTTCTCAAGTTTCTGGGTAACCCAGAAACAGTTTAGCGTGGTCGGTCAACAGGTTTTGACCACTTATATCTTTCTACTGTGAGATAATTTTGGACTTCTATCAATTGGATATTAAAGTTAACATGGCATACTATTGATTCATGCTTTAAAACACATCAAACAAATATTTTAAGCCGATCAAAAGCTCTGACAAAAAGGCTTATAAGACTGTTCTTGACTGCCAAGAACAGTTTTGAGCTTTTTTTATTAAATTCGACCTTTTAATTGTTATGAAAACATGATTTAACCGCCCAGATCACTTAATAACATGTTAACAAGTATTCCTAAACACTAAAACATAACATCAAATTCAAACTTAAAGATCTAGCATAAAATTAGGGTTTATGCACCTTTTTCTTCAAATTTTGATTTCTGGCTTTTGATTCTGACCTTTGGTTTGCAGAGGCTTGTTTAGGCTGGTAATATAAGTGTTTAGGTTTCAAATTTCGTAGATCTAATGGTCAGCATCTCATTCTATTTATAGCAACTTGGAATTAGGGTTTCTTAGGTCATTTTCCAAATCTTGCCTCCAAAAATATCCTAGCTTGTGAACTTGTGCTACTTGGTATCTGATCCTAATAACCTACTTGAGCTAGATATTTATAAATATCTAATTTTGATGTTCTTATCCTATTTTGATTAGTTTAAACTTTTATTTACTTACTAATTAAACCTAGATTCTTGCTAATCATGATTAGGGTGTTTAATCATGTTTAGTAACACTTTAATTAAGTTAATATATCATAATTAAAGGTTATCATTTCATAATTTAATGTTATGGAATCAAATTAGAGTTTTAGGGTTTCAAATTAGGGTTTAGGGTTTTCAATTCCACAATTAGGGTTTTAATATTTTGTTTAGGGTTTAATTTAATCTTAATGATTCATAATTAATATTATGATTCATTATTTAGAATCTAATTATATCAATTAAGATTCTAGTATTGCAATTAGGGTTTTAATTGATCAATTCGGACAACTATTATCAATTAGGGTTTCTATTTCAGTTTAACATTTTAAACCCTAATTAACTTATTTTAGAATTTTATCAGTTAATATAATATTATATTAATGTCGAAGCACGACAAAGCACTTCGTCATTTCGAAGCACGACACAGTAGCTTACAAAAATAATTTGCCGAGACGCTTCTCGGTGAATTCGCCAGAAGCACGACAAATCATTTTGTCTGATTAAGCACGACACAGCTGCTTGGCGAAAATTTTTTATTTGACCTAATTGTTTAATAAAATATACAATCACATAATACAAAGTCAGATCATGAAAAATCATTTATTAAACACATAATTTACATATACAAATCTTATTAGGGTTCGGAATATTACATTCACCCCCACTAATAAGAATTTCGTCCTCGAAATTACAGTACAGGTTATACAAATAAGTGTGGGTAACTATCTCGCATTTTACTCTCAAGCTCCCACGTAGCTTCCTCTATATTTTGATTCCTCCAAATAACTTTGACTGAAGGGATCACTTTATTTCGTAGATGTTGTTCTTTCCTATCTATGATTTCGATAGGAATTTCCTCATATGATAAATCTTTCTCAATCTGGATGGGTTCGTAGTCGATAACGTGTTTATAATCGGGTTTGTACGGTCGTAACACGGATACATGAAACACGTTATGGATATGTTCTAACTCAGGAGGCAAGGCTACCTCATAAGCTACTTCACCTATCTTTCTCAATATCTGGAATGGTCCAATAAATCGTGGACTCAATTTTCCTTTCTTGCCGAAACGTATTTTACCCTTCCACGGAGAAACTTTTAAAAACACGTGACTACCGATATCGAAATCTTGTAGCTTTCTGTGTTGATCCGCATATTTCTTCTGTCGATCTTGAGACGCTTGTAATCTTTCTCGTATAATTCGAACTACCTCAGCGGTTTGTTGAACTATTTCGGGTCCTAACATTTGTCGTTCCCCAACCTCGTCCCAACATAAAGGCGTCCTACATTTTCTTTCATACAAAGCTTCAAATGGTGGCATTCCTATGCTGGCATGGTAACTATTGTTGTAAGCAAATTCTACCAAAGGTAATTGATCTTCCCAACTTCCCCTGAAATCCATGATGCAAGAGCGCAACATGTCTTCCAATGTTTGAATGGTTCTCTCACTCTGACCGTCAGTTTGTGGATGGTATGTTGTGCTTAGTTTCAGCTGAGTTCCTAAATTTTTCTGGAGACTTGTCCAAAAATTTGAAGTAAATCGTGGATCTCGGTCTGATACTATAGAAACAGGGACTCCATGTCTAGAAATAATTTCGTTGATGTAAAGTTTGGCCAATTGGTCAAGACTGAAGTTGATTTTGATGGGTAGAAAATGAGCTGATTTGGTAAGACGATCTACAATTACCCAAATAGCATTGTGACCTTTCTGTGTATTAGGAAGACCAACTACGAAATTCATGGTAATATGCTCCCATTTCCACTCAGGAATTTCTAAGGGTTGTAATAATCTACTCGGTTTTTGATGTTCAGCTTTAACCCTTTGACATGTTAAACACTTACTTACCCACTCCGCTATCTCTCTTTTCATGTTAGACCACCAAAAATGTTGGCTCAAGTCTTTATACATTTTTGTACTCCCCGGATGTACAGCGAATTTAGAACTGTGGGCTTCATTCAGTATTTCGTCTTTTAGTTCTTGTACTGAAGGTACCCAAATTCTATTTTCGTATCTCAGTACTCCATCCTTATCCACTCTAAACTTAAAATTCTTTTTATGAGTCATTTCTGCCTTATACTTCTGACATTCTGCACCAGTCTCCTGTAGTTCTTTGATTCTATCCAATAAAGTCAAACTACCCTCCATGACGAATAACTTCTGGGTAGAGTTAACTGGAACTCCCACCTTGATCTCAAGTTTGTCAAACTCTTTTATCAATACTTCGTTATTGGTCATTACATTTTACTTCTCTTGGTTCTTCCGACTCAATGCGTCTGCTACTACGTTGGCTTTTCCGGGATAATATAAAATTTCATAGTCGAAATCTTTTATCAACTCTAGCTATCTCCTCTGCCTCATGTTTAACTCCTTCTGTGTGAAAATATATTTCAGACTCTTGTGATCTGTGTATATTTCACACTTCTCTCCGTACAAGTAATGCCTCCAGATTTTTAAAGCAAATACTACAGCGGCTAACTCCAGATCATGCATAGGATACCTCTTCTCATAATCTTTGAGTTGTCTTGATGCATATGCAATCACTTTCCCATGTTGCATTAACACATAACCTAATTCCTTGTGTGACGCATCACTATAAACTACAAGGCCGCCTGTATCATCTGGTAAAGATAACATTGGTGCCATGCTTAACTGCTTCTTTAACCGTCTTTCGAGTTAAATTGGTTAGCAGGGTTGCTATCTTTGAAAAATCTTGTATAAAACGCCGATAATACCCTGTTAAACCGAGAAAACTTCTTACTTCTGTTGGAGTTGTTAGTTGTTCCCAATTTATAACCGCTTCTATCTTTGCTGGATCTACTGCAATCCCATTCTTGTCAATCACATGACCCAAGAATTGGACTCGTTCCAACCAGAATTCACATTTGGAAAACTTTGCGTAAAGTTGTTCCTTGCGTAATATCTCTAATACGCTCCTTAAGTGTTCAGCATGCTCCTCCTTTGTTCTCGAGTAGACTAAAATATCATCGATGAACACTACGACAAATTTGTCTAAGCATGGTTTAAACACTCGGTTCATTAAGTCCATGAATGTTGCCGGTGTATTCATTAATCCAAAGGACATCACAAGAAACTCATAATGTCTGTAGCGTGTCTTAAACGCTGTCTTCGGCACATATTCTTTTCTTACCTTTAATTGATAATAACCTGGTCGTAGGTCGATCTTCGAAAAGTGTTCGGCCCCTTTCAACTGGTCAAACAGATCATCAATTCGTGGTAAAGGATATTTGTTCTTTATGGTTAACTTATTTAACTCTCTATAGTCAATACATAACCTTAACGTTCCATCTTTCTTCTTTACAAACAACACCGGTGCTCCCCACGGTGAAACACTGGGTTGTATGTACTTTTTGTCTAAAAGTTCCTGTAGCTGCACACGTAACTCCTTCAATTCCACATGTGCCATCTATATACGGTTGCTTTGGAAAACTGGCGCCGTACCTGGCACAAGATCAATAACAAATTCGATCTCCCTATCCGGAGGTAGACCGGGTAAGTCATCTGGAAACACATCCAGAAATTCTCTAACTATAGGTATTTGCTCTAGCTTTACTCCTTCTTTTCGAGTATCTACTATGTATGCCAAATAGCCTGTACAACCCTTCCTAAGCAATCTTTCTGCTTGCATTACTGTCAAACATCGAGATCGCTTAGGTGAACAACCACCGTTGAACACTACCTTTGACTTCGACTCAGTCAACAGGTTTACACGTTTCCGATGGCAGCCAATCATTGCATTATGATTAACCAACCAATCCATACCTAAAATTATATCAAATTCCCCTAACTGTATAGGAATGAGGTTCACAAGAAACTTGTGTCCCTTAATCTCTACGTTACAATCTTTGTATACAGTTTTAACGGGAATTATCTCTCTATTGGCAATTTCCACATTGAAAGGTACGTCTAAATCTTCGCATGGTATATTCAATTTCTTAGCAAAGCTATTAGACACAAATGAACAAGTAGCACCAGAATCGATCAACACATATGCGTTTAAAGTGTCGATAGGCATGATACCTGTCACCACGTCCTGCGAAGTAACAGCATCCCTCATCGTCATATTAAACGTTCTGGTGGTTGGACGACTCGGACCTCCAGCTCCTGCTACTGTGGGTTTGAGGTTATTGTTTGGGACTTGATTTCCTCCCCCAAGTTGGTTTCTATTCTTCGGGCAATTCCTAGACACATGCCCAGTTGCACCACAAGTATAACAGGTAACATTCGGGTTACCCTGACGAGTATTATCATTACTCTTTTTGGGACAGTTAGAGGAATAATGTCCCTCTTGTCCACAATGGTAACAAGTAATCACTCTCTGGCGACATATTCCCAGGTGATTCTTTCCACATATAACACAACGTACCATCTTATTATTATTGTTTTGGTTTCTGTTGTTGTTGTTGTTATTGTTGTAATTGTTACCCCTCCTTACAAAGTTTGTAGGAACAGTGGCATCCCACTTCCTCTTATTATTATTAGTACCCCCTGTACTAACTTTTCCTTTAAACTTTCCTCCTTCATTCAGACTCCTCTTCTCTTTATGAAATTTTAACAAAGCTTCATTCTCATTTTCAGCTATGATAGCTTTCTCGAGTATTTCAGGAAAAGTTTTTACTTGAAACTGACAATTTACTACGAATTTTTGGGTTTTTCAATCCCTCTTCGTACCTTCTAGTCTTCCTTACCTCTGTATTAACCTGATGTGGGGCAAACCTAGCTAATTCATTGAACTTAGCCGTATACTGGGATACAGTAAGCTCCCCTTGTTTCAATTCTAGGAATCGTACCTCCATACGATCCTGCATTGATTGGAAAAAATAATTTTCGAAGAATAGCTCCTTAAATCTAGTCCAAGGAATTATACCTTCACCCGAACGAATTCTAGTATTTTCCCACCAATGGTTCGCCTCACCTTTGAGGAAAAAGGTGGCAAAGACCGTCTTTTGATCTTTGTCGACATTAGTTACCACAAAGACTTTCTCCATTTCGGTAACCCAAGTTTGTGCCTCGATAGGTTCTGCGGCTCCCTTAAATTCAGGCGGTCCTACCAGTTTAAAGTCTTTGAACATAGTACTCTGTGGATTAACTATGGTAAGTTGATGTGGTGGATGATTTTGTAAAGCTCCTAAGAGTATATCTACCAATTGTTGTGTGGGGTTTGTTTCCTTAGGCTCATTTCTAGTTTGGGTTCTCCTTCCTGATACCATGATTCTATAAATAAAGAAAAACAAGTATAAATACAAAGATATGCTTACATAGAACTAACAATTTGATTATACAAACACAATTTGTATATACCATGCAAAACGGTTACATATTCGACTAGTGGTTTATACTACCACTAGTTAGTACAAAGAACTTACTATTATACAACCTCAAAATTTGTATATTACAAATACGAAACATAAACTAAGTACTATACTAATCTGATCAATCACGTAATCCCTTATAAGCATCACGTATCATATGACCAACCACCACTCTATCGATCATATAATCTTCCTTCTCCTCCTCTACAGGATACCTAAACACCCTTCGTTCTAGGCCCTCAAATGCAATCCTACTTTTCTTGTCAGCTCTGTACACCTGCATTTGTGCATCCTGCCTCTCCCTCTGAGTGTTCTGAAGAAGTGTCCTCAGACGACGAGTCGTATCTCTCTCACTCTGCAGTAAACCTGCAGCTATGTCTGTTCGAGAGTTAGCAGCCTCTAACTCTTCCGTTGACTGCTGAACTAACCCAGTCACTATCTCTTCGTGTCTGTCGACACGCATCATATGACTCGTTCCAATTACCTCATCTGGATCCGGGTCTACTAGCTGTCCATCTATGGGATGATCAGCCTCCTCTGCGTCTAATATCTCCTGATCGTACAGAAGTTCCTCCTCCTCTGGTTCTTCCTCTAGGTCTGACTCAGGAGTAGCTGGCTCATAACCTCGCACCTCATCTGGCTCACTATCTGATAGCCATCCTACCATGTGTTGATCTACAACTGGGAGACCTGACATCCTACAAAAGAATTTTAGTTTGTTTAGTACTAACGCGAAACAAATTTACACATAAGATAAAGCTTTTAAGATTATTTTATGTATGATTAAGTATTTTACGGACTCAAATACTATATCCTAAGGTATTTCCTAACTACCTTAGAGCTATAATCTACAGCTCTGATACCATAATGTCACGCCCCGAAAGTCCGACCTGGCTAAAAGAAGCAAGCAGGTGGATTTTCGGGGCGTGACACCCCCTCCCCCCCCACCCCCCCCCCCCCCCCCCCCCCCCCCCCCCCCCCCCCCCCCCCCACCCCCCCCCCCACACCCCACCCCAGCCCCCCACCCCCCCACCCCACCCTCCGACCCCCCCCCCCCCCCGCCCCCCACCCCCCCTCCCCCCCCCCCCACCCCCCCCTCCCCCCCCCGCACCCCCCAAACCCTTCTGTTCAGTTCCGATGGGACAGTGCGTCGCGAAGCTCCGCTCCGTTCAGTTGCTTCGCTCCGCACTTGGCCTTTTTCGAGAACCTTTTAGTTATGAGCCACAAGTTCTAACAATATGAAATGATCCATGGCACGTACGTGTTATGGACAAAAATGAACATACACCATCATCACTGTACAAAATAGGAACAAACACGATCATGATTAAAAATAGAAAATCGACGTCCGCTAATATTAATAGCGGATGTACTACTAGAGTATACTACGCGTCATGGACAAAAAATGAATATGCACCATTATCACTGTATAAAACAGGATCAAATGGCCCATGATTAAAAATAGAAAATCGACGTCCGCTAGTTTTAATAGCGGACGTAATACTAGTATACTAACCCATCCGCTACTATTAGTAGCGGACGCACATCAGAAAAATTTATAAGACAAAATAGAGTGAATAAACCCTAAACATTAGTTAATAAACCCTACGTTAAACCCTAATAAATAAACCATAAACTTTAGTGAATAAACCCATTTAAACTCTAAATCCTAAATAATAAACCCTAAACCATAACTCGAATGGAAAAGATGAAGGAGACTAAAGCTATGTTGCTTGGGATTTTTGGGGACCATTATGATAGTAGAGGACGGATTAAAATTTTAAACTATAACCGTTGTTAATAGTAGCAGACGACACATTTAAAATTTTAATCTGAGTTTTTAGTTTCTGTGTTGGACACTATTGATGGTGCATGCCATATAATGATTCATAGCACGTACCCATAGCACGTACGTGCTATGAATCATTTACCTATATATATTGTTATTTTTATAAAATACTTTTCATTCCTAAGTTGGTGGTCCTTTTTTGACATGTTCATCATCCAAATTTAGTTTAATCAAAAATTGATTATATATTTATATTTAACAATGTATAAAATAATGCTTACCCAAAAGAAAAAATTGTATGAGTAATATTCCATGTGGTAGGTCAGCCAAGAAAGTCCAATCATCATGGGGAATTTATGTTGTTATTATTTGAGAGGAAAAGGATAAAGAAGAATATGTTATTTTAACAAGTTTTTCTTATCATATTAAAAAATAATAAATTTCACAAGGTCCCTCCTATTTCATTTATGAGGGTTAATTATATTATATGACATTTAAACACCTGCAAGCCACATAATCATATATATTACTTCTTTCGTCCCTCAAAAATTGGCTTAGTTTGACTTTTTAAGTCAAATTGACTATTTTTGTAAGAAAAATTATGTTTTTTTCTTTCAAATACAAGTGCAATAACTATAACCATAAGTGATATAAGCATGAGGGGGTCAGAATTTCATGACATTCATTTAACTCGAGTATCGAGTAGTCAACGGATGATCAAGAGTGAATGGATTGATTTCAACTCGAGGTTGCTTGGAACGATGACTACGATGCATGAAATATAGCTGGAGGATCAATCATGTGATTTGAGATTACTAGTTGCTACCTATTTAGTAAAACCAACTCGACGCAACCCAAGACATCATGCAATGAGTGAAATGGCGGAAAAGAGTTCAAGCTACACAACAAGGCGTTCATTATGGGTTTTGATTCAACGAGCTTAGAACCATATTGGTTCGAGTATAGAGGTTATGGTAATGGATTCCAAGTGCGTATGTACCATGGACATATTGCAAACGGAAGTGCATCAGAAAAATCAAAAGAAATCAGTTTGCATTGCAACAGGCTTTTCCGCCCCGGCGCCAAAATCAAGCTTGTTTCTACCGCCCCGGCGAGCTCCCTGCCCCGGCGCCAGTTTCCCAGCCAAATTCCTCGCCCCGACGCAAGACCAAACAGCTTCCCGCCCCGGCACTAGAATCACAGCTAAAATCTGCTGCCCCGGCGTGGATTCTTAGTACAAAATTGGCGCCTCGACGCCAACTCCCTGAATCTAGTTTGTCATTTTTTGACTTTCTTGATTTTCGAGATTCCTTCCACCCAAATCAGAGAATTAGCATTTATACAATTGCATGATTTTTGTAATGTTGTATTTCAACAATTGTGTGCTTAGTATTTCAACAATGGTGTGCTTCTAGATTGTTTCTAAGCTAGTTTAAATAGGTGCTTGTTGTAATAAAAAGGAGAATTCAATCTATCATATATTAATTTTCAGATTATCAATACTATTGTGAGTTTGTTTCTCTACTTGTGGTTCTTTAAAGAATTCCTAGGTGTTCCTTAGTTTTCTTGAGAGATTCATAATTGACTTAGCATACAACCATTCATAGTTGTGTGTGGCGTCTTCTACCGCATCAATCGTCGATTGTACCGAGATTACCGCTTCAATATAAGTGAGGGGTCGAAGTGTCATTAGTGTCCATCCTCCGAAGATTTCATTGGCAAGCAATTGTACCAAGATTACCATCTACATATAGGCGAGGGGTTAAGGTGTTGCAAGCTATTAATCCTATCAACTTGTTGGAAACAATTCGGGCGACGACCACCTCATGTAAGCGTGTCGTGGAGTCCATCAATAAGAAACAACATCGAATTTATTACTACCTCCAATTTTGAGTTTGAAAATATAAAAAAAATATGCTTAATTTTTATTTCTAAAATTAGTTAATTTGACCAAAAAAGTCAATCTAAGTCAATTTTTGGGGGAACCCCTATCACTTAAAGCCAGAGCTAACCCCTAATCTATTGCTCTCTAAAATGAAAGGTCTGCCTATTCTATTAGTCAATCTTAGAGAACATAGTATTAGGACTTACTAGATGAAAGACCGTGATTGGTGAAGGGCTGAAAATTGCCTTAGGTAGCTGCTATCTATCAGATCTTTTTTAAGAGGTTAGGTGGGTGGTTGAGTCGAAGCGGAGAAGGAGACTAAGTCATCAGTTGGGTCGGGATTTATTTCCTACTTTCAGCTGAATGAGGGTCTTGGTCTTGCTCCCTTCACCCGCCTATCATATTGGCTCAGCTTTGTCCTAGAAGCTACTGCTTCTGCCTCTCTAGGCTTCACTATCGCTCATAACTGGTATATGGATCTTTCTATGTAGTGGTCAGCCTTCTAAAAGCTTCGCTAAGTTTCAAATCTTATTGATCGACTCACTAGCGAAGGAAAGTTAGAAAGTTCAGTGATCACTTAAGCAATAACAACAAAATCTAGAAAGAGTGAAGAGACCATGGGTGTAGGATTCGAGCATAATTATGTTAGTCTTAAGGACGTACCAACCGTCGACGATTGAGACTAAGGTCTTCACTCTAATTTAATTAAAAGATACTAAAAAAGTAGCAACAGAGCGAAGGGAGTACTAAATGGACAACCAAGCGAAGGTCTTTATTGAGTTTTATTTATACTGGGAATGAGGAATAACTTAGTTATCAATGACATATGTGAACGGCCAGTTCGTCAGTCAAGTTGTTAGTGGAAGGCACATGCTTGATCGAATCCACAATTCAGTTAGCGGACAAATCAAGTAATCCCACGGGCCATATAGAAGCATTGCACTCAATAAGTCGGGTTGTCTCCCGTCCCAACTTTCTGGTTTACTTAGTTGTTCGAGGTGGGTCTCCGCTACTAACGTTAGCGGTAGAGGCCATGTAACGACCCCAAAATTCATACCATTCCAACTCTCGACTTCGGTCGTTAACAATACATCTATATTCTAATTTTACATCATTAATCGATAATAAACTTAATAAAATGCGGAATAAATAAAAACTTTTCAGTTTTCTTTCTTTGTTTTCCCTGAATCATAATCTTTAATCATTTACATATTCTAGAATCATATTTGATCCGCTTCATCAGAGTTATAATAAAAATAAAACTTCTAGATTCAATACCCTTTATTCATCGGATAATATTAAATTATAACTCAATACAAATTTTACAACTCAACATCTGTTACATCCAATACATTCTCAAATACATTATTCAGAACCTTAATCATGGTTCGAAAACATAAGTTAAGCTAAAACAATTAATCTTCATGCATAACATCTGAGTCATGCCATTCAAGCAGCATATAACGTTACCTTGTATCTTTAACCTGCAAAATTGGTTATTTGCAAGAATGAGCTCGACAGCTCAGCAAAATCTAACAGTTTGCATGCATCACATAGCACATAGATAACATGCTCATCATCTAAATCATAATCATTTGACTAAACATATCATACATAATGATCAACACATATCAAGTAAAGATTAAGTCCCATAACTCAATCAACATTCCTTACTTAACGAACGTAGTCATATTTTGACTTTGTCGTTTCATAATTGCAACATATATAAAATACAACATGCTTTTGCCCATAAATATAAAACAGTTAATCATTTAGTTCACATAACAAATAGGAACTGAAAGACTTGCCTGGTTTGTAGATTATCAATTACCATAACCAGCTTATATATATCTGCACTTCACGTATCCTACACGATATATATAATCATGCACATCATTTATTAGCCACATATCAACACTTAGTATTAATTCTACTTAACATTTCATAATCTTTCATTTTTATTCTCTATACAATTCTCAACTTAGAAATTAAGTTCTCCTCATAAACCTTCATTTTATTGCGTCTCACTTTAATCGACACTTAACCCTTAGTTAAGTCTTAAACTTCGATTTACATTAAATGTATAATGTTTATAAGTAAATCTTGTTTATGGTAACATATGATGACCAAAAAGAAAAGAATTAAAAACAAGAAAATTTTCCATTTCTGCAATTCCCGCCGGGGCGAGAAAATTATAACACAAAACTCTAGCCGGGGCGAGAAAACTTAGTACAAAACTCTCGCCGGGGCGAGAAATTTGGCTTAATGAGCTCGCCGGGGCGAGCCTCATGAATTCCAGATTCTGCAGTTCGCGAACTGCAGAATTTCCAACCCCAAAAACACGATATTTCTTCATCCAAATCACTAAATTAAGCAATCACATATGATATATACATAGAATAACTAAATCCCAACACGTTTACAACAATTCTAACAATACCCAAAGCTTCAACAACCAATTTAGAGGCCTAAAATTAAAGTTCATGCTAGTTTTTCATATTTCAACACATTTAGTGAATCAAACTCTCACGAATTCGTTTCTGAACCAAATTGGTCCATTCAACTTCCGTTGTTTTCGTTTTTTAACATATTAACAACATACATCATCAATTTAAGACTTTAAACATGATTTCATACTCAATTTTGGCCACAAGGGTAGACCATTCAATATACAGTAAACTAAAAAAAAATCCAATTCTTGTTATACAGTAAATCAAAAGTCTAATTTTTCTATTATTCGAATTTGATTACTGCACAATCCATTATAGATGATATGTATAACAGATTATACATACCCAACAACATATATATCCATTACACAATCAAATTGATTTTATACAGACAACTTAGAACACAAACTTGAAGTTAGAAACTTAGAAAACTTACTTTTAATTAGCTAGATGGCTAGAATTTGCTTGATTTCTTTCTCTTCTTCTTTGATTTCTCACAAATCTCCTATCAATTTTTCACAGAGAATTTCTTCTCTCTTTTTCTCTCTTCCTCTATGTTCTGTCTTTTTTTTTCTTTTCTCCAGACTTCTGATAACTTACGTGCTTTTCATCGGTTAAGAAAACCAAAGGCCACAAGGCCTTGTTTGGCTTGACACAATAGAACCTCCTACTAGATTATTTTTATATTCCCTTGTTATAAAGTCACATGTCACACTCTAATTTAATTAAACTTATTATATCAATAAATCTAATTAAATCTTACTAACAAAATTTATAATCTCAAATTAGACAATTATAATTATAATTTCATTTAATAAATCATTATTCCTCTAATTTAATTATTTAATCAAAATATAATATTCTCATCACTTTAGCATACTAAAATACACACAAATTATAAATTTCTTTAATATCATCATACATAAACAAATTATTCTATAATAATCTCCATCGAATATTTATTCCATAAATATTCCAAATAAAATATTTATTCAAATCCATAAATATTTTAAACTATAAACAAAACTCACAATCTTATTACATTTACATATATATTAAACTCCAATCTATTAAAACAAATATATTCACATTGATTCATTATTTTAATTAAGTGAATCGCTCACATTATTTATGAAACTTAATTCACAATAACTTCCGTTGTCCACAAGACATAACAAGAAAATTAGATTATTTCTCAATATAATTTTAACTTAATTAAATTAACTAATATTACTCAACCAATTTCCTTCTCATGGAAATTTCATTTAATCTTTTCAATGGTTTAATTAACTATTAAACCCCGTTTCCCAAATACACGAGTGTATAATTCTCTTCACATCAAATCACATATTTCACAATATATATAACACATATATACACATACTCAAACTCAAAACGTCACGTAATAAGAATTTTATTTGCTAAATTCTTATTTAATAATTCATAAAAATCTGGGTTGTCACAAGCCACATGCCAATAACACCAATGGTTGGTTGCTATGAGGTAAAGCACCCCAACCATTTCTTCTTAGTTGTAGGCATCTCATCGTTATCCGTCAGTCGAAATGAGCCTTATCTATCTAGTTTCACTTTTTTTCTTCTAAGTAGCTCACCTTTTCGTAGGGACTCTCATCTCAAGCTTCTAAAACTCTAAAGTCTAAATTAGATGTATGTAACCCTAGCAGAGGAATTACTTTAATTTTGAATTACTACTATCAATCAGAGATCTTATGACCAAGAATAATGGCAAAAGCTCTTCCAAGCCCACATTTTGTATGGGATCAATCCATACAACTATAATAAGAGGTAAAACTCAAAATGGTTAGGGAAGGATGTGAAACTCTAAACCTCACCAGAAGATGGGCAGGCTGGGATAAGACTTCTTGACATGGGGATAGTTTCTCCTTGTGTGAAGACATTCTAGCATAAAAAGCTTTTATTTCATATATTATACATAAGGTCATATGGTTAGGCTATTAAAATAAGGAGAACAATAGCTCTGGATAGTTGCTCTATGCCTAACATACGCTCTTTCCACACAAAATGAATTTATGCGAATCCATAAGAAGGAGGGAGTCTAAAGAAATCCTCCCGAATAAATAGGTCCCAGAAGTTGCACTAAGAAAGAAAAGGGCTTTAGGCTATTGATTGAGGCTTAGGTCATGCTAATAGGATGGTTGGGCTAGATAACTCCCTACCTTCCTTCCACGAGTTCGGTCCGGTTCTTTCTTCAATATAGAATCGTTTTAGATCATACTTGATGAGGACATGCCTAGCTTGGACAAGGATGAGAGCTATGGAGCGAATTCGGTGCAAGTTCCAGTTGGACCTATGACGAGAGCTCGGGCTTAACGCTTCAAGGAGGGCATTAACGGATTGATTCAAGAAGCTTGGAAGGATGAAGATTCTAGGATGAAGGTTTTGGAGTTGGAGTCTAAGCTCGTGAATATGTTACAATTGTGTATTCCAAGCCAAGAATTGGGAACTAGTCAAGAAGGCCAAAAATTCCAAGCCGGCGCGCCCCGCGCCAGTTTTGTGCCTGATCCGGCGCGCCCCGCGCTAGTCATACAAGAGTATAGCGCGCCCCGCGCCGTTTTAGCACGCCCCGCGCCGTGCTGATTTGAGCTTCTGCATGTATGGCGCGCTCCGCGCCATTCCTTTGCATTTTCAAGCGCGCCCCGCGCCAGTCACGCGACACAAAATCCGAGGAATGCGTTTTTTGAAGATTTTATCAGATTTCTTTCCTTAATTTTAGGGATTTCAGTATATTTTTATAATTCTATTGTAATTAGGATATTTTAAGGTAGGATTTTGATTCCAAACCAATTGTTATTTCCTTTATGGATTCTAGGGTTTCATAGTTAGTATAAATAAGTTTCATGCTTGTAATTCAAACAACAATTCAATAATATTCTGAGTTTATTCATACTTGAGAGTTATTCTCTACTATTGGTTCTTTGAAGAATTTCTAAGCTAATTTCTTAGTTTTTCTTTTGAGATTCATATTTAACTTATCATACAACAAACCATAGTTGTGTGTGGCATTATTCTATCACATCATACAATCATACGAAGATTATCGTTTGTTCTTAAACGGGGGTCTAAGTGTTGTTGGTGTTCCATCCTACGTGAGTTCAATTGCTTAATCGAATTTATCAAGATTCTCGTTTCTAAATAGACGTTGGGTTAAGGTATCGAGAGAGTTCCATCAAAATTGCTTACTAAAAATGATCCGGGCGACGACCACCTCACGCAAGCGTGCCGTGGAGTTTATCATTTGGTATCAAAGCTGCGTTATCTAGCTAAGTATCTATCTTTATCGTTTTCGTTGAAGTTATGAGTAAAAAAAAAGAGTATAGAAAATTTTATTATTGCAGTTATTTCAATTTGTTCGTAGAATCCGTTTTCAATTCCGTAATTGAGATTGTTGCTACTTCTGTTATACCGACTATATTGTTCGTGATAAGTTATTTTTGAATTGATTAGTAAAACCGAGAATTTTGCTAGGTAAATTCGAAAAGAACCTATTATAGAGAATAATTAGAGGTAAAAGGCTTAGTGGTGAGATCAATTGAGAAAAAAAGCCTATTGAGTGATACATGAGTGAAACATTAATCGAGCGAAACACGTAAGGGAGTGATAAGGAAATATGTCTAACTCAAAGGATACAGGAACTTTTGTAGAACCCTCATTGTCAGCTGATATGAAGTTGATGATTGAAGTCATGAATAAGGAATGGGGTAAGAGGTTGGATATGGCAATGGAACAGGTGCATGAGCGCTTAGACCAATTAAGCGTTACTCGAGGAGAATCATCTCAAAACCGTCAAGGAACTCATTAAAAAGGAGTATCCCAGCAAAAAGGAGCTAGGGTGGAAGAAACTAATTTCAATGACGGAGGATTTAGTGAAGAGAAGGATCGAGAGTCCGATTTCTTACATCGCAGGCAACGAGGAGCTAGAGATAGAGGAATTCGAGATAAAGAGGACAACAACTTGGATAGTATAAAAATGAAAATTCCAACTTTCCAAGGAAGGAGTGATCCGGAGGCATATCTAGAGTGGGAAAAGAAGATGGATTGGATATTTGAATGTCATAACTACTCGGGGCTAAAGAAAGTAAAACTTGCCGCCACAGAATTCTCAGCTTATGCTGTTACTTGGTGGGATCAGTTGACGATCAGTCGGAGGAGGTGTGGAGAACGTCCAATTGAAACTTGGGAAGATATGAAGGCAGCGATGAAAAAGAGGTTCGTTCCAGATTACTATCACCGAGAGATAGTTAGGAGTTTGCAAAGCTTGAAACAAGGTAGTCGGAGCGTCGAGGATTATTACAAAGATATGGAGATGTTGATGGCTAGAGCAAATATAAATGAGGATAGTGAATCAACAATGGCCAGATTTTCTACGGGACTGAATTGGGAGATTGCCGACTTAGTAGAACGACAACATTACGTGGTATTGGAGGATATGGTACACATGGCTATCAAGATTGAGAAACAGCTTAAGAGGAGAGGTAACCAACGATCGATACCTAATTTGGGGTTATCATGGAAATCTAATGCGGGTAGGCGAGAGGAGAAACCAGCCGTAAGCAAACCCAAATTTGAGCCAAAATCGGAGACGACTAATAGGGGACTAATCGAGATATTAAATGTTTTAAATGTCAAGGTAGGGGACATATTGCAAATCAATGTCCGAATCAAAGAACGATGTTGTTACTTGATAATGGAGAGGTGGAGACCGAGGGGGAAGATAGTGATACTGACTCTATGCCACCACTAGAAGAAGCGGAAGATAGGGAAGTTGCGGTGTGTGGGGAAGTTTTGGTGACTAGAAGAGTGCTTAGTGCACAAGTGAAGGACGAAAGCAACAAACAGCGGGAAAATTTATTTCATACTAGGTGCCTTGTGAATGGGAAGATTTGTTGTGTCGTGATTGACGGAGGTAGTTGCACGAATGTGGCAAGTAAGGTTATGGTAGAGAAATTGGGGCTTTCCACAACCAATCATCCTCAACCGTATCGATTGCAATGGCTCAACAATAGTAATGAGATTAAAGTGACTAAACAGGTGTTGGTGCCATTTACTATTGGGAAGTATGTGGATGAAAATTTGTGCGACGTGGTTCCAATGCAGGCGGGTCATATATTGTTTTGTCGACCGTGGCAATTTGACAGGCGTGTGAAGCATTATGGCTTTACAAATAAATATTCTTTTGTTCACAATAAAAGGAGGGTTACTTTATGTCCTATGTCACCACAACAGGTGCATGAGGATCAAATTCATCTGCAAAGAGATCATGAAAAAAGAAAAGAGAGTGAAGAAAAGAAAAATAATGAGGGAAAAAAGAATGAGGAAAAAAATAAGAGAGAAAAAGAAAGAGAGAAAAGAAAAGATGAGGAGCGAAAAACAAATATCTATGCAAAAAAGAGCGATGTGAGGCGAGCTTTAGATGCTAAACAGCCGATGATTATACTTCGGTATAAGGAGGCACTTTTGAACTCTAACGCTAACGATTCTTCTTTGCCTAGTGTTGTTTAATCTCTTTTGCGGGATTATAAGGATGTGTTTCCCGAGGAGCTTCCACAAGGATTACCACCTATTCGGGGAATCGAGCATCAAATTGACTTTGTACCCGGTGTAACCATTCTAAACCATCCAGCTTATCGGAGCAATCCTGAGGAGACGAAGGAGTTGCAAAAGCAAGTGGGCGAACTTATGGAAAAGGGGTTCGTGAGAGAGAGCATGAGTCCATGTGCAGTTCCGGTGATCTTAGTGCCTAAAAAGGATGGGAGATGGCGCATGTGCATAGATTGTCTAGCGGTGAATAATATTACGGTAAAATATCGACATCCCATTCCACGTTTAGATGATATGTTAGATGAATTGCATGGGTCATGTATATTTTCTAAAATTAATTTGAAAAGTGGGTATCATCAAATTAAAATGCAAGAGGGTGATGAATGAAAAACTGCTTTCAAAACAAAATATGGTTTATATGAGTGATTAGTGTTACCTTTTAGTTTAACTAATGCACCTAGCACTTTCATGAGATTGATGAATCATGTTTTGCGATCATTCATTGGAAAATTTGTGGTAGTTTATTTTGATGATATTTTGATATATAGCAAAAAACTTGGGAGAACATACATTACATTTACAATCTGTTTTAGATGTTCTTAGAAAAGAGAAGTTGTTTGCTAACACGGAAAAGTGCACGTTTTGTACGGATAGAGTTGTGTTTCTTGGCTTTGTTGTTAGTTCACGGGGAATACAGGTTGATGATGAGAAGATACGTGCAATCCGTGAGTGGCCGAGTCCGACAAATGTGAGTCAAGTTCGTAGTTTTCATGGACTCGCGAGTTTCTACCGTCGCTTTGTACGGAATTTTAGCGATATCACAGCACCATTGACTGAAGTGATCAAGAAAAGTGTAGGATTTAAGTGGGGTGATGAACAGAAAAAGGCATTTAATTTAATTAAGGATAAATTGACTAATGCACCTTTGCTTGTTTTGCCTAACTTTGCTAAAACTTTTGAGATTGAGTGTGATGCTTCAGGTATAGGAATTGGAGCGGTACTGATGCAAGAAGGAAAGCCAGTAGCATACTTCAGTGAGAAATTGAGTGGAGCATCTTTGAACTATCCAACATATGATAAGGAGTTGCATGCATTGGTTCAAGCTTTGGAGACGTGGCAACACTACCTTTGGCCAAAAGAGTTCGTGATTCATACTGATCATGAATCTTTGAAGTACTTGAAGGGACAACATAAGTTGAACAAACGACACGCAAGGTGGATGAAGTTCATTGAGACATTTCTGTACGTCATCCGTTACAAGCAAGGTAAGGAAAATGTTGTTGCTGATGCTCTTTCAAGTAGGTACTCTTGATACAAAATTGCTTGGTTTCGAACGAATTAAAGAGTTGTATGTTAATGACCTTGATTTTTGTGAAAAGTTTAAATCTTGTGAAAAGAATGTTGTAGGTAAATACTTTAAGGTTGATGGTTTCCTATTTCGGGAAAATAAGTTGTGTATACCTGCATGTTCTTTGCAAGAGTTGTTGATTAGGGAATCACATGGGGGAGGTTTAATGGGTTATTTTGGTGTTGAAAAGACTTTATCTGTTTTGAAAGAACATTTTTATTGGCCTCATATGAAACGAGATGTGGAAAGAATTTGTGACAAATGCATTACGTGTAAACAAGCTAAGTCTCGTGTTCAACCTCATGGATTGTATACGCCATTGCCTATACCTAATGAACCTTGGATTGATATATCTATGGATTTTGTGTCGGGTTTACCTAGGTCTAAGTGTGGTCATGATTCGATATTTGTAGTCGTGGATAGGTTTTCGAAAATGGCACATTTTATTCCATGTAACAAAACTGATGACGCTTCTCATGTAGCTGATTTGTTCTTTAGGAAAATTGTTAGATTGCATGGTATGCCTAGAACAATTGTTTCTGATAGAGATACTAAGTTCTTGAGTTATTTTTGGAAGACCTTGTGGTGTAAGTTAGGTACTCAATTGTTATTTTCCACTACTTGTCACCCACAAACTGATGGTCAAACAGAAGTAGTTAATAGAAATTTATCTGCATTGTTAAGGGCTATTATCAAAAAGAACATTAAAGTTTGGGAAGAGTGTCTACCGCATGTTGAGTTTGCATATAATCGATCTGTTCACTCTGCTACACAAATTTCACCATTTGAAATTGTTTATGGTTTTAATCCTTTGACACCGTTGGATTTATTGCCATTACCTATTTCTGAATTGACTAACATGGATAGAAAGAAAAAGGCTAAATTTGTTAAGCAGATACATGAAAAGGCAAGGCTTAACATTGAGAGAAGGACGAAGCAATATGTTAAACAAGCCAACAAGGGTCGACATCAAGTGATCTTTGAACCCGGAGAGTGGGTTTCGCTTCATATGAGGAAGGAAAGGTTTTCGGCTCAAAGACGATCGAAATTGCTTCCGAGAGGGGATGGTCCATTTCAAGTGCTTGAACGCATCAATGACAATGCCTACAAATTGGATTTGCCTGGTGAGTATAACGTTAGTGCCACATTTAACGTATCTGATCTAAGTCCGTTTGATGTAGGTGATGATTTGAGGACAAATCCTTTTCAAGAGGAGAGGAATGATGAGGGCATGCCTAGCTTGGACAAGGATGAGAGGTATGGAGCGAATTCAGTGCAAGTTCCAGTTGGACCTGTGACGAGAGCTCGGGCTAAACGCTTCAAGGAGGGCATTAACGGATTGATTCAAGAAGCTTGGAAGGATGAAGATTCTAGGGCGAAGGTTTTGGAGTTGGAGTCTAAGCTCGTGAATATGTTACAATTGTGTATTCCAAGCCGAGAATTGGGAACTAGTCAAGAAGGCCAAAAATTCCAGGCCGGCGCACCCCGCGCCAGTTTTGTGCTTGATCCGGCGCGCCCCGCGCTAGTCATACAAGAGTATAGCGCGCCCCGCACCATTTTAGCGCGCCCTGCACCATGCTGATTTGAGCTTCTGCATATATGGCACGCTCTGCGCCATTCCTTTGCATTTTCAAGCGCGCCCCGCGCCAGTCACGCGGCACAGAATCCGAGGAACGCGTTTTTTGAAGATTTTATCAGATTTCTTTCCTTAATTTTAGGGATTTCAGTATATTTTCATAATTCTATTGTAATCAGGATATTTTAAGGTAGGATTTTGATTCCAAATTAATTGTTATTTCCTTTATGGATTCTAGGATTTCATAGTTAGTATAAATAAGTTTCATGCTTATAATTCAAAGAACAATTCAATAATATTCTGAGTTTTTTCATACTTGAGAGTTATTCTCTACTATTGGTTCTTTGAAGAATTTCTAAGCTAATTTCTTAGTTTTTCTTTTGAGATTCATATTTAACTTATCATACAACAAACCATAGTTGTGTGTGGCGTTATTCTATCACATCATACAATCATACGGAGATTATCGTTTGTTCTTAAACGGGGGTCTAAGTGTTGTTGGTGTTCCATCCTACGTGAGTTCAATTGCTTGATCGAATTTATCAAGATTCTCGTCTCTAAATAGACGTTGGGTTAAGGTATCGAGAGAGTTCCATCAAAATTGCTTACTAGAAACGATCCGGGCGACGACCACCTCACGCAAGCGTGCCGTGGAGTCTATCAATACTTAAGTGAAAGGTTGGCCGCACTTTTATTTTATATAAATAAGTCTTCGTCGTCGTCGTACGAAGTACTTGAAGTCCATTTCCTTAACTTATAACAAAGTAGACGAATCACTTTCTTTCTATATTAGAAAAGTTTACTTCTTTTTCTTCACATCCTATATACGTATGTAGAAAACGAGAGTCCTTACTTTTCTTTCTTTTGCCCTGACATAATTTAGGTCTATCGGTTTCATTCTGTTCTATCTCTTTGCCTCTTCTTTTTTAGCTAACTTTAAAATCTATTATACCTGCCATACTAACATGGGAAACCTAGTTTCTTTCCCTTTGAAGTGTATTTCTCAAATCAGATCCCCGAGGCACTAGAAAAAGGGTGAAAGGCGCAGTACTTCTGCTTTCATGGCCTAATAGTATACCAGTAGTAAGAGAGTTTTCAGACGTATTCCAGACGAATTGCCCGGTCGGTCTTCTGCTAGATAGAGAGGTTAAGTTTGCGAAGGCTCCATATCGTATGACACCAGTAGAAATGAAGGAATTGATGATACAACTTCAAGAATTGCTAGATAAGGGATATATTCAACCGAGTGTGTCTCCATGGGAAGCACCCATTTTATTTGTCAAGAAGAAGGATGGATCGTTACGACTTTGTATCGACTACCGAAATTTGAAAAATGTAACGATCAAGAAAAAGTATCCATTACCGAGAATTGACGATCCTTTCGATCAACTGAAGGGAGCGAGGTGTTTTTCAGAGATAGATTTGAGAACGGGATATCATCAGTTAAAAGTACGGAAGGAAGATGTACCGAAGACGGCGTTTAGGACCTGATATGGGCATTATAAATTTTTGGTGATGTCGTTCGGTTTGACTAGCGCACCAGCAACGTTTATGGACTTAATGAACCGAGTTTTCAAGCCATATTTGGATAAGTTCGTGATAGTTTTCATTGACGATATCTTGATTTACTCAAAGACCAATGAGGAGCATGCTAAACATCTGAGGGTGGTGTTGGAGACATTAAGGAGAGAGAAGTTGTATGCGAAATTTTCTAAGTGTGAGTTTTAGTTGGAAAATGTACAATTCTTAGGACATGTGATTGATAAGGATGGTATATCGGTGGATCTTGCCAAGGTGGAGGCGGTGATTAAGTGGGAACAACTGAAGACACCGACGGAGATACGAAGTTTCTTAGGGTTAGCTGGGTACTATCAAAGATTTATTCAATATTTTTTCAAGATAGAGAATCCGTTGACCAATTTAACGAGGAAGACAGTGAAGTTTGTTTGGACGAAAAAGTGCAAAGAAAGTTTTAGGGAGTTGAAGAAGAGGTTGAGTGAAGCGCCTGTATTATCATTACCGAATAATACATGAGGTTTTATGGTGTATAGTGATGCGTCACACAAAGGTTTTGGTTGTGTGCTAATGCAACATGGTAAGGTCATTGCGTATGTATCACGACAGTTGAAGGATTATGAGAAGCGATACCCTACCCATGACTTGGAGTTAGCGGTTGTAGTCTTTGCATTAAAGATTTGGAGGCATTATCTTTATGGGGAGAAATGTGAGATATATACGGATCACAAGAGTCTGAAATATATCTTCACTCAAAAAGAGCTAAACATGCGACAAATGAGGTGATTGTAATTAATCAAAGATTACGATTGTGAAATTCTTTATCACCGGGGGAAGGCAAATGTAGTAGCTGGTGTGTTGAGTAAAAAAAGGAAGGAGAAATTGTTCATGTTGACAGTTTAGAAGGAGCTAATAAAAAAGATAAAGAGACTGGAAATAGAAGTGAAGGGATCCAGAGAATCCGAAAAGAAGTTATTTGTAATGGAGGCTCGTCCAACATTGTTGGATAGAGTGAAGGAAGCACAAGAGAAAGAAGAGGAATGTGGGAGGATAAAGAAAAGGATAACAGAAAATAAGGAAGAAAGGTTCAGGATAGATAAGGATAGTATCTTGAGATTTGAAGAACGGGTATAGGTGCCAGCAGTGTCTGAATTAAGAGAGAGAATTTTGCACGAGGCACATAATTCAGCATACTCTGTTCACCCAGGAAACACAAAAATGTCCCAGACTCTTCACCAATATTTTTGGTGGCCCAATATAAAACGGGATATTACAGAATACATCAGTAAGTGTCTTACATGTCAACAAGTAAAAGCAGAGCATCAGAGGCCGAGTGGTCTACTTCAACCGCGAGAAATACTGGAATGGAAATGGGAGCACATTATGATGGACTTTATGGTGGGACTTCCAATCACATAGAAAGGTTATGATGCCATTTGGGTTATTATGGACCGATTGACAAAGTCGGCGCACTTTCTACCAATAAAAATTCGATTAAATTTAAATCAGTTAGCAAAGTTGTACATAAAAAAAATTATTTCGCGACATAGAGTGTCGGTGTCAATTGTTTTAGATCGAGATCCGTGTTTCACGTCGAATTTTAAGAAGAGCTTGCAAGAAAGAATGGTAACACAATTGAGACTAAGTATTGCTTATCTTCCTCAAACTGACAGACAGAGCGAGCGAACAATACAGACGCTAGAAGATATACTTAGAGCTTGTGTGATGGATTTCAAAGGAAACTGGGATGATCACTTACTGATAGACTCCACGGCACGCTTGCGTGAGGTGGTTGTCGCCCGGATCGTTTCTAACAAGTTGATAGGATGGATAGCTTGCAACACCTTAACCCCTCGCCTATATGTAGACGGTAATCTTGGTACAATTGCTTGCTTAGGAAATTTGCGGAGGATGAACACCAACGACACTTCGACCCCTCGCTTATATTGAAGCGGTAATCTTGGTACTATCGACGATTGATGCGGTAGAAGACGCCACACACAACTATGAATGGTTGTATGATAAGTCAATTATGAATCTAAAAAGAAGAACTAAGGAACACTTAGGAATTCTTCAAAGAACCACAAGTAGAGAAACAAACTCACAATAGTATTGATAATCTGAAAATTGATATGAATGAATGATTTTACATCCTAGCATCACTTGGTATTTATAGGAACTCATGGTGTGCTAAACCATCATCATAAGTCAAGATCTAACAACTAATCACATCACATGTATCAGCCACCCAAACAATTTAACAATCCAAAACATGTGATGTGTTAAAAGTCCAAATCAAACAACTATAAACTGATCAGCACATTGCAAGCTATTTTCACACCTGATAAATTTCGAATTTGGACTTGGGCCAAGAATGAAAATTGTAGCCCTGGAGTTTCTAATGAATTTAGGCTTTTGAATCACCTCATTTGGAGTTTGGAAACTCAAGTTATGGCCAAAATACGAACTGATGTCAAACTAGTCCAAAAGTGCGGAAATGTTGATTCTTTTGTGTCGGTTCGGGTATGCTTGCTTCCAATGTGTTTATGAACTTCGCGTGCTTGCAACCCGTCTCTATAACCTCTATGCTCGATTCAACCTCGGTCCATAATTTATGAATCATCCCGTTAAGTCCTTCTTTGAAGCGTTTAGCTTGTGTCCTCGTAATGGGTCCAAGTGGCATATGCAATGGATCCACTTATGTTTTGTCAAGGGCTTGTGAATTAAGGATGTCCTCATCATACCTCTCCTCTTGAAAAGGATTTGTCCTCAAATCTTCACCTACGTCAAACGGGCTTAGATCAGAAACATTGAAAGTTGCACTAACATTATACTCACCGGGTAAGTCCAATTTGTAAGCATTGTTGTTAATGCGTTCAAGCACTTGAAATGGTCCATCTCCTCTTGGAAGTAATTTCGAACGCCTTTGAGCAGGAAATCTTTCCTTACGCATGTGTAGCCATACCCAATCCCCGGGTTCGAAGATTACTTGACGCCGACCCTTGTTGGCCTGTTTGGCATATTGATCCGTCCTCTTCTCAATGTTGAGTCTTGTCTTCTCATGTATCTGCTTAACAAAATCAGCTTTGTTTTTGCCATCCATGTTAGTATACTCGGAAAAAGGTAATGGTGACAAATCCAAGGGTGTTAAAGGATTAAAGCCATACACAATTTCAAAAGGTGAGAATTTAGTAGCAGAGTGAACAGACCTATTATAAGCAAACTCAACATGTGGTAGACACTCTTCCCAAAGCTTAATATTCTTTTTAATGATAACCCTCAATAAAGCAGATAGAGTTCTATTAACTACTTCCGTTTGGCCGTCAGTTTGTGGATGACAAGTAGTTGAAAACAACAGTTTAGTTCCTAGTTTACACCACAAAGTTTTCCAAAAATAGCTTAAGAACTTAGCATCTCTATCCGAAAACAATTGTTCGGGGCCATGCCATGCAAACGTACAATGTCTCTAAAGAATAAATCAGCAACATGGGATGCATCATCAGCTTTGTGGCATGGGATAAAATGTGCCATTTTTGAAAATCTATCCACGACCACAAATATAGAATCATGACCATGCTTAGATCTAGGTAAACCCAATACAAAGTCCATAGACAAATCAATCCAAGGTTCACTCGAAATAGGCAATGGTGTGTATAACCCATGGGGTTGAACACGAGATTTAGCTTGACGACATGTAATGCATCTATCACAAATTCTTTCTACATCTCGTTTCATATGGGGCCAATAGAAATGTTCTTTTATCACAGATAAGGTCTTATCAACGCCAAAATGTCCCATCAAACCACCCCCATGTGACTCTCGAACCAATAACTCACGCAAAGAACATGCAGGTATACATAATCGATTCTCACGAAACAAGAATCCATCCATCTTGAAGTATTTACCTACAACATTCTTTTCACAATTTTTAAACTCTTCACAAAAATCATGGTCATTATCATATAATTCTTTGATTTGTTCAAAACCAAGTAATTTTATGTCAAGAGTATTTAACAACACATACCTTCGTGAAAGAGCATCGGCCACGACATTTTCCTTACCTTGCTTATAGCGAATGACGTATGGAAATGTCTCGATGAACTCCATCCATCGTGCATGTCTCTTGTTCAACTTGTGTTGGCCTTTCAAATATTTCAATGATTCATGATCCGTGTGAATCACAAATTCCTTAGGCCACAGGTAATGTTGCCAAGTTTCCAATGATCAAACCAAAGCATATAACTCCTTGTCATAGGTAGGATAGTTCAAAGCTGATCCGCTCAATTTTTCACTGAAATATGCCACTGGCTTTCCTTCTTGCATTAACACAGCTCCAATGCCTAATCCTGAAGCATCACATTCAATTTCAAAGGTCTTAGTGAAATTAGGCAATACAAGTAAAGGAGCGTTAGTTAATTTTTCTTTAATCAAATTAAACGCTTTTTCCTGTGCATCACCCCACTTGAATCCTATACTCTTTTTGATTACTTCGGTGAGTGGTGTTGTGACTTCGCTGAAGTTCCTTACAAACCGTCTATAGAAACTTGCGAGCCCATGGAAGCTACGAACTTGACTGACATTCGTAGGAGTTGGCCATTCTTGGATTGCACGTACCTTTTCTTCGTCAACCTGTACTCCCTGTGCACTAACAACAAAGCCAAGGAACACAACTCGATCCGTACAAAATGTGCATTTGTCCATATTAGCATACAATTTTTCTTTCCGAAGCACTTCTAGGACAGATTTTATATGCAATGCATGCTCTCCTAAATCTTTACTGTAGATCAAGATATCATCAAAGTAGACAACTACAAATTTTCCAATGAAGGATCGCAAAACATGGTTCATTAATCTCATGAATGTGCTAGGAGCATTAGTTAAACCAAAGGGTAAGACTAACCACTCGTATAATCCATATTTTGTTTTAAAAGCAGTTTTCCATTCGTCACCCTCATGCATTCTAATTTGATGATAACCACTCTTTAAATCTATTTTAGAAAACACACAAGATCCATGCAATTCATCTAACATATCATCTAACCTAGGAATGGGATGCCGATACTTTTCCGTGATGTTATTTACCGCTCGACAATCAATGCACATGCGCCACTTCCCATCTTTCTTAGGTACTAAAATAACTGGAACCGCACATGGACTCATGCTTTCTCTCACGAACCCCTTGTCCATTAGCTCGTCAACTTGCCTTTCCAATTCCTTCGTTTCCTCGGGATTGCTTCGGTATGCCGGGCGATTTGGAATGGTCGCGCCGGGGACAAAGTCAATTTGATGTTCAATTCCCCGAATTGGTGGTAATCCTTGGGGAAGCTCCTCGGGAAATACATCCTGATAATCCTGCAAAAGAGTAGAAATAACACTAGGCAATGAAGTTTTATTAGCGTTAGTATTCAAAAGTGCCTCCCTATACCGAAGTACAATCATTGGCCTTTTAGAATCCAAAGCTCGCCTTACATCACTCCTTTTTTCAAAAATATTTGTTTTTCTCTCTTCTCCTTTCTTTTTTTCTCTCTCTTTTGTTTTCTTTTCATGATCTCTCTGTAAGTGTATTTGATCCTCATGCACCTGTTTTGGTGACATAGGATACAAGGTAACTTTTCTTTGATTGTGAACAAAAGAGTACTCATTAGTAAAACCGTCGTGTTTTACTCGCCGATCGAACTGCCAAGGTCTCCCAAGTAGTAAATGACCTGCCTGCATAGGAACTACATCACAAAGGATCTCATCAACATACTTCCCAATTGTAAACGGTACTGATACTTGCTTGGTAACTTTGATGTCGCCGCTGTCATTGAGCCACTGCAATCGGTATGGGTGAGGATGTTTGGATGTTGTAAGTCCCAATTTCTCCACCATTGTGATGCTTGCCACATTTGTACAGCTCCCACCATCAATTACAACACAACAGATCTTACCATTTACCATGCATCTAGTATGAAATAGATTCTCTCTTTGCTCGCTGCTTTCTTCCTTTACCTGTGTACTAAGCATTCTCCGTGTAACTAACACTTCGCCATGCATAGCAACCTCTCTATCTTCCTCCAACGGTGGCATAGAGTCATTGTCACTATCTTCTTCCTCGGTCTCCAAATCCCCATTATCAAGCAATAACATAGTTCTTTGATTTGGGCATTGATTTGCAATATGTCCCCTGCCTTAACATTTAAAGCATACAATATCTCGATTACGACTAGTAGAAGGTGTATTAGTTTTACCTTGCACCACTTGATTAGCCGCTCCCTGCTTGATTTCTGGCTTTGGTTTGAAAACAGTTGGTTTTTCCTCACGCTTCACATTATTGGATTTCCATGATGAACCTGTGGTAGTGTTTATTCGCTGGCCACCTCTCCTCTTAAGTTGCTTCTCTATTTTGATAGCCATGTGCACCATGTCTTCCAACACCACATAATGTTGGCGCTCCACCAAATCTGCAATATCCCAATTTAAACCTGCTGAAAATCGGGCCATGGTTGCCTCATTATCCTCGTCGATGTCAGCTCTAGACATTAGCATTTCCATTTCTTTGAAGTAGTCCTCCACACTCTTGTTTCCCTGTCTCAAATTTTGTAAGTTTCGAAACAGATCTCGATAGTAGTGGCTTGGGACAAACCTCTTTTTCATTACAGCTTTCATTTCTGCCCAAGTCTCTATTGGACGTTCTCTACACCTCCTTCGGCTGGTCATCAATTGATCCCACCAAGTAACTGCATACTCTGAAAATTCGGTAGCTGCAATCCTAACTTTCTTGAGTTCCGAGTAGTTGTGACAGTCAAAGATCCACTCCATTTTCTTCTCCCACTCTAAATATGCCTCGGGGTCACTCCTGCCTTGGAATGTGGGAATTTTCATTTTGATGCTATCGAGATTGTTGTTCTCTCGATTTCGGCCGCCTCTATCCTTTGCAAAATGTCTCCTAGGGATAAGGTCAATTTCCCGATCCTCTTTCTCGCTAAACCTTTCATCATAGTAATTTGTCTCCGCTAGCCTTGCTTCCTTTTGTTGGGTCTTTCCTTTTGGGCGCCCACCCGGAGGGATTTGAGTTTGTTCCCCTCGAGTGACACTCAATTAATCGATGCGATCATGCACTTGTTCAATAGCGATCCCCAATTGTCTAGAAAATTCTTTCATCATAGCCTCCATCATGAGTTTTGGGTCAAAATTCGATGTAGAAGGTTCATTTTCAATTGTCTTATCTCTTGTGTTAGACATATTTCCTGCAAAATAAAGATTAGTAGAAAACAAGTTCCTCACCACTCCCTTGCGTGTTTCACTCAAACAATATACCACATAAGTAGGAAACGCTCGTGTATCACACAATTAGGCTTTTACCCTCAATTAAACTTACTACTCTTGCCTTTTTTTGCTCGTAGTTCTCTCTAATAGGTTCTTTTTGAATTCTCACAAATATTACCTCAATTCTCTAATTACAATCCAATAATAACTTATCAAGAAAACAATATAGAAGGTACGACTCTCCACAAGACTTTCAAACGCCAAATATGATTCTTGCAAATGAAAATCCCGATGATAGCAATTCAACAATACAAATTTTCTGCTATATATTTTATGCAGTTTTTTTTTTTTTTTTTTGACTATATTTCAACAATAAAAGTAAAGATAAGTAACTTGATAAGAAACTTAGCTTTGATACCAAATGATAGACTCCAAGGCACGCTTGCGTGAGGTGGTCGTCGCCCGGATCGTTTCTAACAAGTTGATAGGATGGATAGCTTGCAACACCTTAACCCCTCGCCTATATGTAGACGGTAATCTTGGTACAATTGCTTGCTTAGGAAATTTGCGGAGGATGAACACCAACGACACTTCGACCCCTCGCTTATATTGAAGCGGTAATCTTGGTACTATCGACGATTGATGCGGTAGAAGACGCCACACACAACTATGAATGGTTGTATGATAAGTCAATTATGAATCTAAAAAGAAGAACTAAGGAACACTTAGGAATTCTTCAAAGAACCACAAGTAGAGAAACAAACTCACAATAGTATTGATAATCTGAAAATTGATATGAATGAATGATTTTACATCCTAGCATCACTTGGTATTTATAGGAACTCATGGTGTGCTAAACCATCATCATAAGTCAAGATCTAACAACTAATCACATCACATGTATCAGCCACCCAAAGAATTTAACAATCCAAAACATGTGATGTGTTAAAAGTCCAAATCAAACAACTATAAACTGATCAGCACATTGCAAGCTATTTTCACACCTGATAAATTTCGAATTTGGACTTGGGCCAAGAATGAAAATTGTAGCCCTGGAGTTTCTAATGAATTTAGGCTTTTGAATCACCTCATTTGGAGTTTGGAAACTCAAGTTATGGCCAAAATACGAACTGATGTCAAACTAGTCCAAAAGTGCGGAAATGCTGATTCTTTTGTGTCGGTTCGGGTATGCTTGCTTCCAATGTGTTTATGAACTTCGCGTGCTTGTAACCCGTCTCTATAACCTCTATGCTCGATTCAACCTCGGTCCATAATTTATGAATCATCCCGTTAAGTCCTTCTTTGAAGCGTTTAGCTTGTGTCCTCGTAATGGGTCCAAGTGGCATATGCAATGGATCCACTTGTGTTTTGTCAAGGGCTTGTGAATTAAGGATGTCCTCATCACTTACCCCTAGTGGAATTCACTTATAATAATAGCCATCATGCAAGTATCGGTATGCCGCCATACGAAGCCCTCTACGGAAGAAAGTGCAGAACACTGTTATGTTGGGATGAGGTCGGAGAACGATGACTTTTGGGACCGGAATTAGTCCAGCAAACAGCAGATGTTGTGAAAACAATAAGAGCCAGATTAGTAGCAGCTCAAGATCAGCAGAAGAAATATACAGATTTGCACCGTCAAAGCCAAGATCTTGAAATTAGTAGTTTTGTGTTTCTAAATATGTCTCCATGGAAAGGGAAGATAAGATTCGGTAAGAAAGGAAAGTTGAGCCCGAGGTTCATAAGACCGTTTGAATTATTGAAAAGGATAGGCAAAGTGGCGTACGAGGTAGCTTTACCTCCTGAACTGGAGCATATCCATAATGTGTTCCATGTTTCAGTGTTACGACCATATAAGACCGATTATAAGCACATGATATCCTATGAGCCTATTCAAATCGAGAGGGATCTGATGTATGAAGAAATCCCTGTACAGATAATAGATAGAAAAGAGCAGATATTAAGAAATAAAGTTATACCTTTTGTAAAGGTAGTTTGGCGAAACCATAATGTCAAGGAGGCTATGTGGGAGTTAGAAGATAGGATGAGGAGGGATCATCTCCATCTTTTTGTATAACCTTGTACCGATTCCGAGAACAGAATCTTTATAAGGGGGAAAGAATGTAATAACCAGAATTTGTGAATAATATTAGTAATGAAAATAAGAATATTTAAAAATTATTTTTGTGCACATATATATATATATATATATATATATATGTGTGTGTGTGTGTGTGTGTGTGTGTGTGTGTGTCTGTGTCTGTGTGTGTGTGTGTGTGTGTGTTAGGAGCCTTAATAATTCAAGTTAAATTGAATTAAGTATGTGATAATTGAGAAATTTAGTAATGATGGTGATGAGCTTAATTTATGATTAATTAAGCTTACGTAATATGCCTTGTGTGGCATAGTGGTTAAGATGGATTAATTAATTACTTAATTAAATTAATTAAGAGATGGTTAAATAATGTAATGGACTAATGAGGGTAACTAAATTAAGCCCAATGAGAATATTCGATGATCACATAAATTAATGTGATATGTTAGGAATTATAGTCCAAGTAGTTAATATTGCTAGAATTGTAATTGGACCCAATATGTAAAAATAATTGTGCATGACCCCAATTAAATTAAATTAGTAGCCTAATGGACATTGTTTTGAACAAGCCCAACGTGTGTGTGTGTGTGTGTGTGTATATAATCCCCATCATGATCAAACCCTCATATTAGGCTAAAATGCTGAAAATCTCTTCCTTGAGCCTTGCAACTTGATCCATGTGAAGTTAATGACGAAGAAAGGCATGGTAAAATAAGGGTTTAGTGATACTTTTCACCAAATTCACTTTTACCCTTGGTTAATAACTTGTTAGTTGTACAAAATACATGTATTTATACATGTATTGATACATGTATTTTTACATGAGCTTTGCCTATAAATAGTTTATCTTAGTTCATTTTCATAGGTTACTTGAAATTATAAACATAGAGAGAGTTAGAGAGAAACTGAGAGAAAATAAAAAACCTAGGGGAACTCTTGCACTTTGGTGGTTCAAGATGAGTTCAAGAATGAGGAAGAAAGTGGAGAGATACTGAAGGTTCATTGCTAAAAGAAGAAAAACATCAAAGAGATATAATCTTTGTGACACCCCCTAATTCAGGTACCAATACCTCGAATTTGGTGCTCATGATAAAATACATCCATACACCTCTAAACAACATAAATTAACTAATGCGGAATAAATAAACATATGCTGTTCATTACAAAAGGTTTACTACGGTCCCAAGGTCTATAACCTTAAATAAAATACATTGCAGAATACATTAATAATACAAAACAATTCCACGATTACATAACAGGATAGTACATATAACTATTCCTTAAGCTTTCCTTTACCTTTGCCCGCTTTGGAACTCTTCGGCTTAACTGCAATAGGTTCATGATATAGCAAGGGTGAGCAACTACTTTGCTCAGCAAGTTTAAAAGCAAGAATGAAGATATATCATGAATAAATAAGAAATATTACCTGCATAGATCAACAATTTATGAACATTGATCAAATAGCTGAAATGACATAATCAAAGTTCAAATGAAACAATGAATAATGATTATTTACTGTTGAGTGGTCCAACCGACCATGAACTTTTGGCCAAAGAGTCAATCATTCGACTAACTCTTTTAAAACCTGACCCCGTCAGTTGTACTCGAGGGGATCAGCCTCTTGTACACCATGTATATGCATAACATTTAATTCTGACTGCATCGAATAACCGACACATTATAATCCCCTAATAAGGGTTGCTCTCTCAGTCCAAGAATCCGTACCAACTACTGGTTTGGATAGCTTTTGAAATAATAACCTGTATGTGTCTAGCCGAAACAAATGGCGTAGACTATCTCCTTAAACAGTTCATGAATGAAAAACTTAAACGTTTCACAGTCTAACAACAGATAATGAATTCAAATGTATAAGCTGCGAATATCAATAATTTATCCTTGATGTGGGGTAATTGAAAATAATTAATCCACTAATATAATTTGAAATTAATAACTCCAATTGAGTCACGAAATTTGCAATAATATAGAATGATTGCTCAATCAATAAATAACTCGCACAATAAACAAAAGTTGTACGGTTGAGAAATCCTGCCCAATATTAAATTGAGCTAGAGTAAGGAAACTTGCATTCAATATATAGAAAGAATGAAGTTATGGAACTTGCCTGAAGCGCTGCTACAATATTACAACACACGCTCCTTAATATCCTACACAATTAGGTACATGTTCACATACAATTAGTCACATACAGGATACCAAATATTTGTTTACAACTCTATAATGTCCCATTCAAATAAGAAACAAAATATTAATCAAGGTTGTGCCCACTAGTTACGGCGTTACGACGCTTGTACGTCTATACGCCCAACTTCACTATTCGAATGCCCAAACGACACGCAATTGCGTACGCCTAACACGCCCATTCGATTTATCTAATACTTATTGGTTAATGCAAAGTATCATTATAAATCATAATAATCATGTTATGAAAGTTAGAACATCACTTTACAGGGTCGGGGGCATTACGTGTGCAAATGCGCATGCCCGACGCCCTCCGATTGACCCCAATTACGCATCAGTCCTATAAATGGCTAATTTAGGCCATGATACAGACCTCAAATCGAAAAACTTAAAGAACGAAAGTTGTAGGTCTACTCGTTCTCTTTCCGAATCATCTTGAATCATCTCAAACCGAGTCCGTATGAGAAAGTTACGCCCGTTTTACTAAAGGACGTCGAAGCTATTTTGCCTAGTGTCTGTGGCCAGCGCCGGGGCGCTCAAAATGGCCTATGGCCAGCGCCGGGGCGCTCGATCCAGCAGCTGAGCTCGTGGCCAGCTTGTTTTGCTTCCCGGAATGCTCTGTTTTTGGTGTTCTAGACCTATCTTGCTTCCAACTACCATAACTCCTTCTATACACCTTCAAATTGGTCCATTTCGGACTCTATGGACTCCTAAGACATAGAGCTACAACATATCAAAAATTTAGAGCTATCCATTAACATTAACATGGCCAAATCTTAGACCAAAGTATCAACTCATGCTATATTTTCGTGTTCTTGGTGTTCTTGGTGTTCTTTACAAAAATCATCACCAAATCTTTGTTTTAATCCCTTTTTACTCCATTCCAACTGGGTTAAACTCATAACCCATGGAACTACAATAAGACAACAACAAATAAACATAACAAGCAAGGAATTATAGCTACAAAGTCCTCTAAATTCGTCCAACAGTCCATGTTCATGTCCAAAGTCCATTGTTCTTCATGTTCTTCATCCTCCTTAAGCATAGGTACGGATTTATTGCGTTTTTGTTCCACTTTGATGTTATTAATAGCTTACATATCCTCTTAAAAACATTTACAAATACCCAACACAAACAAAAACAACAAGGATCGCTAAAAAATCAATCCACAAGCTCAAGAGCTCAAAAACTATAAAAACTTGAAAACCTAAACAAGAAATCGAATGGAAAGGATTTGGTTGGTGTTTACCTCTATAAATCCTTCTTAGATGCTAAAGAGCTTGCTAGGCTTGGCTTGAGACTCTTCTACTACTTCTTTGGTTCCTTTCTTCTCCACTCGTGCCTCTCCTTTCTTCTTCCTTCAAGTTCCTTCCTCTTCTTCTTCCTTTGTTCTTGTTCTTCAGCACTCTCTCTCTCTAACAGCAGCTCTCTTCCTCTCTCTCTCTCTCTCTATCAGCTGATGGTTGCAAGAGAGAATTGGAAAATGATTTGGGAGAAGTGGAGGAGTGAATTAGGGAGAAGTGGAAGAAATGGGTTAGTGGCTCAAGGTGGCCAGATTTTCTATTAGCTAACAATTGTTTATTTGTTCCCACTTATTCAACATGCAATTCCACTCATTTGGCCTCTCCCTTACCATGTTATCCGAATACTCCCTCATCTAAACACCAAAATGCTGATTTTTGTGCCCATATCCCACATGGGTCAAGTCTTGGGTCATGGGTTGGGTCATGGGTTTGGGTCACCCTTAAAAATCACTTGGGCTTCTAATTTAATTCCCATTGGGCTCCCATAAATCCTACACTTGGATTATTATCTCATTGCCTAAATGGGTTGGCAATAATTAGGAAAAATCGAAGTTACCCGAGAAGACGTCTCTAGATGAATATTCCCCACGTGAATACTAACTCGTGAATAGAGATTTAACAATGCTACGCGAAATCAAATATTCACGTAAACAAAACTATAACATGTAAAATTTCATGCATTCACATAATCCAGGTTGCCACACAACCTTTAAACATGCAACACAACATAATATTAATAAAGTATAATATATCCGTTAATATTCAAAAATTCGAATTACAAGGTAAACCCAGAATTCTCGATCGTTACATCCTCCCCCCTTATAAGAATTATGTCCCCAGAATTACAGTCTAGGTACGAAAAACTTAACACGGGTTCACTCAAAAAGATGCGGGTAATTCTTTCTCATCTTTTCTTCTAGCTCCCGCGTGGCTTCTTCAGCTGCGTGGTTCCTCCAAAGCACTTTGACCAAATGGATGACCTTATTTCTTAACGTCTGCTCCTTCCTATCTAATATCTGGACAGGAATCTCTTCATATGACAAGTCTCGCTCAACTTGAATTGGTTCATAGGATATCACATGCTTGTAGTTGGGTTTATATGGTCGCAACACAGAAATGTGGAACACATTATGAATGTGCTCAAGTTCATGAGGTAGAGCTACCTCATACGCCACTTCACCTACCCTCTTTAAAACTTCAAAGGGTCCTACGAACCTGGGACTCAATTTCCCCTTCTTTCCAAATCTGATCTTCCCCTTCCAGGGAGATACCTTCAAAAACACAAAGCTGCCCACTTCAAAGTCTTGCCTCTGACGATGCAAATCGGCGTATTTCTTCTGTCTATCCTGAGCTGCTACCAATCGAGCTCTTATCACTTTGACGACATCCACAGTCTGCTGTACCAATTTAGGTCCCAACAGTCTTCGTTCACCGACTTCGTCCCAACACAGAGGTGTTCGGCACTTCCTCCCGTATAATGCTTCGTATGGCGGCATGCCAATACTCGCATGATAACTGTTATTATAGGCAAACTCCACCAATGGCAGATGATCGTCCCAGCTGCCTTTAAAATCCATCACACATGCTCTGAGCATGTCCTCTAGCATCTGAATCGTTCGTTTGCTTTGCCCATCTGTTTGAGGATGATATGCTGTACTCAACCTCAACTGAGTTCCCAATCTTTCTTGCAAGCTCTTCCAGAAATTTGACGTGAAACGCGGATCTCTGTCAGATACAATAGATACCGGTACTCCATGTCGTGACACAATCTCTTTCACATATAACTTTGCTAGCTGCTCCAAATTGTACCTTATCTTGATCGGTAGAAAATGTGCAGATTTAGTTAAACGATCCACGATCACCCAGATCGCGTCGTAACCCTTCTGAGTTGGTGGAAGCCCCGTCACAAAATCCATCGTGATATGCTCCCACTTCCACTCCAGAATATCCAGTGGTTGTAGCAGTCCACCCGGTTTCTGATGTTCTGCTTTTACCCTTTGACATGTCAAACATCGTCCAACACATTCCGCAACCTCCCTCTTCATGTTCGGCCACCAGAAATGTTGGCGCAAATCCTGATACATCTTGGTACTACCAGGGTGTATCGAATACTTTGTAGAATGAGCTTCTTACAGAATCTCTTCTCTCAACTCCGGAACCATCGGTATCCAGATCCTTCCGTCAAACCTTAGCAGCCCCGTGCTATCAATTTTGTACTTTAATTCCTCTCCTTCTAAGATTCGCTTCTTTATAGCGATACATTCATCATCCCTTTCTTGAGCCTCCTTTATCCTACCTAATAAAGTTGGACTCGCCTCCACTGTGAACAGTTTCTCATCTGCATTCGTCGGATGTTTGACTTCCAACTCCAGTCTTTCCATATCCTTGATCAGTTCCTCTTGAGCTGTCAGCATCATCAACTTATCTCTGCCCTTCCTACTTAGAGCATCGACTACCACATTGGCTTTAACGGGATGGTATAGAATCTCACAATCGTAGTCCTTGATCAACTCCAACCATCGCCTCTGCCTCATGTTTAGTTCCTTTTGAGTGAAAACATACTTCAAACTTTTGTGGTCTGTGTATATTTCACACTTCTCCCCATACAGATAGTGCCTCCAAATCTTTAGAGCAAACACCACTGCCGCTAGTTCCAGGTCATGAGTCGGATATCCCTTCTCATAATCCTTCAGCTGTCATGACGCGTATGCAATGACCTTCCCATGCTGCATCAGTACGCACACAAGGCCTTTGTGTGACGCATCACTGTACACCACAAATCCCCCTGTATTATCTGGCAGTGATAACACAGGTGCTTCACTAAGTTTCTTCTTTAACTCCAAGAAACACTCTTCGCACTTGTCCGTCCATGCAAACTTCACAGTCTTCCTTGTCAAATTTGTCAACGGTGTCGCTATCTTTGAAAAGTTCTGAATAAACCTCCGATAGTAACCTGCTAATCCCAAGAAACTTCGGACTTCTGTTGGCGTCTTTGGCTGCTCCCAGTTTATTACTACTTCTACCTTGGCAGGATCCACTAACACACCATCCTTGTCAATTACGTGCCCCAAAAACTGCACTCTCTGTAGCCAAAATTCACATTTGGAAAACTTTGCATACAGCTTCTCCCTTCTCAGCGTTTCCAGGGCTATCCTTAAATGCTCGACATGTTCCTCCTCCGTCTTAGAGTAGACAAGAATGTCATCTATAAAAACGACGACAAATTTATCTAGGTATTGCTTGAACACTCTGTTCATCATGTCCATAAATGCTGCTGGCGCGTTCGTCAGCCCAAATGACATCACCAGAAACTCAAAGTGTCCATATCGAGTTCTGAATGTTGTCTTTGGAATATCCTCCTGCCTCACCTTAAGTTGGTGATATCCCGTCCTCAAGTCAATCTTCGAGAAGTATTTCGCTCCCTTTAATTGATTGAACAAATCATCAATTCTAGGCAACGGGTACTTGTTCTTAATCGTGACTTTGTTCAACTCCCGATAGTCAATGCAAAGCCTAAGCGATCCGTCTTTCTTCTTTACGAACAGTACTGGTGCTCCCCATGGAGATACACTTGGATGAATATACCCCTTATCTAGCAACTCCTGCAATTGAACCATCAATTCTTTCCTTTCCACCGGTGCCATTCTGTAAGGTGCCTTTGAGATCGATGCGGTTCCCAGTACTAAGTCGATCACAAATTCCACTTCTCTATCCGGCGGCAATCCCGGTATCTCATCTGGGAAAACGTCTGGGAATTCCCTTACTACAGGTATCTGACCCAGCTCACCCTCTACTCTTCGGGTATCAACCACGTGAGCCAGATAACCTATACAACCCTTCCTTAGCAATTTCTTCACTTGCATCATCGTCAGACAACAAGATTGTCTCGGTAATTTACTACCATAGAATACGACCCCCGACTTATCTGGAGTCTTCAGGTGTATACGTTTCTTCTGACAGTCGATCACAGCCCCGTGACTAGACAACCAATCCATCCCGAGGATTACATCAAATTCTCCTAGTTGTATCGGAATCAATTATACGCTCAGTTTATGCCCGTTTATCTCAGCACAACAATTTCTATGAATATGTTCTACAGGAATAACTTCCTTATTAGCTACTTCCACATTCATTGGATTCTTTAACTTCTCACAAGGTAAATTTAATCGTTTAGCAAAATCTTCCGAAACAAAGGAACAAGTAGCACCCGAATCAAATAACACATATGCACTGATATTATTGATTGAAATAATACCTGACACCACGTCTTTCGATTCCATCGCATCCTGCACAGTCATGTTGAAAGTGCGTGCTACTGGTCTGTTCTGCTGTGCTGGTCCTCCGATAGTCAGCTTACTGTTGTTCCCTTGGTTAGCACTGCCTGCATCGCTCTTCCTCTTTGGGCAATCCTTCTTCTGATGATCTGAAGCGCCACAAGAAAAATAACTTCCTGCCTTCGCCTTTGGGCATTGTGGGGCAATGTGCCCCGGTTGACCACAGTTGAAACAAACTCCTTTTCCTTTCATGCATTCTCCAAAGTGATTCCTTCCACATTTCTCGCATTTATTGCCCTTCTTTGCATCCCCTCCGGACTTGCTTCCTGACATCTGACTGTCGTTCCATTTCCTTTTATTTGGGTTACTTCCCCCACTACTACCTTCCTTATGACCATCATGGCTCTTCTTCTTTTTTTGATCTTGGTTGTGCCTTGCCAATGCTTCGTTTCCTCCCTCAGCAATGATTGCTTTCTCAAGTAACGTAGAAAATGTGTTGATCTGCAAAACTGCAACCTTACTATACACCCAAGGTTTCAGCCCTTGTTCAAATCTCTTCGCTCGCCTAGCTTCAGTGTCCACCTGATGTAGAGCAAACCTAGCTAACTCGTTAAATTTTGCGGCATATTCCGCAACTGACATGCCTCCTTGCTTTAGTTCCAAGAACTTTATCTCCATGCTTGCCTGCATGCTTGCTGGAAAGTAACTTTCGAAAAACAGCTCCTTGAAACGAGCCCATGCAATCGTGTCTTCCCCAGCTCGACCCTTGTTCGCCTTCCACCAGTAATTTGCCTCACCTTTCATCATGAAAGTGGCAAACGATTTCTTCTGCTCTTCGGCCACCCTTGCGACCTCGAACACCTTTTCCATTTCTTCCACCAATGTCTGGGCTTCTATCGGGTCTGTAGTCCCGCGAAACTCTGGCGGTCCTACCAATTTGAAGTCCTTAAAGTTCGTCATATGACTCCCTGGCTGATCAACCGCAGCGGCTTGTCTGCCCTGCATTGCTTCTGCTAATAAGTTAACAAAAGCCCTCATAGGGTCTGCCTGACCCTCCTCGTTATTCACCGACTCTTCCACCCTTGTGTATCGGGGTTGTCTTCTCGGCGGCATTGTCTGTTTAAAAGAAAACCGTCGACTTTTACTAATAGATTTATGCCATGAGCAAAAGTCATTTAAGTTAGCAATTAAGACTAAAAGCATCTATCAAACAAGTTTGATTTACAATAAAATAATTGCATTTATAATCATACACCACTGTTTTAATACAACTGGACTCAACACGTGGCATACTTCTATAAACGTTAAATGACATAGTCTGTCAATCATTAACCATCCCCTAACAAACAAAAGTGGGGAATAATAAACTTCCACCCCTCTATCAGGAACAAAATTGGGGGTTCAACTACTATCCCATACATGCTGCAAGCATAGGGATTTACAACATAAGTATACCCCTATTATAACAAAATTGGGACCTACTACAAACATAATGCTAAAGATACAGATTATCGCCTGCTGCGACGAACTGCAACTCGGAGCTCCCGTCGAGCTAGCCTATCGACCACTCGGCGCCTAATCACGCGCCTACTGCTAGCCTCCTCTCTGGGGTACCTCCTCACCCTGTCCCTCAGCTTGCCTATGAAAGTAGTCAAGCCTGACCTGAGGGAAACAATCTCTGCAGTCAGGGTTGCCAAGTGCTCCATAGCCTCATCTCGCTCTAGACGAGTAGTCTCCAGCTGATCCTTTACCTGCTCTATCTATCCTACCAGCATCACATTCCTCTCTAGGAGGTCATAAACCATCACACCAAACTGAACAGAAACCCCTTGGCGACCGTGAACCTCTGCCTCTAATTCGGCAACCCTCTGGTCCTTTTCCTGCAACTTCTGGGTCAACTCAGTCTTTTCCCCCAAAGTCTAATATGCCAATGACCTGTACTGCTCTTCTCGGTCCTGGTGCTGCTGGTTCTGCTCCTCTAAGTGAGTTACTCGATTCTCGAGCTCCTTGTTCCTATTTGTCAGCTCTTCGATAATATCACTAGCAGTAGTGACCATGCCATCTGCATACTCAGGTGGCTCATCATCCTCCGTCAATGGGTCCTCCTCGGGGTCCTCATCCTCCCCCTCGTCGCTTAACAGCCTCAGCACTCTTCCGGTAACTGGCTCATCCTCAGAACCATACTCGGCCTCGGACTCATCCCTAGTGTCCATCATTTCTGGCTCACTCGGCTGCACCTCCACTAACTGTCCGGCGTCCACATAAATGTCTGTGAACTCTACCTCTCTAGCAGGACTGAACTCTCCCATCTCAGACATCCTACAGCCACAAACAGAAACAAATAGACAGCAAGATGTCAGTGTCAAAATAAAATATATTCATTGATAAAATGAAATGATATTTTATCATGCACAACTCGGCTCGATGGATTTCCACAATCCATCTCCAGTCATGACCATCAAATGAATCTCCTCGATCCATCACCTAGCGTACTCAATACGAGTTTAATACTAAGGTTATAACCTAGGTTTTGCAAATCCTAAAGTTTATAACCTACAGCTCTGATACCAACTTGTGACACCCCTAAATTCAGGTACCAATACCTCAAATTTGGTGCTCATGATAAAATACATCCATACACCTCTAAACAACATAAATTAACTAATGCGGAATAAATAAACATATGTTGTTCATTACAAAAGGTTTACTACGGTCCCAAGGTCTATAACCTTAAATAAAATACATCGCAGAATACATTAATAATACAAAACAATTCCACGATTACATAACGGGATAGTACATATAACTATTCCTTAAGCTTTCCTTTGCATTTGCCCGCTTTAGAACTCTCCGGCTTAACTGCAATAGGTTCATGATATAGCAAGGGTAAGCAACTACTTTGCTCAGCAAGTTTAAAAGCAAGAATGAAGATATATCATGAATGAATAAGAATAATAGCTGCATAGATCAACAATTTATGAACATTGATGAAATAGCTGAAATGACATAATCAAAGTTCAAATGAAATAATGAATAATGATTATTTACTGCTGAGTGGTCCAACCGACCATGAACTTTTGGCCAAAGAGTCAATCATTCGACTAACTCTTTTAAAACCTGGCCCCGTCAGTTGTACTCGAGGGGATTAGCCTCTTGTACACCATGTATATGCATAACATTTAACTCTGATTGCATCGAATAACCGACACATTATAATCTCCTAATAAGGGTTGCTCTCTCAGTCCAAGAATCCGTACCAACTACTGGTTTGGATAGCTTTTGAAATAATAACCTGTATGTGTCTAGCCGAAACAAATGGCGTAGACTATCTCCTTAAACAGTTCATGAATGAAAAACTTAAACGTTTCACAGTCCAACAACAGATAATGAATTCAAATGTATAAGCTGCGAATATCAATAATTTATCCTTGATGTGGGGTAATTGAAAATAATTAATCCACTAATATAATTTGAAATTAATAACTCCAATTGAGCCACGAAACTTGCAATAATATAGAATGATTGCTCAATCAATAAATAACTCGCACAATAAACAAAAGTTGTACGGTTGAGAAATCCTGCCCAATATTAAATTGAGCTAGAGTAAGGAAACTTGCATTCAATATATAGAAAGAATGAAGTTAGGGAACTTGCCTGAAGCGCTGCTACAATATTACAACACACGCTCCTTAATATCCTACACAATTAGGTACATGTTCACATACAATTAGACACATACGGGATATCAAATATTTGTTTACAACTCTATAATGTCCCATTCAAATAAGAAACAAAATATTAATCAAGGTTGTGCCCACTAGTTACGGCGTTACAACGCTTGTACGTCTATACGCCCAACTTCACTATTCGAATGCCCAAACGACAAGCAATTGCGTACGCCTAACACGCCCATTCAATTTATCTAATACTTATTGGTTAATGCAAAGTATCATTATAAATCATAATAATCATGTTATGAAAGTTAGAACATCACTTTACAGGGTCGGGGGCATTACGTGTGCAAATGCGCATGCCCGACGCCCTCCGATTGACCCCAATTACGCATCAGTCTTATAAATGGCTAATTTAGGCCATGATACAGACCTCAAATCGAAAAACTTAAAGAACGAAAGTTGTAGGTCTACTCGTTCTCTTTCCGAATCATCTTGAATCATCTCAATCCGAGTCCGTATGAGAAAGTTACGCCCGTTTTACTAAAGGACGTCGAAGATGTTTTGCCTAGTGTCTGTGGCCAGCGCTGTGGCGCTCAAAATGGCCTATGGCCAGCGCCGGGGCGCTCGATCCAGCAGCTGAGCTCGTGGCCAGCTCGTTTTGCTTCCCGGAATGCTCTGTTTTTGGTGTTCTAGACCTATCTTGCTTCCAACTACCATAACTCCTTTTATACACCTTCAAATTGGTCCATTTCGGACTCTATGGACTCCTAAGACATAGAGCTACAACATATCAAAAATTTAGAGCTATCCATTAATATTAACATGGCCAAATCTTAGGCCAAAGTATCAACTCATGCTATATTTTCGTGTTCTTGGTGTTCTTGGTGTTCTTTACAAAAATCATCACCAAATCTTTGTTTTAATCCCTTTTTACTCCATTCCAACTGGGTTAAACTCATAACCCATGGAACTACAATAAGACAACAACAAATAAACATAACAAGCAAGGAATTATAGCTACAAAGTCCTCTAAATTCGTCCAACAGTCCATGTTCATGTCCAAAGTCCATTGTTCTTCATGTTCTTCATCCTCCTTAAGCATAGGTACGGATTTATTGCGTTTTTATTCCACTTTGATGTTATGAATAGCTTACATATCCTCTTAAAAACATTTACAAATACCCAACACAAACAAAAACAACAAGGATCGCTAAAAAATCAATCCACAAGCTCAAGAGCTCAAAAACTATAAAAACTTGAAAACCTAAACAAGAAATCGAATGGAAAGGATTTGGTTGGTGTTTACCTCTATAAATCCTTCTTAGATGCTAAAGAGCTTGCTAGGCTTGGCTTGAGACTCTTCTACTACTTCTTTGGTTCCTTTCTTCTCCACTCGTGCCTCTCCTTTCTTCTTCCTTCAAGTTCCTTCCTCTTCTTCTTCCTTTGTTCTTGTTCTTCAGCACTCTCTCTCTCTAACAGCAGCTCTCTTCCTCTCTCTCTCTCTCTCTCTATCAGCTGATGGTTGCAAGAGAGAATTGGAAAATGATTTGGGAGAAGTGGAGGAGTGAATTAGGGAGAAGTGGAAGAAATGGGTTAGTGGCTCAAGGTGGCCAGATTTTCTATTGGCTAACAATTGTTTATTTGTTCCCACTTATTCAACATGCAATTCCACTCATTTGGTCTCTCCCTTACCATGTTACCCGAATACTCCCTCATCTAAACACCAAAATGCTGATTTTTGTGCCCATATCCCATATGGGTCAAGTCTTGGGTCATGGGTTGGGTCATGGGTTTGGGTCACCCTTAAAAATCACTTGGGTTTCTAATTTAATTCCCATTGGGCTCCCATAAATCCTACACTTGGATTATTATCTCATTGCCTAAATGGGTTGGCAATAATTAGGAAAAATTGAAGTCACCCGAGAAGACGTCTCTAGATGAATATTCCCCACGTGAATACTAACTCGTGTATAGAGATTTAACAATGCTACGCGAAATCAAATATTCACGTAAACAAAACTATAACATGTAAAATTTCATGCATTCACATAATCCAGGTTGCCACACAACCTTTAAACATGCAACATAACATAATATTAATAAAGTATAATATATCCGTTAATATTCAAAAATTCGAATTACAAGGTAAACCCAGAATTCTCGGTCGTTACAATCTTAGCCTAGCTTTAATTTTATAAGTTCATATATTTTTGTTTATAGTAGAAAATGCATGCTTGGTTGTGGGAGTTTTATTTGTTGTGGGATCATGAAGGATCCGAAGGTATAAAGATGGTTATTGGAAGGAGATAATATGACTTGGATGCCTTTGTATGTGTTTTATGCCTAAATGAACAAAAGAATGCATGAACGCTTAAAATCTAAAGTAAACTACTCGAAAACATGAGATTGGTGTTAAATGAAATAAAATGTGTAAGCTATTTGTATGATCTAAAAATTTTATGTTGAATATCTATGAAATATGAAGATATCCCAAGTGGAAACATTGAAAACGGAGTTAAAATGAATTTATGTTAAATCTTCTAGTAAAACATGTCAAAATGAAAAGCCTAGCTTGAAGAACCAACATTTTGGCTAAATAAATATTTTGAAAAATTATTTAGAAAGTTGAATAATGAAGATGTATGAGTTTATAAGATAATGAAACTGATTTGAGCTCATTTGGATGTAAGATGAGCAAGTTATGAAAGATTGAATCAAAAAGAAAAAAATTAAAAATGTTAAAAGTTGGGTTTGAGGGGACTGCTGGACAGCGTCGGGGCGCTGTACCTAAGGTGATGAGGACATACCTAGCTTGGACAAGAAAGAGAGCTATGGGGCGAATTCGGTGCAAGTTCCAGTTGGACCAGTGACGAGAGCTTGGGCTAAACGCTTCAACGAAGAGATTAACGGATTGATTCAAGAAGCTTGGAAGGATGAAGATTCCAGGATGAAGGTTTTGGAGTTGGAGTCTAAGCTCGTGAATATGTTACAAATGTGTATTCCAGGCCAAGAATCGGGAACTAGCCAAGAAAGCCAAAAGTTCCAGCCTGGCGCGCCCCGCGCCAGTTTTGAGCTTGATACAGCGTGCCCCGTGCCGGTCCTACAAAAGGCAGCGCGCTCCACGCCGTTTTAGCGCCCCCCGCGCCATGCTGATTTGAGCTTCTGCATGTCTGGCACGCCCCGCGCTATTCCTTTGCATTTTCAAGCACGCCCCGCGCCGGTCATGCGGTACGGAATCCGAGGAACGCATTTTTGAAGATTTTATCAGATTTCTTTCCTTATTTTTAGGGATTTATCATATCTATCAGAATTCTAAGTTGACTAGGATGTTTGTTAGATGGTTACTTTCTAATTAGTTATTTACTAGTATTTCAATTCCTTTTGTAATTAGGGTTTATTTCTACTAGTATAAATAGGTTACATGGTTATTGTAATTGGATGATCAACAATAATATTCTGAGTTTATTCATACTTGAGAGTTATTCTCTACTTTTGCTTCTTTGAAGGATTTCTAAGTAGTTTTCTTTGAGATTCATATTTAACTTATCATACAACAAACCATAGTTGTTTGTGGCGTTATTCTATCGCATCATACAATCATACGGGGATTATCGTTTGAACTTAAACGAGGGTCTAAGTGTTGTTGGTGTTCCATCCTACGCGAATTCAATTACTTGATCGAATATATCAAGATTCGCGTCTCCAAATTAGACGTTGTGTTCAGATTTCGAAAGAGTCCATTAATTTGCTTACTAGAAACGATCCGGGCGACGACCACCTCACGCAAGCGTGCCGTGGAGTCTATCATTTGGTATCAGAGCTACGTTATCCAGCTAAGTATCTATCTTTATTGTTTTCGTTGAAGTTGTGAGTAAAAAAAAAAGAGTATAAAAAATTTTATTATTGCAGTTATTTCAATTTGTTAGTAGAATTCGTTTCAATTCCGTAATCGAGATTGTTGCTACTTCTATTCATACCAACTATATTGTTCGTGATAAGTTACTTTGAATTGATTAGTAGAACCGGGAATTTTGCTAGGTAAATTCAAAAAGAACCTATTAGAGAGAATAATTAGAGGTAAAAGGCTTAGTGGTGAGATTAATTGAGGGAAAAAGCCTATTGAGAGATACACGAGTGAAACAATTAATCGAACGAAACACGTAAGGGAGTGGTGAGAAAAATATTTTGCTATTAACCTCTGTTTGCAGGAAATATGTCTAACTCAAATGATAAGAGAACTTTTGTAGAACCTACATTGTCAGTTGATATGAAGTTGATGATTGAAGCCATGAATAAGGAATGAGGTAGAAGGTTGGATATGGCAATGGAACAGGTGCATGAGCGCTTGTACTAATTAAGTGTTACTCGGGTAGAATCTTCTAAAAACCGCCAGGGAACTCAACAAAAAGGGGTAGTTCAGCAAAGAGGACTGTGACGCCCCCAAATCCGAGTCACTTGAACCGCGGACCTGGTTCGTCACTATCTAATACATACATCATGTTGTCGACAATATAAAGCGGAATAAAGAAATATTTACATTGATATAACATAAATAATCCTACCCCAAGTCTCGAAACTAAGACTACTCTAAAACATAACTTAATACATAAGAGTACATAAGTCTTAATACATAACATCAAGTAATAAGTCTTGATACAAACGATGATTCTAGTACAATTAAACGAAACTAATCAGTAGCTTTGCCTTTTCCTTTATCATTTCCCGAGCTCTCGCCATGTGCTGCACTAACTGAAAAGTTTTAAGGAAAGCAAGGGTAAGCAACAAATTTGCCCCGCAAGTAAAATAGCAGTGTATAATCACATGAATAACTTTATAGCTCATAGGAGTTAAAAATGAGATAGCTCAAGGAAATAAACAACTTCTTTATCACCATTATAGTGGTCACTGTGGACCGAAGGATTTTCTGAAGTATCCAAGGACTTTAAGATTTCCCAAGGAAAGGAACTATTCAATACTGAGGGTGCACCAAGGCACAGAACTCTATTCTAGAATTACCAAAAATTCATCCGATAATCCACAAACAAACGGTACAATAGGTGATCATCCTAGAATACCTGGCGTTATGCATAAGCCTCACTTACTATTTACGCACGTGTCGGTTCCCGACGTTTATACAATTGCCCCTGCTATGAGGGTTGTTCTTCTCAGCTTTACATGAGAATCCGAACCAAAACAATTTGATCGGATAGCTTTACTTAACATCAACAATAGTTTGAGGACTTAACCTCACTTCAATAAATAAATCAATAAGTGTCTAGTCGAAGCAATTGGCTTTAACATAGCTTTCAAACAATTTATGGAATAAGAAACTTTAAGGCTCAACAACATGCATTATAGCATAGGTAGATAACTTGAACGAATGTCAAATCATTTGAATAATCATAAGAGTATTCGCACAATGAAATAAGTTGCGGAAGTTTAGGAAACTAGCTCAATTAAAAAAAATAGTTGAGTAAGGAACTTGCAATAATATACAACATTTGTATAAAATAGGAAACTTGCCCAAATATAAGGGTTGAGTGAGTTTAAGAAGCTTGCATTCAATATATAGAAAGAATGAAGTTAGGAAACTTGCAATAATATATACCTGTTTGCACGAAATAAAAATAGTGCATAAGGTTTAGAAACTTGCTCAAATATAAATTGAGTTAAGTTTAGAAACTTTCATAATATGCAACACTTGTACAAGATAGGAAACCTGCTCAATTATAATAATTAAATCAATTTAGAATAGGAAACTTGCCCAACATAAGGGTTAGAAAAGTGTTAGGAAACTTGCCTGGTGCGCCTGCTACAATATTACAACACACGCTCCTTAATATCCTACACAATTAAGTACATTTTCACATAACAATTAGTCACATACTGGATACCAAATAATGGTTTATACTACACTATGATGTTTCATTCTTATTAGAAACATAATATTAAACAAGATTATACACACCAGTTACGGCGTTACGACGCTTGCACGTCTGTACGCCAACCTTGCCTATTCGAATGCCCAAGCGACACGCATTTGTGTACGCTTAACATGCCCATTCGATTTATCTAATAATCATTGGTTAATGATGAGTATCATTATAATTCATAACATTCATGTTTTAGAACTTAGAACAACATTTTACACTGTTGGGAGTATTACATGTGCATACGCGCATGCTTGACACCCTCCGATTGCCCCCAATTTCACATCAGTCCTATAAGTGGCCAATTTAGGCCATGCTACAGACCTCAAATCCAAAAACTTAAAGAATGAAAGTTGCAGGTCTACTCTTTCTCTTTCCGAATCATCTTGAATCACCTCAATCCAAATTCGTATGAGAAAGTTACGCCCATTTTTCTAAAGGACGTCAAAGCTGTCTAGCCGACTGCATGTCTGGCGCGCCCCGCGCCCAACCGGCAGCAGCCCAGGTGCGTGTTTTTCCGGCATGCTCTGTTTTTGTTATTCTAGACCTATCTTGCTTCCAACCACCATAACTCCTCCTATACACGTTCAAATTGGTTCATTCCGGACTTTATGGACTCCTAAGACATAGAGCTACAACATATTAAAAATTTAGAGTTAACCAATAATATTAACATGGCCAAATCTTAGGCCAAAGTATTAAGTTCATACTCTGTTTTGAATGTTCTAAGTGTTCTTCACTAAAACCACCACCAAAACTTCATTTTTACATTTTTTTACTCGATTCCAGTTGGGTTAACTTTGTAACCCATGGAACTACAATACCATAACAACAAATAAATTAAACACACAAGAAATCATAGCTACAAAATCTTCTAAATTCGTCCAACAGTCCATATTGTCCAAAAAGTCCATTGTTCTTCATGTTCTTCATCCTCCTTAAGCATGGGTACAGATTTATTGCGTTTTTTTTTTTTTTTTTGCTATTTGTTGACACACACTCCACACACACACACACCCTCCTTGCTGCCACCAAGGACCGAACCCTCGACCTCATGAAAACCATGAGGTGAGTCATACCATTGGGCCAAAGGCCTTTGGTATTTATTGCGTTTTTGTTCCGCTTTGATGTTATTAATGGCTTATATAACCTGATAACAACATATATAAACATCCAACACAAACAAAAACAACAAGAATCGCAAGAAAACCAACCCATGAGCATAAAAGCTCTAAAACCATGAAAAGCTTGAAAACCTTAACCAAATCAAATGGAAATGGGTTCAAGTAAATGATTTACCTCTGTAAATCCCTCCTAGATGATATGAAGCTTTGCTAGGGCTTGGCTTGAGTCTCCTTCTTCCTTTTTGGTTCACCCGAACCTCTTCTTCTCTTCCTCTCTTCTTTCCCCGAACCTTTCTCTTCTCCTTTCTTATTTTCTACAACAACTTGGAAATGGAATGGGACACGAGAGAATGGAATGCGAGGAATGAAGATGAAGGTGGAGATGGTGCAAAGTTGCTATGGTTCTCCTCCTCCTCCTCCTTCTTCTTCTTCCGACGACTCTTCTTCTTTTCCGATGACTTTTTCGGCGACCTTCTCCTTCTTTCTTCTTCCTCTTTGCTACAGATTTTCCCTCTCTCTCTCTCTATCTGCTGAAGCAACTTGGTTTGAATGGGATGCAAGAGAGAGATGGAATGGTTTGAATGGAATGGTTGAGTGGAGTAATTTTGGGAGAAGTGGGTGGGTTTGTGGCTCAAGGAGGCCAAAAATTCAAGCTTGCCGGCAACCTCCCTTCTTGCTTTCATTTAATTGGTCTAAAAATGGGGGTTGGTTCCCACTTAGAGTAACAAGCCAAAATAAATAGCTAAATACACCAAAATTATATCCGAAAACTCTCACTTTTGTACCAAAACTGGTAAATAACTCTACCCAAAATTAAAATGGGTACTCCCATAAAATATTGAGATGTATAAAAATAATTATTATGGGGTTTGTCCAAACATTCGGAACACCCATATAACACATTTCGGATACGGATAAAATCACGTTTCAGCTCAAATAAAATTTCCGACACTTGGAAAAATTATTCGTACGCATACACGTATTTATGAAATTTATTAAAATCGTAAAAGACACAAAAATATTTTGGCATGAATAGTACCTTGGAAAACGTGCCCCGTGAATAGTGATTTTGCGATTTCTCGCGAAATCAATATATTCACTCCCACGATACAACAACACGTAAAATTTAACACATACATATATTCTAGGTTGTAACACCACATTTAGGCACATAACACATAATAACATAAATAAAATAAAAATTCATTTTATTCACATAAACTCGGGTTACAAGGAAGTAAAAATACCCGATCGTTACAAGGACTTAGGGTGGAAGAAACCGATTTCAATGACGGAGGATTTAGTGAAGAGGATGATCGAGAGTCCGACTTCTTACATCGGAGACAACGAGGAGCTAGGAATAGAGGATGTCGAAATAGAGAGGAAAACAACTTGGATAGCATAAAAATGAAAATTCCGACTTTCCAAGGAAGAATTGATCCAGAGGCCTATCTAGAATGGGAAAAGAAGATGGATTGGATATTTGAATGTCATAACTACTCAGGGATAAAGAAAGTAAAACTCGCCGCCACTGAATTCTCAGTTTATGCTGTTACTTGGTGGGATCAGTTGATGACCAGTCGGAGGAGATGTGGAGAACGTCCAATTGAAACTTAGGAAGATATAAAGACTGTGATGAAAAAGAGGTTCGTTCCAGATTACTATCACCAAGAGCTAGTTCGGAGTTTGCAAAGCTTGAAGCAAGGTAGTAGGAGCGTAGAAGATTATTACAAAGAAATGGAGATGTTGATGGTTAGGGCAAACATCAATGAGGATGGCGAATCAACAATGGCCAGGTTTTCGACGGGATTAAACTGGGAGATTGCAGACTTAGTGGAACGACAACATTACTTGGTATTGGAGGATATGGTTCACATGGCTATCAAGATCGAGAAACAGCTTAAGAGGAGAGGTAGCCAACGTTCGATACCTAATTCTGGATCATCATGGAAGTCTAATATTGAAAAGCGAGAGGAGAAGCCAGTCGTAAGCAAACCCAAGTTTGAGCCAAAAACGGAGACGATTAATAAGGGAGCGTAAGGTAAAACTGACCCTTCTTCTTTTAGTCATAATCGTGATATTAAATGTTTTAAGTGCTAAGGCAAGGGCCATATTGCGAGTCAATGTCGAAATCAACGGACAATGTTGTTACTTGATAATGGTGAAATAGAGACTGAGGAGGAAGACAGTGATACTGATTCTATGCCACCATTAGAGGAGATAGAAGACGGGGAAGTTGCAATATTTAGGGAAGTTTTGGTGACGAGAAGGGTGCTTAGTGCACAAGTGAAGGAGGAAAGCGGCGAGCAGCGTGAAAATTTATTTCATACTAGGTGCCTTGTGAATGAAAAAATTTGTTGTGTCGTGATAGATGGGGGTAGCTGCACGAATGTGGCAAGTAAGGTTATGGTAGAGAAATTGGGGCTTTCCACAACCAAACATCCTCAACCGTATCGATTGCAATGGCTTAACGACAGTAATGAGATTAAAGTGACTAAACAGGTGTTGGTACCATTTACTATTGGGAAGTATGTGGATGAAATTTTGTGCGACGTGGTTCCAATGCAGGCGGGTCACATATTGTTTGGTCGACCGTGGCAATTTGACAGGCGTGTGAAGCATGATAGCTTTACAAATGAATATTCTTTTGTTCACAATAAAAGGAGGGTTACTTTATGCCCTATGTCGCCACAACAGGTGCATGAGGATCAAATTCATCTGCAAAGAGATCATGAAAAAAGGAAAGAGAGTGAAGAAAAGAAAATTAATGAGAAAAAAAATAAGAGAGAAAAAGAAAGGATGAGGAGCGGAAAACCAATATCTATGCAAAAAAGAGCGATGTGAGGCGAGCTTTAGATGCTAAACAGCCAATGATTATACTTCGGTATAAGGAGACGCTTTTGAATTCTAACGCTAACGATTCTTCTTTGCCTAGTGTTGTTTCATCTCTTTTGCAGGATTATAAGGATGTGTTTTCCGAGGAGCTTCCACAAGGATTACCACCTATTTGGGGAATTGAGCATCAAATTGACTTCATACCCGGTGCAACCATTCCAAACCGTCCAGCTTATCGGAGCAATCCCGAGGAGACGAAGGAGTTGCAAAAGCAAGTGGGAGAACTTATGGAAAAGGGGTTCGTAAGAAAGAGCATGAGTCCATGTGCAGTTCCGGTGATCTTAGTGCCTAAAAAGGATGGGAGATGGCGCATGTGCATAGATTGTCGAGCGGTAAATAATATTACGGTAAAATATCGACATCTCATTCCACGTTTAGATGATATGTTAGATGAATTGCATGGGTCATGTATATTTTTTAAATTGATTTGAAAAGTGGGTATCATCAAATTAGAATGCAAGAGGGTGATGAATGGAAAACTGCTTTCAAAACAAAATATGGTTTATATGAGTGGTTAGTGTTACCATTTGGTTTAACTAATGCACCTAGCACTTTCATGAGATTGATGAATCATGTTTTGCGATCATTCATTGGAAAATTTGTGGTAGTTTATTTTGATGATATTTTGATATATAGCAAAAACTTGGGAGAGCATGCATTGCATTTAAAATCTGTTTTAGATGTTCTTAGAAAAGAGAAGTTGTTTGCTAATATGGAAAAGTGCACGTTTTGTACGGATAGAGTTGTGTTTCTTGGCTTTGTTGTTAGTTCACAGGGAATACAGGTTGATGATGAAAAGATACGTGCAATCCGTGAGTGTCCGAGTCTGACAAATGTGAGTCAAGTTCGTAGTTTTCATGGACTCGCGAGTTTCTACCGACGCTTTGTGCGGAACTTTAGTGACATCACAGCACCATTGACTGAAGTGATCAAGAAAAGTGTAGGATTTAAGTGGGGTGATGAACAGGAAAAGGATTTTAATTTAATTAAGTATAAATTGACTAATGCGCCTTTGCTTGTTTTGCCTAACTTTGCTAAAACTTTTGAGATTGAGTGTGATGCTTCAGGTATAGGAATTGGAGCGGTGTTAATGCAAAAAGGAAAGCCAGTAGCATACTTCAGTGAGAAATTGAGTGGAGCATCTTTGAACTATCCAACATATGATAAGGAGTTGTATGCATTGGTTCGAGCTTTGGGACGTGGCAACACTACCTTTGGCCTAAAGAGTTTGTGATTCACACTGATCATGAATCTTTGAAGTACTTGAAGGGACATCATAAGTTGAACAAGCAACATGCCCGGTGGATGGAATTTATCGAGACATTTCCATATGTCATCCGATACAAACAGGGTAAGGAGAATGCTGTTGCTGATGCTCTTTCGAGAAGGTACGTGTTATTAAATACTCTTGATACAAAATTACTGGGTTTTGAACGGATCAAAGAATTATATGTTAGTGACCTTGATTTTTGTGAAGAGTTTAAATCATGTGAGAAGAATGTTGTAGGTAAATATTTTAAAATTGATGGTTTTCTGTTTCGAGAAAATAAGTTATGTATACCTGCATGTTCTTTACGTGAGTTGTTAATTAGGGAGTCACATCGGGAGGTCGGATGGGTCATTTTGGTGTTGAAAAGACTTTATCTGTTTTAAAAGAGCATTTTTATTGGCCTCATATGAAACGAGATGTGGAAAGAATTTGTGATAAATGCATTACGTGTAAACAAGCTAAGTCTTGTGTTCAACCTCATGGATTGTATACGACATTGCCTATACTTAATGAACCTTGGATTGATATATCTATGGATTTTGTGTTGGGTTTACCTAGGTCTAAGCGTGGTCATGATTCGATATTTGTGGTCGTGGATAGGTTTTCGAAAATGGCACATTTTATTCCATGTCACAAAACTGATGACGCTTCTCACGTAGTTGATTTGTTCTTTAGGGAAATTGTTAGATTGCACGGTATGCCTAGAACAATTGTTTCTGATAGAGATACTAAGTTCTTGAGTTATTTTTGGAAGACATTGTGGTGTAAGTTAGGTACTAAATTGTTATTTTTCACTACTTATCGCCCACAAACTGATGGTCAAACAGAAGTAGTTAATAGAACTTTATCTGCATTGTTAAGGGCTATTATCAAAAAGAACATTAAAGTTTAGGAAGAGTGTCTACCGCATGTTGAGTTTGCATATAATCGATCTGTTCACTCTGCTACACAATTTTCACCATTTGAAATTGTTTATGGTTTTAATCCTTTAACACCGTTGGATTTATTGCCATTACCTATTTCTGAACTGACTAACATGGATGGAAAGAAAAAGGCTGAATTTGTTAAGCAGATACATGAAAAGGCAAGGCTTAACATTGAGAGGAGGACGGGGCAATATGTTAAACAAGCCAACAAGGGTCGACATCAAGTTATCTTTGAACCGGGAGAGTGGGTTTGGCTTCATATGAGGAAGGAAAGGTTTCCTGCTCAAAGACGATCGAAATTGCTTCTGAGGGGAGATGGTCCATTCCAAGTGCTTGAACGCATCAATGACAATGCCTACAAATTGGATTTGTCTGGTGAGTATAACGTTAGTGCTACATTTAACGTTTCTGATCTAAGTCCGTTTGATGTAGGTGATGATTTGAGGACAAATCCTTTTCAAGAGGAGAGGAATGATGAGGACATGCCTAGCTTGGACAAGGAAGAGAGCTATGGGGCGAATTCGGTGTAAGTTCCAGTTGGACCAGTGATGAGAGCTCGGGCTAAATGCTTCAAGGAGGGGATTAACAGATTGATTCAAGAAGCTTAGAAGGATGAAGATTCTAGGATGAAGGTTTTGGAGTTGGAGTCTAAGCTCGTGAATATGTTACAAATGTGTATTCCAGGCCAACAATCGGGGACTAGCCAAGAAAGCCAAAAGTTCCAGCCTGGCCCGCCCCGCGCCAGTTTTGAGCTTGATACAGCGCGCCCCGCGCCGGTCCTACAGAAGGCAGCGCGCCCCGCGCCGTTTTAGCGCGCCCCGCGTCGTGCTGATTTGAGCTTCTGCATGTCTAGCGTGCCCCGCGCCATTCCTTTGCATTTTCAAGCGCGCCTCGCGCCGGTCACGCGACACGGAATCCGAGGAACGCATTTTTGAAGATTTTATCAGATTTCTTTCCTTATTTTTAGGGATTTATCATATCTATCAGAATTCTAAGTTGACTAGGATGTTTGTTAGATGGAAATTACTTTCTAATTAGTTATTTACTAGTATTTCAATTCCTTTTGTAATTAGGGTTTATTTCTACTAGTATAAATAGGTTACATGGTTATTGTAATTGGATGATCAACAATAATATTCTGAGTTTATTCATACTTGAGAGTTATTCTCTACTTTTGGTTCTTTGAAGGATTTCTAAGTAGTTTTCTTAATTTTTCTTTGAGATTCATATTTAACTTATCATACAACAAACCATAGTTGTGTGTGGCATTATTCTATCGCATCATACAATCATACGGGGATTATCGTTTGAACTTAAACGAGGGTCTAAGTGTTGTTGGTGTTCCATCCTACGCGAATTCAATTGCTTGATCGAATATATCAAGATTCTCGTCTCCAAATTAGACGTTGGGTTAAGATTTCGAAAGAGTCCATCAATTTGCTTACTAGAAACGATCCGGGCGACGACCACCTCACGCAAGCGTGCCGTGGAGTCTATAATAAGGCAAAAAAAAGGCGTCGGGACATTGGGCCAGTTTTGCAGTTGACTCGGGTGCCGGTCAAACCGGATCGGACTATGCTCCTCCGGGTCGGATCGGGTCAAACAGGTCAAAGCAGATATAAAAAAAATAAGATAAATAAATAAATAATAAGCTTAAATAATAATAGAATAAAATAATAATTAAAATTAATTGTGAGTTAATTAAGAATAAACAATTAAAATAATATTAAAAGATTATTTTAATTGTACATTAAAGATCACTTTAACTATGATTAAACAATTAAAATAATATTAAAGATTATTTTAATTGTGAATTAATAAAGCATAAACAGTTAAAATAATATTAAAGATTATTTTAATTGTGGATTAATAAATTGTAAGCAATTAAAACAATATTAAAGATTATTTTAATTATAAATAAAGTGTAAATAATTAAAATAATATAGATATTATTTTAATTGTGGATTAATGAAGGATAAACAATTAAATAATTTTAAAGATTATGTAATTGGGGGACATAAATAATAAAGATGACTCTAATTATAGATTAAACAAATAAAATAATAATTAGATATTTTATTTGTGGACTAATAAAGTATGAATAATGATTAAAAACATTAGTTAAAGAATAATTAAATATTAGCAAGTAAAGTAAGAATACTTTCTTTGAAAGGATCTTGATTGAAACAGGTTCTATCAGAGTTTCACACAAACCTCGTGATCATAACAATTTAGCCTTTTCCACTGTCAAAATCTTAAAGGTTTTAACTCTTAATGACTGGGGTATGGAAATGAGGAAGCATAAGAACTTTGATAATCCTAATATGTTTCTTAAGGCTTACAATTACTTTGATTATATTTGTGCATGAGTATTATGCATAACATAGGGTACTTTAGGCTGATCGCCTATTATACTTGTTTATATCGTGAATTATCAGTGAATTATTGTTAATTCCAGCAGGAGTTCATAGTCCATAGTGACCACTCAGTGTTGAATATTCATCAACTTGAAAATATTGAAAATCTTTGAATTCTTTTAATAATTCTTCGATTCATAGTGACTCATCGGTAGTAATAAAGAACAAAATTGAAACTATTAAGACTTACTTGGTTCACAATCTACGTATTTAATTTCATGAGCTATCAATGATTGTTATAACATTTGAGATTATGAAACTTTACATATGAACGCTCACTTTTATTATCGTTATACTTGTTGAGCAAACTTGTTGTTCAATCTTGTTTTCCTTAAACATTACAGTTAAAACAAAACGAGGCGGAAGCTTAGGAAAAAATAATGGCAAAGGCAAGACTACGAAATACCTTTGTTCTACTATGTTAAGATCATGTTCTTTATATGTATTAAGACTTATAAATATTATGAACTAAGCTATATTATGTATTAATAACAGTTCCGAAACTTGTGACGTGAATATTTATATCAATGTAAATATTTTTATTATTTCGCTGTGAGTTGTTAATAGTATGATTTATGAGTTGGATCGTGAAACATCAGATTCAAGGTATAGATATTTGAATTTGGGAGCACCACATTAATTTTCAAAAAATCTATAACATTTTTATATTTTAGAATGGAAAGAATATTGTGCAGGACCAATTGAGAAACCCAGTTCAAGTTCCGTCCATTTGAACCACAATCAGACATTCAAACTCCAGAAAAGCTCGACAGCAAATTTGATTAACCACAAAGAGACGTTCAAACTCCAGAAAAGCTCGACACCAAATTTGATTAACCACAAAGAGACGTTCAAACTCCAGAAAAGAGCGACACCAAATTTGGCTGATATTAAAACGAAACTCCAATTTACTTCATACCCACTCCCTGCAAAGTATTAAATCTTGTCATAAAAATTACCATTTGGTAATATTTTGAATATAAATATATTTTATTAGATAGAATTGTAGCATGATCGTACATTTTTACACTTAGCCACCTATGATAGAAAAAATAAAATAAAAATAAAAATTATAAAAAAGTTGCACGTTCACATAAAAGGCCTAATGCCATTAATGGTGGCTTATGGCTACGGACCTGTTACTCCCGCATATAAATTAAACCAACCTTTTGACTCTCCACAAAATCTCCAATTACTATCTAATCTAGTGTTTGAGAGAGGCTATGTAAGATTTAGGATAAATCAAAACCATAAAGGCATGATTACATGATCAAATTTCTTAGCAATTAATCAAGGCACAACTACTAGCAGGACATGGTCATGAGCACAAATCAAAGAAACTTTGTTATGCAACCAAAGAAACTTTGTTATGCAACCGAAGGAAAACATACTTTAACCAAATTTGTTAGCAATTAATGCTGCGTGAATGATTGGAATAAAAAGTAGTGTATTTTGTGATCATTTCGGTAGATAAACATTCTGATAGAATCCATTCCCTTAATTTTCATCCCATATGGGAGATGGTGGAATGAAATCCATTCAAATAGAATCAATGTATGTGACAATTTTGTTATCCTATCACACCACCAACCACCAAACATATACTTATCATTTCACTCATACCTTTATTTCATTCTTTCAATACAAACGTAACATAAGGTTTTTGCACACCAACAGGTATGAGTCATGACACACACTGGGGAGAACAACGATGTTGAGGGAGAATTATGGGAAGTAGACACTTTCTTCCTTTTCGATAAGAAAAGGACATGGCAGTTCTTATTCAGATAGATGACCTGATAATTTAAATTTAGAGATCCCGGCTAAGGATAATTCAAGCAGAATCTGAGCAGCAAATGGCAAATTAGCACCACATGGAAATTTTTGTGGTGAATGGCACAACATACTTGATAGGACAAAGTTTTATAAACCACATACATATCCAAATTGTACATCAAGTACAGGACAAGAAGCCTTAGGAAGCATATATTAAGACAAACTAACTACACAGTATTGTAGTCAAGAGTAGCGCAAATATTCTCCAAAAAATTAGAATGTATAACCAAAGGAAACCTTAATTATCCACACCACGCACTCCGGAGCTTTCAACCCATCCTTAAATATAACCGAAAGAAACCTTAATTATCCACACCATGTATTCCTGAGATTTCAACCCATCATTAAATATAATTTCCATTAGGAGTTTGACCGCAAACTGACAACTAATATAAAATTTCTCATACAATAAATATTAACATAATTGTTCCAGGAAAAAAGAACCTTGAAAATGAAATTAGAAGGAAAGTTTTAGAAAAATGATGGAAAAAATAAAATAAAAAGAAACATCACAAATCACTCTTCCACTACAAGCATCCTACTAATAAGGGCACAGTGAAGCGCTGACGAACGGAAGAGACACGGAGGCTAACTTCAGCATTCATCCAAGGCATTAGGACCAGAATGTGAACCGCAGTGGTTGAAGAGTTGATGCATCAAAATTATATTATGCCTCGTTGCATCAACCCGCCACCTCAACCGCTACAGCCAACTGAGTTCACATGAAACATAACACGAAAAGCCAACTAAAATGAAAAAAGATACTCACCATCAACCCAATAGTAGAGAACTTAGAAGCACTTCCTGTGGACAATAGATGGACCAGACTCATCATATTCACCCTTGGAAATCCACATCTGAAAGAACAAAAAAAAAATCTTGTTAATCATATATGACAAGAAAGAGTTCTTCACAGAATCATAAACAGAATGATTGCCAAAAGGATTTCACCTGTTGGAAGGTGCTGAGAGATGCGAGGATGGATCCTCCTATCCAGACACTGTATTTTCTCTCAGGAGGTGCAACAACCTTGATCTTCATGCTGCTGGGAGCCAGAGCAGTAATTTCCTTGCTCATACGATCCGCAATACCAGGGAACATTGTTGAACCACCACTGAGCACAATGTTTCCATAGAGATCCTTCCTGATATCAACATCGCACTTCATGATGGAGTTGTAAGTAGTCTCGTGGATCCCTGCAGCTTCCATTCCAATCAAAGATGGCTGGAATAGGACTTCTGGGCAACGGAATCTCTCAGCTCCAATTGTAATAACTTGTCCGTCTGGCAATTCATAGTTCTTTTCCACGGAAGAGCTGCTCTTTGCTGTTTCAAGCTCTTGCTCGTAGTCAAGCGCCACGTAAGCGAGCTTCTCCTTCATGTCACGGACAATTTCCCGCTCGGCAGTGGTGGTGAACATGTAACCTCTCTCAGTTAAAATCTTCATGAGGGCATCAGTGAGATCACGACCAGCAAGGTCAAGACGAAGGATCGCATGGGGAAGGGCATACCCTTCATAGATTGGTACAGTGTGACTCACACCATCACCGGAATCCAGCACGATACCTGTTGAAAGATAAAAGAACCATTTAGGTTCAGACTGTAAGAACTGGTGCAAATTCAAGAATATAGATTCTTACAGTGACTGGCACAAACCATTTAGCTTGAGACTGAAAAGAAATTATATAAATTAAAGAACATATATTCTTATAGGGGCAGATACTAACCAGTTGTACGACCACTGGCATATAGAGAAAGAACGGCCTGAATGGCAACATACATGGCAGGGACATTGAATGTCTCGAACATGATTTGAGTCATCTTCTCTCTGTTGGCCTTAGGGTTGAGCGGTGCCTCTGTCAGAAGTACCGGGTGCTCCTCGGGAGCAACACGAAGCTCATTGTAGAAAGTGTGATGCCAGATTTTCTCCATGTCATCCCAGTTGCTAACAATACCATGCTCAATCGGATATTTCAAGGTAAGAATACCTCTCTTCGATTGGGCTTCATCACCAACATATGCATCCTTCTGGCCCATCCCAACCATAACACCAGTGTGTCTGGGTCTGCCAACAATACTGGGAAATACTGCCCTGGGAGCATCATCACCAGCAAAACCAGCCTACAGATAAAACATGGAATTATTTAATAACTAGAACAGCCAATCAAAAGAGCAATTAAGAAATGCGACGGGTAAACTTGAAAAGCATTACTATAAATAACTAACCTTCACCATTCCAGTACCATTGTCACAAACAAGGGGCTGAATATCCTCGGCATCGGCCATCTTTTACAAAACTGCAAAACAAAATATCAGATTAGAAAAAATTAAAATGAGACTACAAATAAATCCTGGATATCTTTTTTGATGTTTATGTAAATTACGCTATAAATCCAGTATACACTCAATAATTATAACGTTTTTTATTTCACTTTCCCATTTGATAATAGAGAAACAATCTTTGCATATCCTATACTAACCAACTGACCAGCAGCTTCAAGTTATTGAATTTCATTGACGATACTATTTACAACATCTTGGCCATATGACTACAATCTTCTTGTTGTTACACCAATAAAGTTCATCTTTATACAATGCTGAAATATAATGTCTAACATCACGTCAAAAATAGTATAAGCAGCACATCCATAAACAGAACCAAGAGCTATTTATACCTTAAATCTCATAATAGTACTCAACTATAAGTTTACTGATTATCATCTTACTTTCCAATTATAATCCTTAAGAACATCTAATTATACCACAAAACACTCTATAGTTAGCTCAATTACAACCAAAACCAACAATTCCAGGGACCTAACAGTTTAGAAAACCAGATCAAGTGAGTGAATCAACTGATCAGGAACTTGACCTAACAAAAGAATGACGTTGCAAAAACTATTTCAGATCAAGCAATAGATCGGGATCAGAGAATCAGTTCAAAAGCTAAATCTAACACTTAAATGATAAACCGATAAACCCACATAGATCAAACTTCATATAAAGATTTAAGCATCATCGCAAGCAAGATCAGAAAAAAATTCAAACTTTAGTCCAGTGATTTCTACAGATCTTTCAGCTTAAACAACACAGATTCAGATCCACAATTTGAAAATCATAAAGTACAGAATCGAAACAGAGCTAATTAAACACAGATCGTAACATACCTTTGGAGCACGAGAGAGAAAATTCGAACTTAGGCTCTTTCACTTTCTCTCTCTAGATTCTCTCGATCTGAGAACGTTGAAGCGTAAATGAAAGAGGAAAAAATGTGGATGGAGTTTATATATAGAAGCAGGGATTTTGGGTTTTGAAATGCAAATGAAATGAAGACGAAATGCGAGTTATTTTTATAGAGAAGAAAGTGAGGAGAGAGAAAGAGGAGAATCATTTCGACCACGAGAAAAGATAGGGTGACCTGGCATTGACAGCTTTTGGGCATGTTCGCCGTGCGATCTACCCACTGGTTGGATTCAATCTTGGCCGTCGGATCAGGGTCTTTGTCTGGTGGTTCCGTCACAGACAGGCGGTCCGCCTGAGCCGGGTTGAATTTCGAAGAACGCAAATTGCTACTGCCGGCGGAGCTGAGTGGCTAGATTTCTAGCTCGGCTTGGCTCAGCTAATGGAGCTTTTAGTTTAGGAAATAATTTATAATAGTCCTTTAAACCGGTGCAATGCAGGAATTTAGTGGGTATCATAAATTAATATGATTTCATAATTCATCTTTATGTCGTATTCAACATGGTGACCTTTTATTATTTTAATTGTACATGTTTAATATTTATAATTTATAATATATACTAATTATAAACGACATTATTTTATGTAATAATTTTTATCGAAAAAAATTTATTGCAGCCAAAGAACCTAATAGGAGATAAACAGTTTTATGACAAGATAAATTTAAACATGTGGCCACACTAAGTTACTTATTGCCTTGGTCTTTAATATTTTTTTTTCTTTTTTGGATTTTAAAGATTTGTATTTAGTTGCATTTATTTACTCCCTCCGTTCCAGGATAAAAGTCGTTCATTGATTTTTATGGTCAAATTGATAATTTTTCAAATCAATATATCTTATTAATCTTTTATTTATATGCAAAAAGTTTATAAACGTCATAAACTACATACAATTAAGTATACCGATGAGCTCTAGCTCAAAATAGGGTGTGTGTGTCTAAATTCAGTCTAAACTATCAACAAAACAAAAAAAATAGTACTAATATCAATATTTGTCTTTTTGAAAATCTAAATATATATTTTTAATTATTAATTTTAAAAATTGTCAATTTGACCACAAAAATCAATAGAAGACTTTTATTTTGGGACGGAAGGAGTATTATTTATGTTTTAGTATTAATATTTATACTATAATATAAATATCAAAATAGAAAATAGTCACCATATTTAACGGCTTTAAGATGGAAAAGTGAACAGGAGGTGATGTGCAATAAAAATGCAACTACATGTGCTCATTTGGTGGTTTCTAAGCCACATATGGCGATTAACAAGAACCCCTTAAATCATAGTTGGTATATTACATTTTACCCTTTATTTTTTTATAATCTAATGGTCTTTTATTTTCCTAGATAAAAGGCTTTTGATTATGATAAGTTAGAAAATTATAAGGTTTCTTTTCTATAGAAATCCTTATGATTTTTCATATTAACTCATATTTAAATTTTGATATAGCATAGTTGGTGATTGCGTTGGATTGTAAATAGTGTATTGTAATTTTATAGCATGTTATATGTAGTTTTTTTAATTTGAAATTGTGACATGTGAGCTTAAGATATGATTTGAGACTTGTGGATAAATCCACGGGATTCATCTCCTAAATCTGATGATGGATTTAGAATATTCAAATTATAAACGTGGCATTATGATATTGTGATGTTGTAACTATGATGTAATTGTAATAGGCATACCCATCTTAAATTTGTTTATCCCAACCGTAGATCTAGTTTCTCCCTTATTTTCGGCGATCATGGTTGTGTGCCCAATCTGCTACATATGTGAAGGATCATGCTGATGTAAAATGGTGCTGGTAACCCTTGTCCAGATTTTGCAAAATTGATTGATTCTGAAATTAAATGGGAAGGAAGTGATATTTTTTGAAAGAGATAGATATAGATAAAGTGATGCTAACGGTGCAGCAGTGTTAGAGCATCATGCAACGATGGCGGTGGTGATGCAGCGGTGGTCGTAGTGTTGTTTAATTTTAAATTTCCTGTTAGGCATGACCACATGATCAAATGATACACATCATCTCATGTCGTTAAAACTTAACAGATGTTTATTTTTTTTTTAAACTTTTTGTAAATAAATGTAAGTTTAGTGAATTAACTATAAAAAAATGAGTGTAAATTGGACCATAGCTTAATAACGAAAAAAGTATTTTAACCCTTAAAAATAGAAGTAACTTTTGGTTAATTCATTTAAACCAACTAGTGTAATTCCCGTGCAAGGTAAGGACTGTTTTAATATGATTTTTTATATAAAAAAATAATTATAAATAATGATAGTAACATTAAATATTTTACAACAAAATAAATTTTCGTTAATCATTATTGAGAAGCAACATCGTAAAAAGATGAAGTATCGTTATTTAAAATACTATTAAAATTAAAACATTAAGATGTATTTTGATTCGTAGCCTTCTTGTAAGGACTGAGAATTTTATGTGCTACAATAAAGATTTTATATATATATATATATATATATATATATATATATTTTATGGAGGATTTTTTATTTATTTATTATTACTTTATAAGTTGTCCCGAATATATGAGTGAATATATGTTATGTGAATTAAGCAAACTAGTTAATTTGTTCATTTTAAGTTGACTAAGAAATGAAAAGGAGGCCAAGATGAATAATGTTGATTAAGAAAAAGCATGATAAGCTTATGTTAAAAATTAACATAGCTTGAATGATGACCTTGAAGGATAAATGAAAAGATTTATGATCAGTAAGTGATTAATTAGTATTACTAATATAAAGTTCTTGTACGAATATGAATACATATATGTGTAATAATTTATCGATCGAACGATAAGAGTTTTCAAGCCAATTAGGTCTAACTAAGTTAATGAATTGGTGGAACAAAAATGAAAGCCAATAGATAAGAATTTATTGAGTTAAGCTTATGTTACTAACTAACTAAGCTTGAGATGAAAATCTTGTAACCTAATTAGATATATTAGGTATAAGAATTAAATAACCTAAGTGTTATATTTAATTAAGAGTCCAAGTATTTAAATTAAATAAAAGGGACTAGCCTAAGAAATTTTATTTTTTCAACCTATTATTATTTTAAACCTAATTAAAGCAAGCCTAATTGGGTTATATAATTAAATCAAGTGGAGTAATTTAAAATTCTTGTAATGACCACGAATTTTCGGATAATTTAAATAAATTATCCGTGGTGCAAATTTCGTAAACTAATTTATGTTTGGTGGAATAATTGGGAATAGACAATTAATTTTATTAAAGAGAGTCTCACTTATAGAATTATTAAATTAGTAGATTACCCTAAGTTATTTAATATCACTCCGTCCCAAATTAATTGCATTTCTAGGACTTTTTAAAGTCAAATTGACTATTTTTAAAACTAATATTTTTACTATTTTTGCTAACATATAGGTGAAGATATTATAACCAAAAGAAAGTATATACAATTTATTACTAATTTCAATTTTTATAATTTTAAAAATATATTTATATATGCTTAATTATTAATTTTAAAAATAGTCAATTTGACTTTAAAAAGTCCTAGAAAAGCAATTAATTTGGGACGGAGGGAGTACCTAGTATTTGATAACCAGGTAATAGTTAAATATTCAATTACATTGAATATAGTAATTTGGCGAATATCGCTATTTATTAATGAGGATAATGTGAAATGCGATTTATAATATTTAATAGTCCAGTTAGTAAATAAATATACTAATTGACTAGTTTGATTAATCGATTAACTAAGCTAGATAATTAATTAAGTCTTGGACATGGGTACTTAATGTACCAATCAGATTAAACTAGCCCATCTGGATGAAAAATTAGATCCGAACTAGTAACTGTATGCGGCCCAATCAGATTAGTAAGACGAGGGAGTTAACCAAAGTAGCATGCGTTGAGCTAGGCAAATGGCCTACCATCCTACCTTGCGTGCAAGGATTTTTAGCTGAGTTCAGAGGGCATGGCGCGGGAAGCTTTCCACCCACTCCTTTTTATCCAACGGTTACTACCGTTGCACATTGAGTCGTAATCGGTGTAATAAGCACGACCGGTCAACAATGTGGCTATAAATTAGGACCCCCGACTTCTCCTTCAGAACTGCTGAGTTATAAATTTTACTAAAAAGGGAGGAGGGTATTGAAAGTGTCGACGCCGGGAATGAATCGCTTCCTTCGCGATATTTTAGCCCTTTCCAATTTTAGCCTTTCGATTAGATGATTTTTTGGAAAAGGTCGGCATTAATGTCGACGGGGTTTTGAAGGATCGTTTTTTTATGATGAGCCAATTAACCAGAGTCGTCAGTTGGTATATTTGAAATGGATGTACCAACTCATCCGAGTTTTCGTTTTTTATAAATCGTTGGCTCATATATGACTCCGAATTAATTGGTCTGCAAACCGAGATTCATAGAGTTCGGGGGCTTGCTTAAGCGAGGAGAAGGTGTTAGGCACCCCCCGACTTCTGTGAAACACGGTTACCGCAATCTTGATACTTTCCTATCCTTTAATTCATAAAAAATGTATGTGTGCGTGTGTGTGTGTGCCTACGTGAATGTTGTGGTGATTTTACATGAAGAAACCATTTGGGTTTTCGGAAAAGTCGTGTTTTCTTTAGGGAATGATTTAGAATGTCCTTCGGCTTATACGAGAAAGCTTTATGAGAAAAGGTTTGATTTTAATTGTCAAAACTGTAAGATTTCATTAGGTGTCGTTTTGGCAAACAAAAGTTTTCTAAACCTTCGTCAAAATAGGAATCGAGATCTATACGTTGCTTTCATAACTCAAATGATGGGCAACCTCTAGGATCTCTTTAACCCTATGCACAAGGATTTAATAAAACATTATTTATTTTTATAAAACCATTTTTTGTGATGTTTGAAAACGATTTCTTTCTTTTGCCTTTTCGTTAAGATAGAAATCGACATTCCTTAGCACCCCCAATTTCTTACCCTCGTGATGCTAATATCCTAGTTTGATTGATTTTATGAAAATCTTTATCGTTTAGCTTTGAAATCCTTTTTGGTGTTGCCATTCAAATCAAACATTATAATGCGTAGGAGATTATTCACGGGCATGTAAGCCATCAAAATAACCCCGAACGCCCACAATCACATATTTTCACTATGACGGGGCCTTAAACACGATTCTCGCCTTGGCGTCGTTTTAAGGCCCGACGATTACATATTTACAATGAAAACTACATCGCTCCTATTACCTACATCAAAAAACGTCCATCATCGGATTTGGACCACGGGGTCGCGTTCCTAGGCTCACACCCGAAATTTCCACACACCCACAAAGCGGATATTACAAGAAATAACCAACACGGTTAATCTAACAATGCCAAGACATCCTAAAATAGCAATCTAAAGGAACCACGCCCGATATATCATCGTAAAACAAACAAAAAATCAATAAATGAATATCATCGGGTTATTAGGAAGAATTTTGTTCCGATGGAACCCTCACTAATAATCCCTAATTCATTGTTCCACCATAAATTACATGAAAACTACATTTAATTTGACCAAATGATATGATAGAAATTGCAATAATAAGGAGATTTTCACCTTGCAAATGATATCAAAGTGGATGTAAACTTGTGTATTTGAATAGAATGGGAAGTATATATGATACAATCAAATCAAAAGAGTATAAATCTTCTCTTTTTTTCTCCTTTTCTCTCCTCTTTTGTTGCAAATTTATGCTATTCCTTCCCAATTTTTCGAGTTGCTGCTGTTTTTTCTTTCTCTCTCCGCCTGCTCCAACCTTATAACCTTCTGTATGCTGAGTGAGGGATGAGCTGAAATAGGCTGGCCAGAGCCAGCCGCCACCCCTCCACTCAGCTGATTTTCGGTTTCCGTGTTTCGAGTTTCGTGTTTTCAAAAGGCGCACTCATTGGCCGCGGATCAATCCGCGGTTGGCTGGCTTGACATTCTCTATTTTCATGCTACGCCTCGATTCTCGTGTAGTGACGTCGGTTCTCGCCGACAGGCTCGTATTTTGCAGTCCGGAAATTACTGGGAGACGTGCCACATCATTCGGGAATGCTCATTTCGGACAGCCTTATTGTCACGTCGGTTTCGATTGTAAATCATCGCGGTGGCGTCGAGTGTTCATACTTGTCCATTCTTTGCTCTCGCAGGCCGGTTCATTTGCCGAATTTGCCCTCCTGTCAGGGTTAGTATACGGAGTGCAAAATTTGGGTGTCTACAACTGTCCCTCTTTATCATGTTTATGAAATGTTAAATGAAATGAACAGGATAAAGAAATAGACACCCGATGCATGAATGACAGTGCACAAGAATGACACACATACATGATGCAACACATGCAACTTATGATGCGATGCAAGATGTAAAGCATGCAAAACATTCGTAAGGGTGTCAATGCATCAATCCCTGACCGCATTCGTTAATCGTCGGGTTTCGTCTTCTAATCGATCGTCTCGTCTGCGCCGGGTCTCGTATCCGGTCGCTCGTCTCGTAATCGCCGGGTCTCGTATCTGGTCGATTGTCTTGTGAGTGCCGAGTCTCGTATCCGGTCGCTCGTTTCGTAATCACCGGGTCTCGTATCCGGTTGATTGTCCTGTCAGGGCCGGGTCTCGTATCCGGTCACCCATCTCGTAATCGCCGGGTCTCGTATCCGGTCGATCGTCTTGTCGGGGCCGGGTCTCGTATCCGGTCACCCATCTCGTAATCGCCGGGTCTCGTATCCGGTCGATTGTCCTGTGAGTGCCGAGTCTCGTATCCGGTCGCTCGTCGAATTGAGAAATCGTGTTCGACACCCGATTCATCAAAATGTTGTATTCTTTTACCAAATTATGAGTCAAACGGGCTTTAGAATTGATTAAGCTTGCAATGGGCAGGGGGGGAAGCACTGGGCCCAGCCGCAGATGGATCTGCGGCCAGCCGCAGATGGATCTGCGGCCAGCCGCAGATTGATCTGCGGCCAGGATCGGGATCTTAAGCGGCCAGCCGCTTCCCAGATCTGTCACTTTCATTCGTACCCCACACGATTATCGCACCTTTGCACGTCCTTTTTGGCGAATTTTCCAATCTTTTTGCAAAAACCGCTCCGGTTAGATCGATTTACGCGCTACAGGTAACACTTTGACCGATTGTTTTCCAATTTCGTCAATGTTTTGCTATACATTTGCCATTTTGCATGTTTAGAGATATAAATGTATGCTTTGAAATGCTATGCCACGTATTATTGCATGTATATGCCATGTATCAACTGCGCAAGTTATATTTTATGCTCATGATGCGGTCCCACATATCTGTTGTTTCTTTTGAAAGAAAATCATGCATTATGGTCCTTTTCATGTTGCAATTATCCATATAAATGCAATTTTGACCTGTTGTGGCTTGGATTAAATCAAAAACATGCTTGGCTATGCATGGGATGCCCATTTTATAGACGAAACTCTGCCGATTTTTTTTCCCATGTATATACAGTAAACATGCATCATGTTGCATTAGTTCTACGATGAGGATTGACATAATTCAAAAATAGAATTTACCTTCCTCTTCGCCTGTTCTATTCCAGCTATGGATCCTGATGTTCCCAGCAGCTCCACTGCATCTCGTACTTCGGGCGTTCGCCGCCGTAGGGTTGCACCCGCCCCTGCTTTGCCTCGGACCCGCCAGGCTCGTCGACTGGCGGAGGCTGTCATCTGGCCCGATCACCCTGATGTTGAGGAGGCTATCCTTCCGGACGTTGCGGTAGAGGGGCCATCCTCCAGCACACCCGCTCCATCTCCTCATCGCGCCCTATCTGGCGCCTCGATTCAGATACCCAATCTATTGGGTCGGGATCTCAGTCGTCACCCCTCAGCATCTCTTGTTGCTAATGAGGTATATTCAATTCTCCTCTGAATTTATTCTCAATTTCTATTCGTATCCGGACTGACCCATTAGTGATTGCCACAGGTGCCCGAGTTCACTCAGCCGAGGGGTAACTGGTTCAATATCTACTCCCTCTACACAGCCTTGCACAGTGATTACCGCGCGGTGGTGGATTCCTGGGGCTTGCGTCATTTTTTCACCATCATTCCCCGTTAGTGCCCCTGGGGTTACATGAGGGCCTTATCCGAGCGATGGTTCCACCAGACCCAATCCCTTCATCTCTTGGACTGTGAGGTCGTGCTGACTCCCTGGGATTGGAGGTACATCACGGGCATCGAGTTCACCGGATCCCGCGTCCCTCTGGATCTTGATATTACTCCAGCAGAGGTCCGAGCTTTACTGGGTTTCGCTGCCGATGACCGGGTCTTTAAGGCCCGCAGCATTCGGTCTGGAGCTTTGGCTGTTGACGCTATTGGAGGCATATATGCGACGCCATTTCCAGTGGATCGAGCCACTCGTGATATACTGCTCCGACGTCTGTTCCTGACCATTATGAGGGGTTGTTTCTTAGGGAACAACTCCTCTACCATCCATTTTAGCGTCGTCGGAGCTGTCAGGGATGTAGACCGGATCGGCGACTATGACTGGGGGTCCTTCACCTTTGCTTATTTCCTCCACAGTCTTCGTCTACGTTCGGAGGGACAGACAGATGCTTGGCTCGGCTTTTACCACTTCTTGCTGGTGAGCCCTCTCTTCCTCTTTTCTTATTGTACTTCCCTTCATTTCATTTTCTCTTTTCTGCATTTGACGGTTACTCATGCCTTGCCTTATTTCTGTTCACAGTTCTGGGCCTACGAGCGTCTTCCATGCCTGAGGCCTGTCACGACCCTCGGCCTGGATACCTATCCTAGGGGTCGTCGGTGGTATCACAGTACTCTGGAGGAGGTCCCTGTGTCTGGCAGTTTTGCCCATTGCCGCATTCAGCTGGAGCTAATCACCGCTACAGAGGTCGTCTGGACTCCTTATCTTTCCGAGCATCTGGCTGTGGGGTTCATAGACAGGTATCCTTCCGGCCCGGAGTTCGCACTTTCCACCCGCCGCCTTACTTTGCAGAGTGTCGGGGGCTGGGTTATGTATCTGGGAGAGCGCGCATTCAGATGCGTTACTGGAGAGATCCGCATCCCGTACTCTCTTCCCTTTACTACCTCCTGGCCGTTGGATTCTCAGCCTTCGGAGATCATGCTTGCGGGGGAGGATGGCCGTACACTTTCTTCGGATCCCATCACGAGCGAGGCCTTTCGTACCTGGTGGGTGCCCCGCACCATCGGTCCCCAGACTCGGGCCACTTTCTTTCTCGGAGACATGGTTCCCGGCTCGGTGATGATGACCGATTGGGCCACCTGTGTTCGGACTCCCACTCATACTGAGCAGATTGCCACTCTGACCCGCCAGGTGGAGCAGCTATCGTTGTATCTTCGGGTGCTAGGTCGGACCCCCGGAAGATGCCTATGCATATGATCCTGATAGTACGGGTTTTGACACAGGCCCGAGCTCGTCTGATGCTCCAGCGCAGCCATATATCCCTGACATGAACTTTGGGCCTCCGACTTCGACGACTCTAGGGGATCAGTTCGAGGATCCCGCCTTCTTAGATGACCTCACCTTTGACTAGATCAGGCTAGGATAGGGCTTTTTGTACCTGAACCTGTTAGATTTATTATATATTTTTTTTTCATTTCATGCACTATGTATTGAACTCATTTATTTATTTATGCATAATTTTTTATCTTTATGAAATTCAATTGCTCTATTATTAACTGTACGATGCATGTTTTTTATTTATGGATAGAGAATGGACCCCTGCATAGTCCTTTGATACTATTTTCACAGATGTCGTCATCAGATGCCGTGATACGTTTGGATCTTATTCCTCCCACAGGGTTGGTTGGCAGTCTTCTCCGCTGGTTGGACAGTTTATCGCCAACCGACAGGGTTATCGCAGATGGTCTTTTGGGACATTCACGGTCCTTATTATCCTTTTAGGTGCCGGCAGGCTTTGTAGATGGTATTCTAGGTCACTGGGCCCCTGCCCGTCAGGTGTTCAGGTTAGGGACAGTGGAGATGACCCCTACTCTCGAGGAGTATGCCCGTTTTACTAGTTTGCCTTTGGACGGTCCTTGCGCTAGGGTCACAGTTGGTCCCATGCGCCGTCAGTTCTTGACTTTCACTGGGTTACGGAGGACAGCTCTGCTATCGGTGATCACATCAGACCATCTAGTTCCCCTTGATTTCTTGATTGACCGATTCGGCTCACTTGACAGTTTTCGCCATTTCTCTGGTGACTTTTCCGTATCTGAGGAGCGCTGGGGCGCTTTGAGAGTAGACGTTTTGATGGCCTGTGTCATCTCAGTTTTGTATCTGCTCGCCGGACCTGATCTGTTGGATATGCGAGTCATTGCAGCCATTAGAGCCCTTCAGGAGGATCACACCATCATTCCCATGGTACTGGCAGACACCTATATGTCTGCCTCATATTGTCAGTCTTTCCGAGGCAGAGTATTCAGAGGGAGCTCGACTTTGCTGTATGTGTGGTTTATGAGTCATCTTAGTCCCATCGGCCATTTCCGTCGGCAAGGGTTTTGCTTCAGCCATGACATAGCCACGCAGTTTTCGTTTCGTCCCGTGAGCTGTACTGATGCGGCCTCCTGGATAGCATTTCTGTCGGTTATTGAGGATCCTTTTCATCTCCTGATTTATTCGGGTTATTGCTCCTTTATGAGCTTCTTGACTCATGTGCCCACCCTGGATTTCATCCCCATTGCTGGCTTGAGGGGCGTGACGACTTATCATCCCTTGGCGGTTATGGGGCAGTTTGATCAGACACAGGATTTTCACCTCTTCACGGGCGCGGCCGACTACCGATTCCTTATATCATTCCAGACAGAGAGATCTACTGGGGGTATATGATCTTTGGTCTCGCAGGATCCTTGCCGAGTACAGTGATAGTTGCCCTATCAAGACATTCGCTTATGTGCAATGGTTGCGCGGAGACTCGGATATTGTCGGTGTGAGTCAGGCTGGGGGTTTTGATGACTCTCGAGTGACTTTCACAGACGACACCACAGATCATTCCATCTCAACTGATTCTGCCCCTAGTCGGGTTACTGAGGGTACCCGACTCCGCCTGGCCTTGATTACCATTGCAGCTGAGAGGGATGCTGCTCTTGTTGAGAGAGATGCTGCTATTATAGCCAGAGATGTTGCTCTTGCTGACAGAGACGCCATTGTATTTCAGACTAGGGCAGTCATAGACGCTCATTCTGAGACTGTCAGCCGAGCCACTGCTTTATTGGATCGCATCGACATGATGGGGCAGCAGATTGCAGGGGATGCTGATGCTTCAGATCTATCCACCACCTTATCCATCCTGCTTCAGTTAGTTTTAGATTTGTAGATCATTTTATTTCCTGCATAAACTATGTTAGTTTCATCGGTTATCGAAAGAGAAATCTTGTAACAAAATGACTTATATATGTAGACATGCATTTAAATTTAGTCATTTTCCCTTTTTGTCGTATCGTTGCCTTTCATTTGATCCTCATTTTATCCAACTGACCATGATTTTGACATTTCACTTTCTTTCTCTTCTCAAGTCTTGATGGAGATCTGACAGATATTGTCGCACCCCTATTGATTTCAACGGACTGAGTCTTAGATTTTGGCTAACTGTTTGGCTGGATCAGGGTTATGTCACTTGGGATGAATCTTATTAAGGGCTGGTTTCGGGAAGGTTTCGAGGGTATAGGAAGGTTTTTTTTTTTTTTTTTGTTTTTTTTTGCTGTTGGGAAACGGTTTTGGTTAGGGAAAGTATTATTTTGTAAAGAATTGGACCGTGCCGTGATGGCTGCCTACGTACTCCCACAGATTGGGAAATCAGGTCCTACGTAGTTCGTTTTTCCAAGAAAGAGGAGAAAATGATGATTTTTCTTTTCATGCGTAGAACCGCTTCACCGAGTCGGAATTGATGGGTTGGGGAAACACCTCACCGTCCATCTCTTGCAATATGAGGGCTCCTCCAGACAGTACTTTCTTAATCACAAAAGGTCCCTCCCAGTTCGGGGCGAACTTCCCTTTGGCTTCATCTTGACAAGGTATGACTCTCTTTAGCACTAGGTCATTTTTCTTGAACTTCCGAGGTCTTATCTTTTTGTCGTATGATCGCGAGATCCTTTGCTGATATAACCGACCGTGCAACACAGCAGCCACCCTCCTTTCATTACCAATTGGTCGTATCGACTTTGCATCCAATCCTCCTCACTTATCTGAGCATCGATCAAGATTCTAAGGGACGCCATCTCAACCACAACTGGCAGAACAACCTCCATTCCATATACCAAAGCGTAAGGGGTTGCCCCTGTAGAAGTACGCACCGACGTTCTGTATGCCAGCAAGGTGAGAGGTAGCAGATCCGGCCATCCCCGATGGTTGGCGGACATTCTCGCCATGATCTTCTTGATATTTTTATTTGCAGCCTCCACTGCCCCATTCATCTTAGGACGGTAAATGACAGAGTTGAGGTGTTTGATCTTAAACTGGTCACATAATTCCTTCATGAGGGCATTGTTCAAATTCTTGGCATTGTCGGAGACCAAGACCTCAGGTTGCCCGTATCGGCAAATGACATTATTCCTGATGAAACCAACGATGATCTTCTGAGTTACTTTAGGGAAAGAACCTGCTTCTACCCATTTAGTGAAGTAATCGATCATGACAAAGATAAATCGATGTCCGTTGCTCGCCTTGGGCTCTATTGGTCCGATTACATCCATACCCCACATTAAGAATGGCCAAGGGAAGGTCATACAATGCAATTCATTGGGGGCGCATGAATTACGTTGCCGTGCGCCTGGTATTGATAACATCGTTTGACATGATCGTCGCAATCGGCTTTTAGCGTTAACCAATAATGCCCCGTTCTCAAGATCTTTTTGGCTAGCATCGGTCCACTCATGTGTGGCCCACACACCCCACCATGTATTTCGTCCATAATCTTTTGGGCCTGCGTTTCATTTACGCATTGCAACAATCCCAAACTGGCATCCCTCTTGTATAGTGAATCCCCGCTCAGATAAAACTTCATTGCCATCTTTTGAATTCTCATCCTCTCAGCTCGGTTTGCTTGGTCGGGAATGGATCTATCCCTCAGATATTCCCTTATGTCGTGATACCAAGGCTGCCTCGGCATAACCACCTCCTCCGATACTACTGCCACATGTTCTTCATATGTTGGGACATTTCGTACCGCTATTTCAATATGTGGAGCATCCTTGCTTTTGATTGTGTGGATTAAGGAGGCCAGAGTTGCCAATGCATCAACAAAATCATTCCGTCCCCGGGGAATATGTCGGAAAGCGATATCTTCAAATTCTCGCATCAATTGGACAACACATCGGTGGTATGGAAGCAACCGGAGCTCCTTCGTGCTATACTCCCCGATCGCCTGTTTGATTACCAGCTCTGAATCCCCAAACACCGCTAATCTCTTCACTCCCATATCGCGGGCAAAACGTAGTCCCAATATACATCCCTCGTACTCAGCTGTGTTGTTCGAATTACTGAACTGCAATTTAGTGGCCACAGGGTATTGTTCTCCGGTGATAGAAACCAGGACTGCTCCGGCTCCTGCTCCTTCAGCATTCATGGCACCATCAAAATACAACTTCCAAAACTGCCCCTCGTCATCACATTTTGTGTGTAATATCCAAAATACATCTTCGCCCGGCAAAGGAGTTTCTAACGGCTCCATCCCCCCTGATGGCGTTTCTGCCAACTGATCTGCAATTCCCTGCCCTTTCATGGCTTTCTGAGTTACGTATACAATGTCGAACTGCTGTAAGATTAACTGCCATCTTGATAGTCGACAGTTCAGCATGAGCCTTTCAAAGATATATTTCAGGGGATCCATTCTCGATATCAGGTACGTAGTATGCCCATGGAGGTAGTGCTGTAATCTCCCTGCAGCCTAGGCCAAGGCACAACAGGTCTTCTCGATGGGAGTGTAATTCTGTTCACATCGGCTAAATCTCTTGCTGAGGTAGTAGATGGCCTGCTCTTTGCCTGATTCGTTCTTCTGTCCCAGCATACACCCCATCGCAATGGCATTGACCGATATATACATAAATAGAGGGATCTCATCCTTCGGGGGTACCAGCACTGGTGCCTCTGTCAGCTATTTTTTAATGGTCTGAAAGGCTTCCTGACATTGCTCATTCCACTCTTGGGAGGCATCCTTCCTTAATAGTTTGAAAATCGGCTCGCATGTAGTCGTCAAGTGGGATATGAAACGGCTGATGAAGTTTATTCTTCCAAGGAGTCCTCTTATCTCCTTTTCCGTGTGAGATGCCGGCATGTCCACAATGGCCTTAATCTTCGCCGGATCCAACTCAATGCCCCGATCACTAACCAGGAATCCCAAGAGCTTGCTCGACTGTACTCCGAAAGCACACTTTGCCGGATTGAGCTTCAAATTATATTTTCTGAGCCGATCGAATAGCTTTTTGAGATGGGTTATATGATCAGATTCTACCCTTGATTTTACGATAATGTCATCCACATAGACCTCTATCTCCTTGTGCATCATGTCGTGGAACAGGGCCATCATGGCTCTCTGATAAGTAGCCCCCGCATTCGTGAGACCGAAAGTCAATCGTCTATAGCAGAAAGTGCCCCAAGGGGTGATGAAAGCGGTCTTTTCTCGATCCTCTTCCGCCACCATTATCTGATTATACCCCGCAAAGCAATCAACAAAAGAATACATCTCGTACTGGGCTGTGTTATCCACCAAGATGTGTATGAAAGGCACCGGGAAGTTATCCTTGAGACTGGCCTTGTTTAGATCTCTATAGTCGACACATACCCTCACCTTCCCTCCAGGCTTAGCTACTGGGACTACATTGGACAACCATTCTGGGTAAGTGGACACCATAATGATTCCAGCCCTGAACTGTTTGATGATCTCTTCCTCGACCCATCCTTTGATCTCGTCAGGCGCGTCGTCGCAATCTGTCTCGTCTTGCTCAATGCCCATTAAATCGAAATCCAGCTCAATATCAAAATCATAGTCATCATTCAAATTTGAAAGACCGTTTGTTAGGCAAGGATTACTCAAATTGGTACACCTGACATGAAACAAAATATTCGTTATATATAAGTCATTTTTCACAACGATCACATTTTCAGATAACATGACGAAACGACATAATTATGCAAAATACAAAACAAAAAATGAACTTCTTCATCCTCCCATCCTCTGGGGTCTACCACCCTGATGTCGGGTTTTACCCTTGTTTGGATATCACTGGCTCCATTGTTCAGTTGTCGTTGGTCATATCAGACGGAATGCGCTGGATGAAAGCTGGCTTCACATCGGAAACTTCCCCGATGACTACGGCTACATCGCCTGAGTCCCTCTTCCTACCTTCTTCAGGAATAATTAGCCCTGCCCAATCGATGACAGGCACATCCTGTTGGGCTCCCCGTGGCGTGGCAATATCCTTCCCCTCTCCATTGCTTGTTAACTATCTGGGGATATAGCACCTGGTTTCGAACTTTTGCGCGACCTCCTGTAGGAAACTTTCCCTCTTGGTTGACTCATCATTTGTGGGGATCAATTCTTCACCCCCTGACCCAATCACAGGCTTGCCAGTCCCTCGTTCACTGCTGACCTTGGTCATTGGATCTCCGGCCAAACGAATCGGGGTCGCGCCTTGACGGCGTCTCCGTGCTACGCCCCCATGATATCCCAACCCTGCTTTGCCTATCTGATGGGGTAGTTGAACAGGCTCGGTGATTCCTTGACTGCTCTTTCCTAACCCTTGTCCAGGTTAAAATTTCATTTTCATCATTTCCTTTGCGACAAAGGTAAGTTCTAGAGAGATCCTAGGTTTCATGGCTGGAGCCCCCAGGCATCTGTAGTGGGGAGTGCTGATTTCCAGCGCCTGAAAACTGGCAGGTGCCGCCGACTCGTCCACACTGATCACCGGCAGGCCATTCCTGGGAGGAGAAGGGTCATCACATTCTGCCGAGATCGTCACCAGATTCCCGTTGATGATAAGTTTGATTTGCTGGTGTAGTGTGGAAGGAACTGCCCCGGCCATGTGTATCCACGGCCTCCCCAATAACAGGTTATAACTTGCCGCAATATCTAGGACTTGGAAAGAGATATCAAAAGTACAAGGTCCTATTTCCACCGGCAATTCTATCTCCCCAATGGTATCCCTCCGGGATCCGTCGAAGGCTCGTACCACCATATGACTGGCCCGTAGGCGCTTAGGATTGATGTTCATCTTTTGCAATGTACTGAGGGGACAGATATTAAACGCCGATCCCCCATCAATCAGCACCCCGTTCATAATATAACCTGAGAAGATCACCGCAATATGCAACGGTTTCCGATGCCCCCTTTCCTCTTTGGGGATATCGTCATCTGTAAATGATATTACATTACTTTCCAACAGATGGTCCACCAGATGGCTGAAACTTTCTTTGCTAATTTCTTTGGGAACGTATGCCTCCTCTAGGACTTTTGCCAGAATATTGCAGTGATCACTGGATGATAGCACCAAATCCATGATCGACGTCAGGGTCGACTCCTCGCTTAATATCTGGATCCCCCTTGCTTCCGGATGATCCATCTTCCTCAAAAACTCCATGGCTTTCTCCTCGGATATCTTTTCATCTTTCTTCGTTTTGCTTTCAAAGACTCGTCCAGGAAGATATAAGGGATTCTCCTTTGTTGTTACAGAAGCACAACTGGCTGCTTCCTCTGACACCCCCCATAATTCTATGGTACCGTTTTCAGACTGTGGACAGGGATTTGCGGTCTCGCTGTGAGGGTGAGGATTTTCGGAGCCGATAACTTGACGGGCCCCTCTATGATATTTCTGCTTACACCTGCCAACCTAATTGGCGCTCCCCGTGTACTCCCGTGATCACTTATCATGCTGATCATCTCATCAATTTTCTTTACATAATTCAGCCTTGACGGCCCCTCGGCTTCACTGGCTTTCGCCACATTGACCCCCCCTCTATCATGCCTAGGCAGGGGATTGACTTTAACATTTGGGGAGTCTGGCTGTTCTACCACAATTTCCCCACTATCAATCAAGTTCTGAATTCTGTGCTTCAGCGTCCAACATTCCTGCGTATCATGACCAGGGGAACCTGAGTGGTATGCGCATCGCTTGCTTGGGTCAAACCTTCTTCCATTTGGGTCACTTGGGGGTGCCAAATCGACTATTTTCCTTTGGGCTATCAATACTGCCAACACCTACTCAAGAGGATCCCCGAGTGGGGTGAATACTCGATTTTCAAGGTCTCGAATCTCCTTCGCCCATCCGCCCTCTGATCAGTGAAGTTAGGCTGTCGGGATGGCCCCACTATCTGCACCTGTACTGGAGGATTGTTTTCTGCCTTTCTAGATGATCCCTGCAGGATGAGGGAAACATCTTCTTCCTTTTTCTTTTGGACCCTACGGGAAGTGCTGCCATAGTTTCCGCTTTGGATTTGCTCTGTAGCTATTTTCAAAGCCGTGAAATCCCGGATCTTGCCAGACTTCAACCCCATGTCCACCATTTCTCCGTATTTAATCATCTCGACAAAAGGTCTTCCAATCCCCGATATAACCCGCTCATAATAAGGAGCCTCTTGAATATCCACGAAGGTCATCATCATCTTCGACTCGCTCATTGGGGGATTCACCTGTGCAGCCATACCCCTCCATCGCTGTGCATAATCCCTGAAAGATTCCCTCGGTTGCTTCTTAATTTTCGTCATTTGATATCTATCAGGGACCATTTGTGCCTGGAAGCTATACTGTGTTAAGAAGGTGTGGGCCAACTCCTCCCAATTGTGGATCCGGGCATTATCAAGACGGGCATACCAGATTCTCGCTTCTCCCGTCAGGCTCTTTTGGAATAATTGCATTCTTAGACCCTCGTCTTCTGCATAAGATCCCAGCTCCCCAATGTATATTTTCATATGTGTATAAGGATCCCCCTTCCCATTGTATTTCTCAAATTCGGAGATTTTAAATTTCTTCGGATATCTAGTTCCGGGGAAGACACAAAGATCTGAATAATTCACCCTGCCTAGGGACCCTATGCCCTTCAGAGATTGGATAGTTTCCTCCATTTGTTTTATTTTCTTTCACAGGTCATCAATGTCTCCTTCCTCTGGGATAGTAATCACTGCCCTGTTAGGTATGGGAATGGCTTTTGGGACGACTGGCTTGCCCTTAGGTTGGGGTGGATCCTCTTTAGGTGGATCCTGTCTAGGTAACAATTGTTCCTTCAGCATCATGGCCATTTCCAACATTTGTTTCTTAAAATCATCAAATTCCTCACGAGATATGGAACCAGGATTAGTAGGTGGAAGATCAGCCATTTCAGATGTAGAGTCCTTGGCCCTTTTAGACTGCAAACGCGTTTGAGGAGCAATCCTACAGGGGAAAACGGTTTGAAGTTTAGTCTTGGGAAATGAAAGATGTGGATGCATGCTAAAGCTGTAACTTTTGTGTTTTTGGGTTTTTTAATCTTTCCCTGTAAAATAGAATGTTAGTGATCCCTTATTGCAATAATAAATGCTAGACATGACTTTATTATGCTTCCCCAGCTGTTCCCTGCAAAACATAGAGGTTAGTAATTTCTTTTGACAAAAGGGGAGGCATATATGAATATTGAATGGGACTATGACATTTATACGCGCGAATGTAAAAGGCATGAAGAGACTTTTCCTGCGTTGGGTTAATCTGAGGCTGACCTATCCTAAGGTTACTCTCGCGGGCTTTTCGTCATGAAGGTCCCCAAATCTTCGCAATCTACTCGTTTGATTCCTTTCGATTGGAGCGGATTCGGGTGGTGCTTTTCCTGAGCCATCTCCGGAGAGGAGCCCCTTCGAGTCCAGTAATAAGCAACCGACAGGTTCGCCTCAGGAGGAGGTACTCTCTCAACATACATTCACATTCATCGTCCTCACCGCATGCAAATGATTTCTTTAAATTAAAACCATTCTATTCAATCAATCATTCATTGGAAAAAAGCACACATTCACACAACAATAAGTAAAACAAGTCAAAATAGGAATCGAGATCTATACGTTGCTTTCATAACTCAAATGATGGGAACCTCTAGGATCTCTTTAACCCTATGCACAAGGATTTAATAAAACATTATTTATTTTTATAAAACCATTTTTTGTGATGTTTGAAAACGATTTCTTTCTTTTGCCTTTTCGTTAAGATAGAAATCGACATTCCTTAGCACCCCCAATTTCTTACCCTCGTGATGCTAATATCCTAGTTTGATTGATTTTATGAAAATCTTTATCGTTTAGCTTTGAAATCCTTTTTGGTGTTGTCATTCAAATCAAACATTATAATGTGTAGGGGATTATTCACGGGCATGTAAGCCATCAAAATAACCCCGAACGCCCACAATCACATATTTTCACTATGACGGGGCCTTAAACACGATTCTCGCCTTGGCGTCGTTTTAAGGCCCGACGATTACATATTTACAATGAAAACTACATCGCTCCTACTACCTACATCAAAAAACGTCCATCATCGGATTTGGACCACGGGGTCGCGTTCCTAGGCTCACACCCGAAATTTTCACACACCCACAAAGCGGATATTACAAGAAATAACCAACACGGATAATCTAACAATGCCAAGACATCCTAAAATAGCAACCTAAAGGAACCACGCCCGATATATCATCGTAAAACAAACAAAAAATCAATAAATGAATATCATCGGGTTATTAGGAAGAATTTTGTTCCGATGGAACCCTCAGTAATAATCCCTAATTCATTGTTCCACCATAAATTACATGAAAACTACATTTAATTTGACCAAATGATATGATAGAAATTACAATAATAAGGAGATTTTCACCTTGCAAATGATATCAAAGTGGATGTAAACTTGTGTATTTGAATAGAATGGGAAGTATATATGATACAATCAAATCAAAAGAGTATAAATCTTCTCTTTTTTTCTCCCTTTCTCTCTTCTTTTGTTGCAAATTTATGCTATTCCTTCCTAATTTTCCGAGCTGCTGCTGTTGTTTTTTCCTTCTCTCTCCGCCTGCTCCAACCTTCTAACCTTTTGTATGCTGAGTGAGGGATGAGCTGAAATAGGCTGGCCGCAGATTGATCTGCGGCTGGCTGGCCGCCACCCCTCCACTCAGCTGATTTTCGGTTTCCGTGTTTCGAGTTTCGTATTTTCAAAAGGTGCACTCATTGGCCGCGGATCAATCCGCGGCTGGCTGGCTTGACATTCTCGATTTTCGTGCTACGCCTCGATTCTCGTGTCGTGACATCGGTTCTCGCCGACAGGCTCGTATTTTGTAGTTCGGGAATTACTGGGAGACGTGCCACATCATTCGGGAATGCTCATTTCGGACAGCCTTGTTGTCACATCGGTTTCGGTTGTAAATCGTCGCGGTGGCGTCGAGTGTTCATACTTGTCCATTCTTTGCTCTCACAGGCCGGTTCATTTGCCGAATTTGCCCTCCTGTCAGGGTTAGTATACGAAGTGCAAAATTTGGGTGTCTATAGAAAGCTTCAGGAGGAAGAGCGAGCTGAAGAAGGAAATTGGCCGCAGATGATTTCGAACTTCGTTGTGTATTACGGAAAGAAGAGGAGGACTGCTTTTAAGTCTAGGAGGTAAGCCCTATTCCCCGTAGCCACATTCACAGTAGCCATATCAATAGCCATAGCCTATTTATACGAATGCTAGGATTGCTTGTGATTAATTACTCCAATTGGGTGTATAAAACTTATCATTGGTATTATTATGTGGTTAATATTGAGTACACATGCTGGGTAGGATAATTTTAATGATTAAAATTCGAAGAAAACTGCTGTTAATAATCGGGGAAGACGACTCTAGTTCGTGACGCCGCAACGTCAGTTTCGCGCCGCAGCGCCACGCCTAAGGGCCATGACGCCGCAGCGTCATGTTTGCTGCTTAGTCTCACGCTGCAGCGTCACGTATAAGGCCATGACATCGCAGTGTCAATCTTGTCGCGTGGTTTCGCGCCGCAGCGCCAAGCCCGTGTTTTGGTCGGGTCGGTCCGGATCGTGATGGTTCGGGTCGGGTTGCGTAATTTTAAATATTAATAGTTTTAATTAATTATTAATTCATTTCTATTAGGTAAGCATTAAACAACCAAGATTAACATTGGGATTGTTTATTACAATAATAATAAATAAACCCAATTAGTTATTCGTTAGTTAATCATATTTTGTTGAGCCTTAAATGCTTAATTGAATATCAAGTATCAACCAAAGTGGTGTTGTCTTAAGGCGTAAATTGATTAACTTGGTTGCAACTTACGTTTGGCACCCCCGACTGGGTAGTCGCAGTGGCAATCAATGTGCTTTAATGATGCTACGTCTGTGTTGAATCTAGTCTTTATGTGACTAATTGTTATATGAATATGTACTTAATTGTGTAGGATATTAAGGAACGTGTGTTGTAATATTGTAGCAGACGCACCAGACAAGTTTCCTAACGCTTGTCTAACCCTTGTGTTGGTCAAGTTTCATATCCTAACTCAAATTATTTATTAAGCAAGTTTCCTATCCTTACTCATATTTTATTAAGCAAGTTCCTTCACCCTACTCAAATTATATTCGAGCAGGATACTATTGTATTGCAAGTTATTTATTTAAGTTTGAACCTTATTTCCAAGCATGCTTTAAGTGGTTTAATTACTTTATAATTATTCCACATCTATGATATTTATTGATGCACTTGGTGCACTTGGGTTCGTACAGTCTTGGACTTGTATATTATTCAAATTTCTTTAATTCAAGAACTGTTTAAGATTGAGTCTGAACCTTCGTTCGGTCAGATAATTGCATGAAATTTTTATAAAAGCTATCCAGGTCAGTTGATGGCGTGGATTCTTAGACTGAAGTGAACACCCCTTTTATTATAGGGGAGTACCCCACGTGTCTAAATGTAAGATACAAGAACAAAAATTAAATGTTATGCATATACATAGTGTACTAGAGGTTGATCCCCTCGAGTACGTATTTCTGAGCTAGTAACCAAAGGATCAATTAGCTATTGATTCCGTTGGAAGTGTATTATTCATGGTCTATGTTGACTATCGTCTATTTTAAGAAGCAATTATTGTTCTTGCTTTCGTTATTCTCATTGTTAAATCATTTCCAGAGACCTCTTTCATTCATGATATATCTCATTTCTTGTCGTTATTTAAACTTGCGGGCAAACTAGTTGCTCACCCTTGCTATATCATGAACCTTATTGCAGTTAAGTCCGAGACCTCAGGAAAAGACAAAGGCAAGGAAAAGATGAAGTATTAGTCTCCTAGTGTCTGTATTTTGTTTCAGGCATAGTTAAGGAAATTCTATTGTTATTTAAACCCTGAAGTACTGTACTAGGGTAAATTTGTATTCTTGTATTAAGGTTTTCGTATCTTGGGACTAGTAACACCTTTTGAAGAAGCAACATATGTTTAGTATATTCCGCATTTTGTTATTGTATGTTGTTTGGAGGTGGATGTTTGTATTGGATCGTGATGACCAGATTCGGGTATTTGAGACTCGAATTTGGGGGCGTTACAATTCTTCTGCAGGTACAGAGCTCCACTAAGTCAACATGGTACCTTGATAGTGGATGATCAAGACATATGACAGGTAACAAAGCTCTCTTGACAAATTTCGAAGAAAAAGATGGTCATGCAGTCATCTTTGGAGACAACAATTCTGAAAAAACAAAGGGATATGGTTCAATTGGAAATGGTGTTGTGTCTTTCAGCAAAGTAGCATTTGTTGAAGGTTTAAAACATAACCTTCTCAGTATCAGCCAACTATGTGATAAAGGTCATCAAGTCACATTCCTCAACAATCAATGTCAAGTCAGAGATCTGAAGACAAACTCATTAAAGCTAATGGGAACCAGAGAAGGAAATGTCTACATTATCCATCTTGCTGATCTAAGTCCTAATGAGGCAATATGCTTTCTTGCCAAAGCTTCTGAAGATCTTTGCTGGCTATGGCATAGGAGGTTATCACATCTAAACTTCAAATGTATGTCCAAACTAGCCTCCAAAGACCTTGTTGCATGATTGCTAAAGTTCAACTTCATCAAAGAAAAACCCTGCAAAACATGTCAGTTTGGAAAGCAAACAAAAAGCTCATTCAAAGGCAAAGTAGTCAATGTAGACACCCAAATTTTGCACTTCGTATACTAACCCTGACAGGAGGGCAAATTCGGCAAATGAACCGGCCTGCGAGAGCAAGGGATGGACAAGTACGAACATTCGACGCCACCGCGACGATTTAACAAGGCTGTCCGAAATGAGCATTCCCGGATGATGTGGCACGCCTCACAGTAATTCCCGGACTGCAAAATACAAGCCTTTCGGCGAAAACCGACAGCACGACGCGAGAATCAAGGTGTGGTGCGGAAACCGATGAGAATTAAATAACTAAAGTGCATGGCGGGCTAAGGCCAGCCTACTTCAGCACATTTCCTTCATTCAGTGATACAGAGAAGGTTGAGAGAGGTTGGATCAGGCGAGAAGAAGAAAGAAAACAGCAGCAGCAAGCTCGGGAATTGAGGAAGAAATAGCATAAATTTGCAACAAAATAGGAGAGAAAGAAAGGAAAAAAGAGAGGAATAATATTCTTTTGATTTGATTGTATCACATATACTTCTTCTTCTATTCAAAATACACAAGTTTACATCCACTTTGATCTTATTTGCAAGGTGAAAATCTCCTTATTTTTGCAATTTCTATCATATCATTTGGTCAAATTAAATGTAGTTTTCATGTAATTTATGGTGGAACAATGAATTAGGGATTATTAGTGAGGGTTCCATCGGAACAAAATTCTTCCTAATAACCCGATGATATTTATTTATTGATTTTTTTGTTTGTTTTACGGTGCTATTGAGCGTGGTCCCTTTAGATCGCTATTTCAGGATGTGTTGGTATTGTTAGATTATCCGTGTTGGTTATTTCTTGTAATATCCGGTTGTGGGTGTGTGAAAATTTGGTTGTGAGCCTAGGAAAGCGACCCCGTGGTCCAAATCCGATGATGGACCTCTTTTGATGTAGATAGTAGGAAGGATGTAGTTTTCATTGTACATATGTAATCGTCGGGCCTTAAAACGACGCCAATGCGAGAATCGTGGTTAAGGCCCCGTCATAGTGAAAATATGCGATTGTGGGCGTTCGGGGTTATTTTGATGGCTTACATGCCCATGAATAGCCCCAACACATTTTAATGGTTGATTTGATTTATGACATGAAATTGATTTCAAAGCTAAACGATAAGGTTTCCATAAAAATCAATCAAATTAGGTTGTTAGAATCACGAGGTTAAAAATTGGGAGTGCTAATGAATGTCGATTTCTATTTAACGAGAAGGCAAAAGAAAGAAATCGTTTTCAAACATCACAAGAATGGTTTTATACAAAATAAATAATGTCTTATTAAATCTTTGTGCATAGGGTTAAAGAGATTCTAGAAATTGCCCGATCGTTTCACGAAAGCAACGTATAGATCTCGATTCCTATTTTGACGAAGGTTTAGAAAACTCTTGTCTTGCCAAAACAACACCTAATAAAAACTCATAGTTTTGACAATTAAAATCAAATCTTTTCTCATAAAGCTTTCTCGTACAAGCCGAAGGACATTCTAAAGCAAACCCAAAAGAAAACACGACTTTTCCGAAAACCCAAATGTTTTCTTCGCACAAACTCACCACCACATTCATATAGGCACGCACACACACACACACATACGCACATACGCATTTCATGAATTAAAGGATAGGAAAGTATCAAGGTTGCGGTAACCGTGTTTCACGGAAGTCGGGGGGTGCCTAACACCTTCCCCTCGCTTAAGCAAGCCCCCGAACTCTATGAATATCGGTTTGCAGACAAATAAATTCGGAGTCACATATGAGCCATCGATTTATTAAAAAACGAAAACTCGGATGAGTTGGTACATCCATTTCAAATATACCAACTGGCGACTCTGGTTAATTGGCTCATCATAAAACACGATCTTTCAAAATCCCGTCGACATTAAGTGCCGATCTTTTCCGAAACATCATCTAATCTAAAAGGCTAAAATCGGAGAGGGACACAAAAAAAATCGGCGTCGACAGCTGGCAACTCTGCTGGGGACATTAGAGGACTTAAGCCGCGTTCAAATCTTGATGCTATCCTATCCTTTAAAAATTCATGAATGTGTATATACGTGCGATATTTTGACCTGTTTTACTTGTTGGTGTGTGAATGTGTGTTTTGGTTTAATGAATGAATGATTGAATGGAATGACTTTACTTTAAAGAAATCATTTGCATACGGTAAGGACGATGAATGTATGTTGAGAGAGTACCTCCTCCTGAGGAGAACCTGTCGGTTACTTATTACTGGACTCGAAGGGGCTGCTCCCTGGAGATGGCTCAGGAAACGCACCACCCAAATCCGCTCCAATCGAAAGGATTCAGACAAGTAGATTGCGAAGATTTGGGGACCTTCATGCCGAAAAGCCCGCGAGAGTAACCCTAGGGTAGGTCAGCCTCTGATAAACCTAACGAAAGGGAAGCTTCTTCATGCCCTTCTATCATTCAGTCAAATAAATAAATGTCATGTTAAATGTCATACAACTGTCATACCGTCATCATCGTAATAAATATGTCCTGTATCATGTGATTACATCACCTGCACATATAAAGAGAGTACTGACATGGTTTTGCAGGAAGGCAATCCATGCCACGTACCAAGGTTTTCTAAAACTTCTAAACACTATCCTGTCATCAAACACTGACCTTGTTTTGCAGGATAAGATTAGAGAACCTGTAAGCGTGGCCTAACGATCACAAAGAACCCGGAATAGGGGCAAATTCGACCACAAAAAAAAAAGAAAATAATAATCATGCATCAGTGTTGACATGCATCTACCAACTTGTAACTGGCACAGTACTAAGAGGCCGTAAAGTCCATACTCCATCCATCCAAATGGCAGAGGCCGATAGCCATGAAATTACAGTTCTGCCACTCCAACAATACGGCCGAATACGAGGGATTCATCCTAGGACTGAGATTAGCCCTGGGAATGGGAATCAAAAGGATGATAGTAGTTGGAGACTCCGAATTGGTCATCCGGCAGGCCATGGAAATATACAGCACCAAAGGGCATAAACGGGACCTAGCTACGGGACTGCTGAGATATCTGGAAGCCGAATAAGCCCACAGACAAATGAACGAAGTACATGGCGATGTGTGAGGAGCCCATATGAGCAGAACATTTTTGGCGAAGAAAATCAGGTGAACGGGTCACTACTGGCTAACCATGAAAACTGACTGCGATGCTCATGTCAGGAAATGCCATCAATGCCAGATCCATGCCAATGCGATCCATGCACCTCCTAATGAGCTCCATTGCTTGACCTCACCGTGGCCAGTTGGACCGTGCAGCAGGTGATATCCAGGAAGGGGTAAATCCAGGAGTATGGCGGTGAATCCCGGCCAGTAGAAGATCAATGGGTTTCAAAATTCTGAGTTTTATTTCAAATCCCTGCACGCTCATGTCATTTTGTCATGTTATCCAAAAAGAAGATCATGTGCTGAAATGTTTTATATATATATGACAAGCATTTTTGTTTTATGTCAGGTACCCCGATCTGAGGCATTCTAGCCTGACAAGCGATAGGCCAAATTTGAAGGAGGATCACGATTTTGGTATAGAGCTAGATTTCGATCTGATCGGGATTGAGCAGGACAAGACAGATATCGACAATACGCCTGACGAGATCAAATGAGGGGTCGAAGATAAACCCAAACCCGACTTAGACCAAACCATCGCCATCAAACATCAGAACCCCTAACAATCACAAAGAACCCGGAGTAGGGGCAAATTTGACATTAAAAAAAAATAGCCGAGTTATTGAGCCTGTATGGAGATATGTTCGCTTGGTCCCGTGGCGACGTGATTGGATTGTCCACAGACGTTATAGGACATCGACTGCCCATCAAGGAGGGTTCCGACCAATTAAACAAAAGTTGAGAACGTGGAAACCTGATTGGAGGTTGAAAATAAAGGACGAGATTGTCAAGCGGTTTAAAGCAGGAATCATCACGGTGTCTATTTACCTTGAATGGCTTTCCGACAGAATCCCAGTACCACAGCCTGGAGGAGAAGTAAGGGACCGCATCGACTATAGAAATCTGAACGATGCCCTCAAGGAGGAGATATACGACAAATTCAAGATCAAACATTTTGATTCAGTCATTTACCGGCCCAAAAAATGAGTGGGGCAGTGGGGGCTGCAAATAAAACACAAAGACGATCATGGGAAGAATGTCCGCCAATCATCGGGGATGGCCGAATTTATTGTCGCTCACCCTGTTTGCCTATCGAACCTCAGTTCGCACATTTGCAGGGGCAGCCCCTTACGCATCTCCCGGGCATACGACAAGAGGGTACGATCCCAGAAATTCAAAATAAACGATTTAGTCCTCAAAAGGATCGCGCCCTGCTAAGACGAAGCTATGGGGAATTTCGCTCTAAATTAAAAGGAGCCGTCACGATAAAAAATCCTCTCTGGGGAGCCCTCATCTTACAAGGAATGGACGGGAAGGCGTTCCCCAGCCCGTTAATTCTGACTCTGTGAAACAACTCAAAAAAAAAATCAAAAAATCCCCCAAACCTTTCAACAAGTCAAAGGACCGGATCTTTTGTCAGCCCAGCAAGATACCGATGCAACCAGTACGAGGGAGATCACAAGAAAAGCAACTTAACACTGGGGCATTTGTCAACTACCCAAGAAATGATGACGTGCAAATTGGTACCCATGCAACAATCCCATCAACATGCACCATCATCATTAAATGCTACCTCATGTCAATTCAATCTTTAATGGTACGATCATCTGGCATATTGTCAAGCATAGTTTTCCCGGGATACGATGATCCGCGTGAAAGGGGATTTTATTTGGCTTGATAGGAATCGGATTAATTCTGACAAACAACCGTGGAGCACGATCGTGAGTATGATTAGATGAAGAAGGCTATTCAACCTTTTGATCGGGTACAAAGCCTTAATTCAAAGCAACGTTTGCGACAGAATCGACCTCATGTGACAGCCTTCACTTTGCATTTGCACAAGCTTTCAGTTGTGGGGAATAAAACTATGACGACGTTGTTGGAAATTAACACGTAGTCAGACAGTCAATAATTATCAAGCTAAAATCCAGAAGGCAGACGATAAATGATCGTCAAGCTAATGTCTCGAATCGTGGCCTGGGTTATTCGAGTAATTAAGCCCGAGGGGTGTCTCTACACCTGGTGCCCTAAAGCCATCTAGTTTGGGAGTCGCTGGCCCAACACTCGTTACATGGGTGACTCAGAGCCTAAGAAAACGAGCATTACAGTAGAGGAGGCCCGAGCAGATTCGAATCGTGGCATGGGCTACTCGAGTAATTAAGCCTAAGGGGTGTCTCTACATTTGGTGCCCTAAAGCCGTCTGGTTTGGGAGTCACCGGCCTAACACTCGCTACATGGGTAACTCAAGCCTAAGAAAATGAATCTTGCGCAAGGTCAAGCAAAGAATGAATGGTGCAGACCACCAGCTTGTCTCGAACCGTGGCCTTTGTTACTCGAGTAAATAAACCCGAAGGGGTGTCTGTACACCTAATGCCCCAAAACCGTCTGGTTTGGGAGTCATTGGTCCAAAGCTCGTTAAATGGGTAATTTTGAATAGCCTAAGAAAACGAGACGAGTGAAGTGGGCTAATAAAGAGAAAAGATAATCCGAAAAACTCTCGGCCTTAAACAAGAAGTCATGGAAGAGAAACCCCTACTGAATGCTGCATCGCACAGTGCATTTGTCATATGACGTCAATTCTGCTAAGGACGTTGTCGAGAATGGAGACAGAATACCTTTGACGAGGGAAGGTAATTCTTTTGAATTCGACCTTACTCACGTACAATGACCATGAATGCTTGAAGGTGTTCTTATGATTTCATAACTCGTTAAATAGAAAATCATCAACTCACGAGGAATTGAAAATAACTCCCAATCTGGTACATTCATGGTTCATAACTTGCTAGATTGTGTGATCAATAGATATTCAATTTCATGTGCTTTAACTGCATTTACTCTTTTGTCGAGATTATAATATCTTTGTGTTGAACTAACACTAACGGCCCGAGCCTTCAAGTTTTGGCATTTGTTAGTCATCTGATATGCAGGGTCTTGCAGAGAGGTGGATAACTCAGCAAGGTCAACATCGCGAGTTTTCGATAGAAATTCTTGGTAGCGACACGCGCCAAGGCAGGGGCAGTTAAGAATTATGAAAAGGAAGGAAAACTGAGGCTGCACAGATCTTCTCATTGGGCCTCTCCCCAATCCTGACTATCATTGCCTCGACATTCAAGTGATCCACGTACATGAGCATATACAAGGATGATATAATGCGGGACAACAGCATGTCGGCCATCAGAGATGATCAAAAGGCCAATGAGCCAACATAGCTGTCGATCATCACAGAGAGCGAAACAGACTGCCTCAACTCGATGAAATGAAGACGACCAAGAACAGGCAGAGTACCAAGCCAATGTTGAAGTCTAGAAACTACACTTCACGACGAGGCGTGATCCAGTCAAATGTGGGCAAACAACGACGACTGTCGAAACGTATCATTTGACTGAACAGGGGTCATTTATATCTAAAACATATGTTGTGCACATGCATCTATCCATAACATATCTGCCAGATCATGCATAACATCTTTTTTCATGCATACAGGTACGATCAAAATGAAAATCTCCAGGGGAAAGTACAAGCACGTCGCTTTCAACCTCACAAATGATCAGACTGTGATGGCTTTTGCGGCATGGTACGTGGACGATGTTGGTGGGAGATCCAGGACAGAAGCCGATCACACATCCCATTTCCAAAAAATCACTCAAATCAACGACCCCTGGGAAGGGCTGGTATCCAACCAATCAATGACCCCTGGGAAGGGCTGGTATCCAACCAATCAATGACCCCTGGGAAGGGCTGGTATCCAACCAATCAATGACCCCTGGGAAGGGCTGATATCCAACCAATCAATGACCCCTGGGAAGAGCTGGTATCCAACCAATCAATGACCCCTGGGAAGGGCTGGTATCCAAACAAGAAGTAAACCTGGGAAGGCATCCAAGCAGACCACAACAAGGTGGTGAGCAAACCTGGGAAGGCATCCAAGCAAACAACAACAAGGTGGTGAGCAAACCTGGGAAGGCATCCAAGCAAACCACAACAAGGTGGTGAGCAAACCTGGGAAGGCATCCAAGCAAACCACAACAAGATGGTGAGCACCCTGGGAAGGGCTGAGATCCAAACAACTAACACCTTGGGAAGGGCTGAGATCCAAACACTAACACCCTGGGAAGGGCTGAGATCCAAACAACCAAACCCCTGGGAAGGGCTGAGATCCAGACAATCGACCGGAGACGAGACCCGACGATTACGACCGAGCGACCGGAGACGAGACCCGGCACTCACAAGACAATCGACCGGAGACGAGACCCGGCGATTACGATCGAGCGACCGGAGACGAGACCCGGCACTCACAAGACGATCGACCGGCGACGATAACCGGCGATTACGAGATGGGTGACCGGCGACGAAACCCGGCCCCGACAAGACGATCGATCGGCGACGATAACCGGCGATTACGAGATGGGTGACCGGCGACGAAACCCGGCCCCAATGAGACGATCGACCGGCGACGATAACCGGCGATTACGAGATGGGTGACCAGCGACGAAACCCGGCCCCGATGAGACGATCGACCGGCGACGATAACCAGTGATTACGAGATGGGTGACCGGCGATGAAACCCGGCCCCGACGAGACGATCGACCGGCGACGATAACCGACGATTACGAGATGGGTGACCGGCGACGAAACCCGGCCCCGATGAGACGATCGACCGGCGACGATAACCGGCGATTACGAGATGGGTGACCGGCGACGAAACCCGGCCCCGACAAGACGATCGACCGGCGACGATAACCGGCGATTACGAGATGGGTGACCGGCGACGAAACCCGGCCCCGACAAGACGATCGACCGGCGACGATAACCGGCGATTACGAGATGGGTGACCGGCGACGAAACCCGGCCCCGACAAGACGATCGACCGGCGACGATAACCGGCGATTACGAGATGGGTGACCGGCGACGAAACCCGGCCCCGACAAGACGATCGACCGGCGACGAGACCCGGCGATTACGAGATGGGTGACCGGATACGAGACCCGGCCCCGACGAGACGATCATCCGCATTGACACCCTTTTATGAATATTTTGCATGCCTTACATCTTACGTTGCATCATAAGCTACATGTGTTGCATCATATATGTATTGTCATTCTTGTGCACTGTCATTCATGCATCGGGCGTCTATTTCTTTATCCTATTCATTTCATTTAACATTTCATAAACATGATAAAGAGGGGCAGCTGTAGACACCCAAATTTTGCACTTCGTATACTAACCTTGACAGGAGGGCAAATTCGGCAAATGAACCGGCCTGCGAGAGCAAGGGATTGGCAAGTACGAACATTCGACGCCACCGCGACGATTTAACAAGGCTGTCCGAAATGAGCATTCCCGGATGATGTGGCACGCCTCACAGTAATTCCCAGACTGCAAAATACAAGCCTTTCGGCGAAAACCGACAGCACGACGCGAGAATCGAGGTGCGGTGCTGAAACCGAAGAGAATTAAATAACTAAAGTGCATGGCGGGCTAAGGCCAGCCGCAGATTGATCTGCGGCTGGACTCAGCCAGCCTACTTTAGCACATTTCCTTCATTCAGTGATACAGAGAAGGTTGAGAGAGGTTGGATCAGGCGAGAAGAAGAAAGAAAACAGCAGCAGCAAGCTCGGGAATTGAGGAAGAAATAGCATAAATTTGCAACAAAATAGGAGAGAAAGAGAGGAAAAAAGAGAGGAATAATATTCTTTTGATTTGATTGTATCACATATACTTCTTCTTCTATTCAAAATACACAAGTTTACATCCACTTTGATCTTATTTGCAAGGTGAAAATCTCCTTATTTTTGCAATTTCTATCATATCATTTGGTCAAATTAAATGTAGTTTTCATGTAATTTATGGTGGAACAATGAATTAGGGATTATTAGTGATGGTTCTATCGGAACAAAATTCTTCCTAATAACACGATGATATTTATTTATTGATTTTTTTGTTTGTTTTACGGTGCTATTGAGCGTGGTCCCTTTAGATCGCTATTTCAGGATGTGTTGGTATTGTTAGATTATCCGTGTTGGTTATTTCTTGTAATATCCGGTTGTGGGTGTGTGGAAATTTGGTTGTGAGCCTAGGAAAGCGACCCCGTGGTCCAAATCCGATGATGGACCTCTTTTGATGTAGATAGTAGGAAGGATGTAGTTTTCATTGTACATATGTAATCGTCGGGCCTTAAAACGACGCCAAGGCGAGAATCGTGGTTAAGGCCCCGTCATAGTGAAAATATGCGATTGTGGGCGTTCGAGGTTATTTTGATGGCTTACATGCCCATGAATAGCCCCAACGCATTTTAATGGTTGATTTGATTTATGACATGAAATTGATTTCAAAGCTAAACGATAAGGTTTCCATAAAAATCAATCAAATTAGGTTGTTAGAATCACGAGGTTAAAAATTGGGAGTGCTAATGAATGTCGATTTCTATTTAACGAGAAGGCAAAAGAAAGAAATCGTTTTCAAACATCACAAGAATGGTTTTATACAAAATAAATAATGTCTTATTAAATCTTTGTGCATAGGGTTAAAGAGATTCTAGAAATTGCCCGATCGTTTCACGAAAGCAACGTATAGATCTCGATTCCTATTTTGACGAAGGTTTAGAAAACTCTTGTCTTGCCAAAACAACACCTACTAAAAACTCATAGTTTTGACAATTAAAATCAAATCTTTTCTCATAAAGCTTTCTCGTACAAGCCGAAGGACATTCTAAAGTAAACCCAAAAGAAAACACGACTTTTCCGAAAACCCAAATGTTTTCTTCGCACAAACTCACCACCACATTCATATAGGCACGCATACACACACACGCACACATACGCATTTCATGAATTAAAGGATAGGAAAGTATCAAGGTTGCGGTAACCGTGTTTCACGGAAGTCGGGGGGTGCCTAACACCTTCCCCTCGCTTAAGCAAGCCCCCGAACTCTATGAATCTCGGTTTACAGACCAATTAATTCGGAGTCACATATGAGCCATCGATTTATAAAAAAATGAAAACTCGGATGAGTTGGTACATCCATTTCAAATATACCAACTGGCGACTCTGGTTAATTGGCTCATCATAAAACACGATCTTTTAAAACCCCGTCGACATTAAGTGCCGATCTTTTTCGAAACATCATCTAATCTAAAAGGCTAAAATCGAAAAGGGACACAAAAAAAACTGGCGTCGACAGTCAACTCAAATGACAAGCCCCTTCAGTTGCTCCACATAGATCTCTTTGGACCTATCCCAACTTCAAGTCTTGGAGGAAAAAGATATTCTTTAGTAGTAGTGGATGACTACACTAGATTCACATGGGTATTTTTTCTAAGTTCTAAAGATGAAACTAGTTCTCAACTTATCAAGCTATTCAACTTGATCATGAATGAGAAAGAAGAGAAGATCAAGGCTATCAGAAGTGATCATGGAAGAGAATTTGATTTCTCAGTAGTTGACCAATTCTGTGTTGAGAATGGCATCAGTCATAACTTCTCAGCCCCAAGAACTCCTCAACAAAATGGAGTGGCTGAAAGAAAGAACAAGACTCTCATAGAAGCAGGAAGAACTTTACTTATTTAGCAAAAAAAAAAAAACTTTACTTGCAGCTGCCCATCTACCTGAATACTTTTGGGCTGAAGCTGTCAACACTGCTTGCTACACTCAAAACAGGTCTCTTGTTCACTCCACTCTCAAGAAGACTTCCTATGAATTATGGAAAGGAAGAAAGCCAAACATAAGCTATTTTCGTGCTTTTGGATGTCTCTATTACATTCTCAACAATGGCAAGAAGTATCTGACCAAATTCTAACTTAAGTTAGATGAAGGAATCTTCCTTGGTTATGCTACTGATAGTAAAGCGTATCGAGTATTCAACAAAGAATCACTAAGTATTGAAGTCTCTATTCATGTCATATTTGATGAATCAGAATCAAAGAAGAAAGTTACTTCACTCAATGATTCAACAGAGAAGAACTCTACGATCGTAGAGTTCAAAATCATAGAGCTTAACACTACGATCGACGAGCCAGAAGCAGAAATCATCCAGCAGGAAGAAGAAAACGTAGAGTACACTGTACTAGACAATGGGACTCTACGATCTGAAGCTGAAGTCAATCTAGAAGAACTCAGACAAGAAGGCACCAGAACTGATGTTCCAAGAAGGAGAAAATGGACAAAGGAACATACTGAAGATCTCATCATTGGAGATCCCAATGCAAGAGTAAAAACAAGATCTGCAACTCAAAATAAATGCTTCTACCTAAGCTTCCTCTCTCAAATGGAACCCAAGAAGGTTGAAGAAGCATTGGGAGATTCTAGCTGGATAGAAGCCATGCAAGAAGAACTCAATCAGTTTGAAAGAAGCAAAGTCTGGAGATTAGTTGAAAGACCAAAGCAGTATCCAGTCATTGGCACCAAATGGGTATTCAGGAACAAAATGGATGAAGAAGGTATGATCACAAAGAACAAAGCAAGACTAGTAGCCAAAGGGTACTCACAAGAAGAAGGAATTGACTATGATGAAACCTTTGCTCCAGTTGCAAGATTGGAAGCCATCAGAATATTTCTTGCTCATACTGCTCACATGAAGTTCAAAGTCTTCCAAATGGATGTCAAGAGTGCTTTTCTTAATGGGGAACTTCAAGAAGAAGTTTATGTGGAACAACCTCCAGGTTTTATCATCCCAACCCTGTCTGATTATGTCTATAGACTAGATAAAGCTCTAAATGGTTTAAAACAGGCACCTAAAGCATGGTATGAAACTCTTACAAATCTTCTTATTGAAAAAGGATTCACCAGAGGTAGGGTAGACACCACTCTTTTCTTAAGAAAACACAGAGATAAAACATTGCTAGTTCAAATCTATATGGATGATATTATATTTGGTTCTACTGATGAAAAGTTATGTGAAAGGTTTGCCAAGCTAATGCAAAGCAAGTTTGAAATTAGCATGATGGGAGGACTGGACTTCTTCCTTGGGCTTCAAGTGAAGCAAACTAATGAAGGCATCTTCATCAACCAGGCCAAGTACATTAAAGACCTTTTAAAGAAGTATGGTATGGACTCAGCTACCATCATGAAAACTCCCATGGCACCTGCAACTAAGCTTGACAAAGATGAGAAAGGTAAAAGTATTGATATTACTCAATACAGAGGTATGATAGGCTCTCTCCTATACTTAACTGCTAGTAGACCAGATATCATGTTTGCCAGCTGTATTTGTGCTAGATTTCAAGCTGACCCTAAAGAATCACATTTAATTGTTGTAAAAAGGATTTTCAGGTATCTTAAGGGCACTCCTAATTTGGGACTTTGGTATCCTAAGGAGTCACCCTTTAGTCTGATAGGCTACTCAGATGCTGATTATGCAAGCTATAAAATTGACAGAAAGAGCACAAGTGGAACATGTCAAATGCTTGGAAACAACCTTGTATCTTGGTTTAGTAAAAAGCAAAACTTTGTATCAACCTCAACTGCAGAAGCTGAATACATTGCAGCAGGCAGTTGCTGTGCACAAATCTTGTGGATGAAAAATCAGCTAGTTGACTATGGGTTTGAGGTAACCTTTGGAGATAGCAACAAAGGTAAAGTAATTGGAATTGAAAGTGTTGGTAATAAGCACATAACAATTTTCAATATACAGTTAGTAACAGGACTAAGGTATAATCTTCTATCTATTAGTCAACTATGTGATAGTGGTTTTAAATTATCTTTCAACCCTCATAACTGTTCAATATTTGATCAATCTGGTAAATTAGTTTTATTATGTCCTAGAAATCAGAATGTGTACACGTGTGACCTAGATGCATATTCTTACCTAGATAATGTTTGTCTTGTGTCTGTAAATGATAATCCATGGCTTTGGCATCACAGATTAGGACATATTAACACGAAACTAATCAATAACATTTCTTCTAAAGAACATGTTCGTGGTCTTCCAAAACTGAAGTTTTTAAAAGATCATATTGAAAGTAGTATGCACACAAGCCAATCATATTTGATATGATGTAGCATATACTTTGTGTTGGTTCCTGGAGACACAATGTGGATCTAGAATGGGGGGTTGAATAGATCTTTTAAAAACTTTCTCCTTATATTAATTAAAGTATAACAGTTAATGAGATAGAGAATCAATTCATGCACAGCGGAATAATCATTAATAACCCCTTCATAGATTCAAACATAAGTTCAGCTCAGTTCACAAATCCATATTATGGTTGATAACAGATATAGCAGTTTACTGAGCATAAAGTAAATGACAGAGAGTAAATAACACAGAAGGTTTTAAGTGGTTCAGAGACTGAATAACTCCTACTCCACTCTTCTACTTCAACAAGTAGGAATCCACTAATTGTTTTAGTCACGAAGACAAGGACTCTACGCCCTCCTCAAGTCCAGTAGACATGAGTTGTTTTTAGCCACAAAGGCAAGGATCCTATGACCCTCCTCAAGTCCTGCAGACATAGATCCTCTGACCCCTCTTGAGTCCTGCAGACGTCAAGTTATTTTTAGTCCCTCGGACAAGGATCCTATAACCCTATTCAAGTCCAGCAAACTTGGAAACCTAGTTCACAAAAAACCCTTCAAGGCCGACAACCTTGGAACCTGTAGACTAAGCCCAGCAGACTTAGAATCTCTTGTACCCTCTGGTACTCAGTAAGTCCAGCAGACTTGACTTTGTTTAGTCACTTAAGACAAGGACTCACAGCCCTCTTTGGTGTGTTGATGGTTTGTTGGATTGTGCTGCCAAGATGAACTTTGTTCTCCTTCATCTTTAGGTACTTAGCAGCTACTAGTGATCTTCTTCTGGATGCTGCTGATGATGGTCGTTGAAGTCCTTCCTTCTTCTGGTACATAACAGATGCAGATGATCACTTCCATTGAACACTGCTTGACTTATCCAAGTCACTTCTTCTTCTTTTCAGCCCATAGTGTTCCTTGCTTGATCATAGAGTTGTCCGTTCTGGATCTGGTTGCTCTAGATCTTGGCTTCTTAGTCATTCGACTCTTAGCTCATATGCCAGCTCTTTGGCATACTTCTCATGTCATAGTGAGGCTTCTAGCTGATAGTACAGCTTGTGTTCTAGCTCTCTTACTCACTGGATACCAACAACACTCACATTCGAGTGTTGTTCTTTCTTTTGTAATTCTCCATTTTCTTCCCGTTGGAAGCTTGTCGTTGAAATCTTCCCGTTGCACTCTTTCCTTTAGACTAACTTTCTGCAGACTTGTTTATTATATCACTGAGTATTTTACTTCCCTAAGTCTGCTAGTGATGGCTAAGTCAACATCCATTAGTTGGTACCAAGATAGTGGAGTCACATGCGCTGCTTGTTGACTGCTATAAGTATGACTGTTTGAGCTCCACTCAAATTTGTTACTTATTATACTCCTGTTACTCAGCCACTCATCTTAGGATAGCAACACTTATTGTTTAATATCTTTAATCCAGCTGGCACTGGCTTCTTTACTCTACGATCGTCTTGGGGTACAACCTGTTGTATCTGTTCGTAGAGTTAACTTGTTTGCTTCAGCTGTGGCTTTGTGTTTTCTTATAGTTCGTAGAGTGGCTGTCTGCGCTTGTATTGTGCTTTGATGCGCTTCTCACTATATTGCAGTCTATGCCTCCTCATGCTCTGTGATCTCCATTTAGCTTTTTGTTCCAGATCATAGCATTTATGATCTACGTTGAGCCATTGCTATAGTGTGCTTATCATAGAGGACTGCTCTATGTTCTTTAGGTGTTGGCTCTGCTGCTGTGTTATAGAGGACTGCTCTATAATCTTCTTGTTGGCTGTGGCACCTTTGATGTAGAGGACTACTCTACTTAATCTTCAGACATTCTTCCTTTAGTCATAGAGTGCTGCTCTATGATCTTTTCGCTTTGTTTCGCTGAGACTGCTTGAGTGCTTCTTAGACTCAGCTCTACGATCACTTGATCTTGCTGAACTTTCATGCTCTACGACCTTTGTCTTTGATGCAGGTCTAGAGCCTTGATAGATCGTAGAGTGATTACTTGACCTTGTCCTTTGATCTCTATCATGGCTTGATGCTTTGGTTGTGTTCAGAGATCTTGCTATGTCTGATGGCTCATGCTCAGCTTGCTTGGTAGTCTTGAAGATTGCCACTTTATCTTTGAGTGCTTCAGCAGCGACTGCTCTACGTTGTTGCTTTGATTGCACACTGTTCATGGGAGTCGTAGAGTGGCTTGCTTGAACTGACTCTACGAACCCATGTTAGCACAACGACTTTCTCTTTGTAGTGTATGCTCTACGATTCTGAGTAAGCCCTTGTTCTGCCGAGTCATTCTCTACGATTACCTTGTACGCTCTGCGTTGACATGCGCAGCTCTACGATGCCCGGTAAATGCTGCCGAGTGATCTCTACGATCTGCCGATCCTGTTACTGTGCTTGCATGACAGACTCTACGATCTTGGGGTTTAGCACTTTAAATGCCGAGGCAACTCTACGTCCTACCGAGGCGACTCTACGTCCTGCCGAGGTTTTACATTTTCCTGGCAGACCCTGTGATGACATACTTGACTCTGCGATGTTGACTGACTGCTCTACGATCCTTCACTTAGTCAGTGCAATGCTCTACGATCAGTCTGACCCTTGTTTGTACATATGTCATTACAGTACATAAGATCAACCTAACAAGTTTGATCTTCTTCTATTCTATTCTAAGTCCTTTTACATTACATTCAATTAAGGACTTTTTACAAAGCCTAATCTTACAAACATGCTCTGATCAGATAGATATTCATTTGGCTTAGATCAACCTAACATATTTGATCTTCTAAGTCCTTGTACATATATTTCATTAAGGACTTTACAAGGCTTTAACAGCATAAATGTTCTTATTATCATTTTGTCATCAATCAAATCATATATACAGAATAATGGTAATCTTATGTAGATCTTATAACATTCTCCCCCTATGATGATGGACTAGATGATCGCATGCAGATTCCCAACAATCTCCCCCTATTTGATGATGACAAAAACACTAATAGCATAACATTCAATTCAAGTAATACATGCAAGTGTATGAGTGCAGATGTGACTTAAGATACAGTAAGTCACTGTATTGCTAGACCAAAATGAAACGATGTGCATTTAAGATAGTCATTTACATCATATCAATAAATTTATACATATGCAGTTCACAAGCTATAGTAATATAACAAGGAGAACCTAGTTACTAGCATAATACAGTTAATTCTTCCTTGCTTGTTAGAGATGTACCTCCACTTCCTTGTTGATGCCTTGTGACTGCTGCTTTCTTCTTACTTCTTGCAGTTATTTCTTCATCTTCTGTTTCTTCTCTTGGCTCCCCCTCAGTTGTTGGTGCTTCATGTTTGTTCTTCTTTTTCTTCTTCAGCTCCTTTCTTGTCATGCTAGCACTTGTCCTCTTTTTGTTCCTCTTATGCTTCATCTTCTTATGCTTCATCTTTTTCTCCCCCTTTTTGTCATCAATCACTTGGGAGAGATACTGAACATGCGTAATGAGCTATTCAACTAGGTAGGAGGTATTACCAACTTCCATCTTTACCTCCTGCTGGCCAAGTTCCAATTGCTGAGTGAGAGACTGGCTGAGGTTTTCCACTTTAGCTGACAAAGTCTGAAGAGAGTGTACATTATGTTGTTGGAGTTTTAGAGCCTCAGATTTCTGTTGCTCAATAGATTTGAGATATATCTGATCTCGTTGATGAAGCTTTATGGACATATCTGCAAATGAGGCTTGCAGCTTCCTGTAGAACTCACTGTCTTCGCCTCCAGTCACCTTCTTTGCTGCTTTAGTGACTGAGGAAATATTCCCAAGCAATTCTTCTGAGTTTTTCAACAACTCTTGGTCAAGTGAGATATCTTCTAGGATTGGTGTGGTTGATTTAAATTTCTCACTCTTGTAAATGTTTTCAAGAGCGATAACAATATCAAATAGCTCTTTGTTAGATGAGGAAGGGATATTAGAGGGCATGTCAGTGGCGATATCAGGGTGTTTGATACTTGGCTGAGTTTGAAAGGCTGCAGTCATAGAGTTGGGGGGTTCCTCAATCACTGACTCTACGAACTATTTTGCCGGTTTGCTTTTGTCACTGTTTTCCAACACATAATATGGAATGTATGTACCTTCAACACAGCGGTAGATTTTGAAATGCTGAGCATCCTTGATCAGCAACTTTGGATAAAATTGGACTCTTGGGAAGTTCTGAGAGATCAGATTCAGATTTGGAAACTGTGAGTAACACCAACTGATAAAGCTTGTATCTCCAAATTTAATGGCCTTTAACCAAGGCATCCATGGATAGAACCATGTCAGTTGTTCGCCTTCAGGATCATATAGCACTGTAGTACGATCAAGCTCAATGTCTTGAAAATTGTTGAAAAAATCCTCAATGGTCATTGATGTCACCTTTATTTGACCGTCACCATGATCAATCCATCTTGTTGGCAACACATCACCTGGTTTGTCTAGGCCTCCAGCACAATCCTCCTTCGTATTCTAGTGGTTGCTGGCTTGAAGTGGCTTTCTGATGCAGTGTTGTCAGTATCAGAGTCCTCTTGTACTTCATCATCATCCATTGCTTCTTTCCCAATGTCTCTGGTACTCTTTTCCTTCGAACTTGTTTTCTCCACAGATACTTCCTTTGATTCTTCAACTGACTCATCAGTTGGTTTTTCTTCATAACTCGCTTCCATGTCATCACCATCTTTTGTTGATTCATTGAGACTCTCAGACATAGTTATATCCTCTCTTTCTGATTTATACATGCTTGTGGTCACATCCTTTTCAGCAGATTCATCATGGAATTCCATAGTTTTGCTTATCTCTGCAGCTTTAGCTCTATCACTCTCACCATCATCATCCCCAAGGTCAACTTTTCAGGTAGAATCTCTCCTTTATTTCTTTGACCTGAGAGTTTCATCATTTGCCTTAGTCTTGCACTCTGTCTTCTCTTTGAGGTTTTGACCATAGGTGCTTCTGATGCTGCTTTCCCTTCTTTAGATTCTTCTTGGGAGGAAAAGGAACTCTTTACTGGGGCTGCCTCAACTTTCGCCTTCTTCTTAAGTGATTTGGAGGGAATGGGCTCAGGAGATGAGGAGTCTTCAAATTGAGATGATTCATCCTTCAATGTACTAGCTTTCCTCTTCTCTTTGCTAGCCTTTGAAGTTCCTCTGCTGCTGCTACCAGACGTTCTCAACTTCTTGTTCTCCATGGGGTTTTTCTTCCAATTGTCAAATAGTTTGGGCGACATGACTTTATGGACATTTAGGGTTTCTCCCTCATCATCCCCAATTTTGTTTTTCAGCCTCTTCTTCAGTATGATGCTCAAGAATCTTCCATAATAGATCTTTAGAACTGGTTTATCTGATGTCTTCACTTTCCTGGCTTCTTTAACTAACCAATCAGATAGTATAGTTCCAAAGTTCATTTTCTTGTTCATGATAATGGCGGTCATAATCTTCAGTTATGGATCGCTCACAGTGTCATGTGCAGTATCCTTGCACAGAATACATTTGCCCACAATTTCAGCTAGGAATTCAAACTTCTCAGGAAATTCCTTTTTCTTCATTCCTTTCACATGGAGATTCTTCACATAGCCCATCAGTTTCTTGCCTTCATCAGAGTCGATTCCTTCTAGGGATGACAGACCTTGGTTGGTAAATCCCAGACACTGATTGATTTCCGCAGCATTTATCTTCAGTTTGATTCCACGAACTTTAGTAGTCAGAGCATCACCATCGATTACTGCATTCTGGTAGAATTCTTTGATAAGATCAGAGAAGATCTTGGTGTTTGATCCTAAGAATTCTGAGAATCCTGCCTACTTCACACTTTCTAGAATCTCCTTGAATTTCTCATCTGATTCTCTAAATTTGTCGAAACCAAGTTGAATGCCTGATACGATTTGACAGTTTTCCATAATGAGGGTTCTTGGAGAGAAGGATGCTTGACTGAGAATGGAGATTTGAAGTGATTAGGGTTTTGAAGCTTCTAAAGGTTGCTGGTTTTGATGATTCTAGGGTTTCGAGAGATCAGCACTACTTTATGAGAAGAACGATATTGATAACTGATAGGGAATAGCAACCGTCAATATTTGAAATCCGACTTCTATCAGTTCCCTCTTTTTGTCAAGCACACGTGTGAGAGACTCATTTGCTGAACGTGGCCAACTATGTTGAAACTTCCATAACTGCTGCACATCAGTTACTAAGAACGTGTCCCATGTCCTTTTGACTCTTGACTTAGCCCGTTCGTAGAGTGACTTGATGTCATTTCCCTTTACTCTACGATCATGTCCTTTTTGAGAAAGAGCTTGGTCACACCTACTGCTGCTCAGATGCTGATTTGCACTTATCTTAGTGAGTGCAGACTTGATGAGTGAGTCTCCATTTAGGCTTGTAGTTGCTTCCTTCTGGAGTACGTAATCTTTGAAGGAATCTTGTTTTCTCTTGACATCTGGGATGACACTCTTCATGCTTTGTATTTGATCTTGAAGTGGTGCAAGCCGCCCTGGGAACGAACCGTAAACCCGGACGACTCAGGATCGACTCCCACTAACAACATTTGGAAGGGGCACTAAAAATGCTCCGATATGGCCACGGGGACGCAGGCGCAAGCCCGTATGAAAAGGCTGACCCGGGTTCGGCAGGATTAGTCCGGATGCGTCCGGGAAACCCACGGTTAACAAAAAAAAGAGCAGAGTCATTTGCTAGGTGAAGATTTTCCCTTAGGACCAGCTTCTTTCTCTTCTAGAGAGCCTCATGATCAATTCTCTTCTAAGGGATCAGCATTTCTCCTTTGTTTCTTTTACACTTTAGGCTCTGGAGAATTTTTGGTGATGCATTCTCATTTAGTCTTTCGACAGGACTCAGGTAGCTCAGAAAGGGCAAGCCTCTAGGTGTAACAACTTAGGACTTGGTTTGTCTCTGAGGCGCTTATATGAAGAAAGACTATTTGGATATAGTGTATAGAATGTCATCACTTTTACTCTTTGGTTTTGATTGGATATTAGGTTTGGGAGTAGTGTTTGGTAGGCTGTGGTCATAGAGTCAATGTACTCTACCACCATGGTATGATCTTACGACTTTTAATAGTGTGGCTGACCTGTTTTGACAGTCGTAGAGTTTAGGAATTTTATGATGAGAATTCATTTGGTTCATCAGGCATAGAGTTTTGGGACTCTGAGTCTAGGACAGATTTGTGTATGATGGAGTGTCATCTTTAGAATTTATGGGAGCTTCATTTTGCTTGAGTCATGAACCAGTTGAGATCAAGAATTTGATTTGTCTCTTATTCTGTTGGAGAACTTTTGGCCCTGCATGCTTACATGCCCTTTGTTTGGTCTCAAATGCTTTCCTTTGCACCCACGACTGTAGCTTTGTGACTCTTTCCATCTTGCAGCTTCACATTCTCCATCTCTTCAGTTTCCCTAACTCCTTATCAAATTGAGCATTGCTGAATTTATCAGATTGTTTCTCCCCCATAGTTGATACTTTCATCTTGGATGACTGCTCATCATTCTTTGTCTGATCGTAGAGTGTTCTTTCTGGCATTGGTTACTCTATCCTTTTGCGTGGAGTTAGATGAAGACTTGGATCCTTGGCTACTCTACGATCCTTTATGCTGTGATCGTAGAGTTGTTGAAGACCTGGTCCTTGTATGCTTGAGAAGCTGCATTGTGCTGAATGGAGCTCCAACCCCTGAGAGAGATTTACTGGAGAATCATGTTTTTCTTCTTTGAGAGTGTTTGAGTGGGGATAGAGAGCTTATCATGATACCTGCAGATTAATTCAATTTCTAACTTGGTACCCAATATTCTTTGGGTCCTGCTGGATTAGTCCTTTTTGAAAGCTCAAGTCTTCTCCAGACTGTGGTTTCACAATTTTGCAGTTTGTATGGGATGATAGTTAAACATGCTACATGACAGTGTGTGTAAGAGAAAACATAATTACAACGGATGTGGAGTCTCAAACCTTATCCTTAGACGAGTTATTGCTTGTAACTTGTTGTAAGTGTTTGAACCTTAGTAGAGTGGTGGTCAGTTCTGTGAGTTGTACCTTGATGGTTCGTAGAGTTGATCACTCTCTACGATCCTTCAATGTGCAATAACAGACATGACTACACTCTACGACTTATCAAATTCTTAGATCATGAGATGATGCATTACTTATTATATAAGGTGTGAGAACTAAGGTAGGATGTAAACAGCTTATTAAGCACAGTCACCTTATAAACATCAGTGTTACATAGCATGAGGTGATATTACTGTTTACAATCCCTATTTGGATTTCCACATTTACTGGTAAGCTCTCAATGTCAAGGTAACTAATTTATAAGACAGTACACATAGCTGCAATGGCGAAGTAGTTTAAGCACGTTTAGCAACAAGATAGAAGATGATACTATTTGTAAAGACTTCAGATATTCATCTCAAGAATTTTATTTTCAGCCTCAAATATGGATAGACAGTAAAGTGAGTGTTAAACCATTATTCTCACTTTCTTTCTTTTTCCTTTTGGGGTTGAAAATGATTTCTTGATATGCTACTGAAGTATGAAGACATGCAACTATGCAATACATATTAACAGTTAAGGACACTTGCATTTTTAGGGAGATAGTGATAGATACCTCATTGATGTCAATTTCTTGATAGTTAGTGGTGCTGCTGACAATGATGCATTTCTTTGTTAGTTGAGCTCCCTCAGGCCATTGCTGGTCTCATCATTTGTTCCTTCATTGTGCTACATTGACTGATATATTGAACATATCTTTGAATTCTACACTTGCTTGGTTATGACATCCCATGATCATTGATAAGCTTGAGTGAACCTCTGAATTCATATCTTGTAGAGTGGGAACAGGTCATAAGTGTTGAGAGGCTCATGGGGTCGTCGTTGTAAGTGCATTGATGCTGCCGAGTGATCTCTACGATCTGCCGATCCTGTTACTGTGCTTGCCTGACAGACTCTACGATCTTGGGGTTTAGCACTTTAAATGCCGAGGCAACTCTACGTCCTGTCGAGGCGACTCTACGTCCTGCCGAGGTTTTACATTTTCCTGGCAGACCCTGTGATGACATACTTGACTCTGCGATGTTGACTGACTGCTCTACGATCCTTCACTTAGTCAGTGCAATGCTCTACGATCAGTCTGACCCTTGTTTGTACATATGTCATTACAGTACATAAGATCAACCTAACAAGTTTGATCTTCTTCTATTCTATTCTAAGTCCTTTTACATTACATTCAATTAAGGACTTTTTACAAAGCCTAATCTTACAAACATGCTCTGATCAGATAGATATTCATTTGGCTTAGATCAATCTAACATATTTGATCTTCTAAGTCCTTGTACATATATTTCATTAAGGACTTTACAAGGCTTTAACAGCATGAATGTTCTTATTATCATTTTGTCATCAATCAAATCATATATACAGAATAATGGTAATCTCATGCAGATCTTATAACATTCTCCCCCTATGATGATGGACTAGATGATCGCATGCAGATTCCCAACACTTTGTAATCTTATTCATTTATTAATAAAAGAATTGATTTTCTTAAAAGGCATTTTACATTATCTACATAGTGCTGTTATATTAAATGTGATAAACCCATAGTTTTGAGCAATGTTTTTAGAATCATGATGGTGATCATGCTAATAAGATCTAAATTCTAGATAGCTCACAAACTAAAATCGTTCCTAATCGTTGGATTACTAAAAAAGGGATTAGTGAATTCGGATAGATTAGTACATACGTTGCTTGCTCTTGGGAAGAGGATGATTGGTCTCATAATCATTTGTGTGGAGACACTAAAGCAAGTATGTAGGTGCTTATTGGAGAATAAGTTCACTGAACGTGGCTCGCTAAGGAATACCTAATGGAGTTTTACTCGCCTGTCAATAGGAATTCCTCTAGTGATAGTAGTACAAGTGATCCTTGGACTTGAGATCATCATAGTATCTTGTATTTGGTGAGTTATACTTTGACATGTCCCTTAAGACCTTTAGGGTATATCAAAGGGTATGATTGTGTATAATAAGTTGTGCATGGAGATAGGTGAATGATCAACAAAGAATCTACCACGTCTAGTAAAAGATGTGAATGTCCTATGTGATTCGATAAATGACAACTCAGTAGTCCTTGGCCAAGGCAGAATGAAATTAGAAAAGAGTTTCTAATTTGCATTATTTAGAGTTGTGCATTTGGGAATCGAAATACATATAATTAAATGAAATAAGACTTGACAGTAAATCCATGTCTTATATTTAATTGGGACATTGTATGGTAGAAGGATTGAATTGTACGGTAACTATTTACTGAAAGGTTCTTTTGTGATTAATGTTGAAATCTATATTATCTGGAAAGTCGTTGATCGCTAAGGGGCTTACCCTTATTGTAGAATAAATATTATTTATTTAAATGAATTAAATAGTTTAATTTATTTATTTAAATAAGATTAGAATTGTTCTAATTGATTTATTCACAACCGGTTTAATATGGAGAACCTAAAGGGTCACACCGCAAAAGGAAAATATTTATTTAAGAAGTAAATGGCATAATTGTAATAATAAGTTAAGTGTATTTAATTTAATCTATGGAGATAGAATAAATTAAATAGCTTAATATTTATTATTTAATATTTTGAAAATATTAAATATAAATTAATAAGAGGAGTCTTATTATTATTATTACTATTACTATTATTTAATTCCTAATAGAGATTGAGAATTAATTAATAGAAGTACTCTCTCATGAATTCCTAATTGGATTAGGAGCATAATTAATTAAAGGAGTTTAATTAGAATAGAAACCCTAATCCTAAATAGTTTAGGGAAGGGTTTTTCTACATCTATAAATAAGAGGAGTCTTATCATAAATTGGGGTTACACACTCTTACATAAGATTTGTGGAGAGTACTTGTAATTTCTATAGAGATAGAAACTAGGGTTTTGCCAATACCCAACTTCTTGAATATCTATTCTTTCTTGGTGGAACACCTCTAGAGGCCAAACACTTGGGTGGCTAACGTTGATCAAAGGAAGGAATCTCATCGGTGGAATTCAAGGAGAACGCGAAGGAATTGGAGGTGAACTTGTACCCGAGGAAGCACGGTTCTACGAGGGTATAATTTCTTAATCTCTATCTCTTTCGTTAATTGATAATTGAACACAAGGAAAGATCATGGTGATGGTTTGTATGAAAATTTTAAAATCCGATTTATCACGCTTCCGCTTTATTTATGTAATTTGATTGCATGCTTGCGTTATATACAAACCTAACAGTGGTATCAGAGCCTAATCCTTGTGTTAATTATTGATTTTGATGATTCCATGTATGAATTGATATGCGATATGATCGGATTTTTGGGCTGAAAATTTTTTCTGAATCTGCATCGCGGCGCGGCCGCATCGCTTCCAGTTCATTCTGGAGCGCAGCAGCGTCCTAACCCAGAAAACGTTTCTGGGGTGCAGCGCGGCCGCGCTGCTCCTAGTTCAATTTGGAGCGCGGCCGCGCAGGTATGCATAGTTTGAAATTTTTTTTGTTTTTCTCAATTAACATAAATGGTTTATTTAATTGATAAAAGTTTAAAATAAAGATGTTTATTTTATCTGGAATAGGATTTCAGATTGCTAAAATTAAAGGAGTTAAATTTGGATTTGGTTTTTGATTAAAATAAAAGAGGTTATTTTGTTTCAAAACTAAATATTAGCAAAACTTTTGCCCATTAATTGATATCAATGCATATATGGAATGGTTTTATTATTAATGAGATGAATATTATTTATTGATACACATGGAGATATGTATGATAATAAATAGGGATTGATTATGGACTATTGACCAATGTGTGATTGGAGTTATTTTAGAGGATGCTTGAATGTATGAGTTTTTATAAATGAGGTCTGCGTACCTCGTCTTTTCTAATTTTTCTTAATGTAAATTCTATCTCCCCCTATGTACTTCCCCTTGACTGCTGATCAAGGTTTCTATTTATTGTAAATAGTTTTTTGTAATAGGACTAGTTAGAATTAATTTTCAAGAATTGGAGACAAAGGAGCAAGAAGCGCTTGAAGACCCGTTTGTATTGGAGCCCGGGTTTACATGTAATAGTTATATTTAAATTTAATTCTTGCACCCTAGGTTTGACCTTTTGGTTCACTTGGTGGCTCTAGTGAACCAAACTAGAATAAAAGTCCATAATCAATCCGGGTAGAATATAGTATTCTATATGTGCATGCTTACTATATATATTATATATTATCCAACATGCTTCGCATGTTAAATAATATGACGTGTATTATATATATATATATATATGTGTGTGTGTGTGTGTGTGTGCATGCGTGCTAAAAAAGATGAGATTAATAATAACAAATCCCTCAAAGACATCATATTAAGTCCAAAGCGTTCAAAGATATTTGGAATATCGAACGTCGCCTTCTAGCATGGTAAAGCAATAGCGTATTAAATATTTAATATAAGTTTGTTGTGTCACCACAAGGCAAGTATTAAATATTTAAGATGTTACTTTATCACATTTGATGCTTATTAAGGAATTGAACATCACTGTTTTGTTGTGTCGCCACAAGGACGGTATTTTTCTCTTCACATATATGGAAGTGCTAGGATGGACTTAACTTAGATAATTTCGATTCAGATGTGTCACCACTTGATCAAAATAATCTAAGAGGCAAAATACAAGGAGTTACATAGTGATGTAATTGACAATAGTTGTTTACCTATTTATTTATATATCGTTTGTTGTGTCACCACAAGGCTATATACATTTGAAATAGGATCCTTAGTCTCACTAGTAAATCTTTAATTAGAATTGCCGAACTATATAATGAAGGTAATATAGTTTGATGAAAAGTGAGAGATACCAATTTAAAATAAAGACCTAATTTATTTTGGTAATTAATTAAATGAATGTATGCTAAAATGTTGTCTATTTCACATGCAGAATTTAAAAATGTCAAACTCACTATCACTGCATAGCATACTTGATGCTAACAAACTGACCGGACCGAATTACACGGACTGGTTAAGGAATCTGAGAATTGTTCTCACTGCTGAAAAGATTTTTTATGTCCTAAATTCGCCAGTCCCTGCAAATGTTACAGAAACAACCTCTGAGGAAGAGATTGCTACTTTCAAAAAGTGGCAAAATGATGCAATCATGGTTCAATGCATCATACTCGCATCCATGAGTAACGAGCTTCAGCGTCAGCATGAAACTATGGATGCTCCTACTATATTGCTGCACCTCAAAGAGTTGTATGGTGAGCAAAGTAGGACTGCAAGATATCATATATCTAAGGAGCTCTTCCGATTTTGTATGACCGAGGGCACTAATGTTGAGACTCATGTCCTCAAGATGATCAATTTGATTGAACAACTTGGACAGCTTGGGTTCGTGATGGATGGGGAGTTAAGCCAAGATTTGATCTTGCAGTCACTCCCGGACACCTTCTCATAATTTGTTGTGAATTTTCACATGAATAAGTTAGACGTCAGCTTGCCTGAGTTACTTAACATGCTGAAAACTGCTGAAGGTCACTTCTCATCCAACAAGAACCAAGTCTTACTAGTGGATGATTCTTCCAAGAAAAGAAAGAGGCCAAAGGTATATTCTAAAGAGAAGAAAAACAAGAAGGCTAAGGGCAAGGAGAAAAAAAGGATAAAAATAAACGTGATCCAGATAGCAAAGGAATTTGCTACCATTGCAATAAGCTGGGACACTGGAAGAGGAATTGCAAGGAGTATCTTGCGGACCAAAAGAAGCTTGGAGAAGCTTCGACTTCCGATCTAGGTTTGTTCATGATTGAAATTAATTTTTTTAAAAGTCAAAATTCTACTTGGGTATTGGATACCGACTGTAGTTCTCACATATGTAATAATATGCAAGGATTAAGCAGAAGTAGAAAGCTGAACAAGGATGAAGTCGTCCTACGAGTGTGAAATAGAGCAAAGGTTGCTGCATTAGCTGTAGGGACTTATTGTTTAGCACTGCCTTCGGGCAAGTTCATTAGTTTAAATAATTGTTATTATGTTCCGACACTCATTAGAAACATTATTTTAATTTCTGTATTAGATATGGATGGTTTTGATATTATAATAAAGTACAACAGATGTTCTATTTATAATAAAAATATTTTATATGGTGTTGGGAACCTACTGAATGGACTTTACATACTTGACTTGCATGAAAATATACTTCAAATTGAACAAACTAAGAAAAGAAAAAGAGATGATGTTAATTATACCTTTATATGGCACTGTAGACTCGGTCATATCAATGAAATAAGATTAACCAAGTTGCATAAAGATGGGCTTTTAGAGCTATCTGATTATGAATCATATCCAACTTGTGAATCTTGTTTCATGGGTACGATGACTAAATCTCCTTTTAGTGGAAAAGGAGAAAGAGTTACAGAGTTGTTAGCGTTGGTACACACAGACGTATGTGGACCTATGACAACGAATGCACGAGGAGGGTATTCTTATTTTATTTCACTGATGATCATTCTAGATTTGGATATGTGTATTTAATGAAATATAAATCTGAATCGTTTGAAAAGTTCAAGGAATTCAGAAGTGAAGTAGAGAAGCAAACTGGTAAGAGTATTAAAATTCTTCGATCGGATCGAGGAAGGGAATACTTAACCAATGAGTTTCTCAATTGTCTCAAAGAAAATGGTATAATCTCACAATGGACTCCACCAGGGACGCCACAGTTGAATGGTGTATCTGAAAGGAGAAATCGAACATTGTTGGACATGGTTCATTCCATGATGCGTTTTACCGACCTTCCAGTATCCTTCTGGGGTTATGCCCTAGAATCGGCTGCATACCTACTTAACAAGGTACCTACCAAATCCGTCCCAAAGACCCCATATGAGATATGGAGATATGGACAGGGAGGAAACCAAATCTTAAGCATGTTAAGACTTAGGGTTGTCCAGCTTATGTCAAAAGGTTTGAGCATGATAAGCTGAAGACTAGATCCGACAAATATAAATTCGTGGGATATCCTAAAGAAACATCAGGGTATTATTTCTATCATCCTACTGATAAAAAGGTGTTTGTTGCGAATTACACTGCGTGTTACACTCAGAATAGGTCCTTGATTCACTCTACACTCAAGAAAACGTCCTACGAGTTGTAGAAAGGAAGAAAGCCTAATATAAACTACTTTCGCTCTTTTGGATGTGCATGTTACACACTTAACAACGACAAAAGGTACCTGACTAAGTTTCAACCAAAGTTAGATGAAGGAATCTTCCTTGGATATTCTATGGAAAGTAAAGCTTATAGAGTGTTCAACAAGAATTCATTGACAACAGAAGTCTCCATTCATGTTACATTTGACGAGACTAATCAAGGCGAACCAAGTAAAACCACTCAAACTAATGAAGTCGTAGAGTTGGAACCTCAGATCGTAGAACAGGAGAACCCTACGATTGCAGAAGTTGAAGTCGTAGAGCCAAACCCGACGATCGTAATGCCAGCCCAGGAGATCGTAGAGTCTTTAGTTCCAAACATGGGAACTCTACGAATCAATGAAGATGCAGAACAAGAACCAAATCTTGAAGGTCTCAGAGAACAAGGCACAAGGACAGATGTTCCATCAGGAAGCAGATGAGTAAGATATCACACTCAGAATCTAATTATTGGGATCCAAATGCAAGGGTCAAAACAAGGTTAACCACACAAAATGAATGCTTCTACCTTAGTTTTCTCTCTCAGACAGAGCCTAAGAAAATTGAAGAAGCATTGGAAGACTCAAGCTGGATCAAAGTTATGCAAAAAGAGCTAAGTCAGTTTGAGAGAAGCAAAGTTTGGAGGCTGGTCCCTAGACCAAAAGATTATCCAGTAGTTGGCACCAAGTGAGTCTTAAGAAACAAGATGGACGAAGTTGGTGTGATCGCAAGAAATAAGGTAAGACTGGTTGTTAAGGGCTACTCACAAGAAGAAAGGATTGACTATGACGAAACCTTCGCACCTGTTACAAGACTGGAAGCTATAAGAATGTTTCTAGCATATGCAGCTCACATGAAGTTCAAAATTTTCCAAATGGATATCAAGAGTGCCTTCGTGAATGGTGAACTTCAAGAAGAGGTCTATGTTGAACAACCCCCAGGTTTTATCAATCCTACTCATTCTAGTTATGTCTATAAATTAAATAAAGCACTTTATAGTTTAAAGTAAATACCTATAGCATGGTATGAAATACTCACTACTTATCTTATTGAAAATGGATTCACTCGAGGTAGGGTAGACACAATTATGTTCCTTAGGAAGCACAAAGATAAAATACTGTTAGTACAAATCTATGTAGATATTATTTTTGGTTCTACTGACGAAAAATTATGTGAGAGATTTGCCAAGTTAATGTAGAAAAGTTTGAAATGAGTATGATGGGTGAGCTGAACTACTTCCTTAGACTCCAAGTAAGGCAGACTGATGAAGGGATCTTCATCAACCGAGCCAAGTACATCAAATACCTACTTAAGAAGTATGGCATGGAATCGGCTACTCCCATGAAAACCCCTATGGCTTCTGCAACTAAACTTGACAAAGATGAGAATGGTAAGAATATTGAGATTACTCAATATAGAGGTATAATTGAGTCTCTCTTATATTTGACCGCTAGTAGGCTAGATATTATGTTTTCTACTTGTACTTGTGCTAGATTTCAAGTTAATCCTAAAGAATCTCATCTTATAGCTGTTAAAAGGATTTTCAGATATCTCAAGGGTACTCCATATTTGGGACTGTGGTATCCCAATGAGTCTCCCTTTGATCTAATAGGATATTCACATGCAGATTTTACAGGATGTAAAATTAATAGGAAAAACACTAGTGGAACTTGTCAATTCTCTTGTCTGCACAATAGTTAGTGGACGTATTAAAAATAATTGTGTAGACGAGCCTAATCTTAAGTCATTTAAATTTATTTTGGATGGTCTAAGATATGTTTTAAAGTTATAGACCTCCATCTTACTTTGAACATATATATAGGGGATGATTCACAACCACCGCTGGTTGTGGGTCTTTTTTTAGCCAACTGATCTCCCACCGTCTATTTTAAATAGGAACGACCTAGATTAAAAAGGCTGAATAAGTATCCACAAAAATTAGTTGTGGATACTAATTAGCTTTTACATTAAAAAATTCTAGAAGTTTCAAAACACTCATTTTTCCCTAAAATAAAAGTTTCTCTTTCTTCAACTAAACTTCAAAATTCAATATATTTTTCATTACAAATTCAAAATCGTCAATCTACATATTGTTGTAAAGGTCTCGAAAAGATCTTCAAAACAACATCTATTGTTGATAAGTTTTAATGTAGTTAAAATGTAAAAAGTTACAAACAAAGACTACAATGGTGTATTTCAAAATACAAAACTTTAACCTCAATTTTGGTGATTTTAACTAAAAAAATATCAACAATGGATCTTATTTTGAGAATTTTAACGAGAGCTTTTAAACGATATAGATTGACAAATTTGAATTTTTAACAAAAAAGTTTTTGAATTTTAAAATTTGATTGAAGAAAGACAAAAAGTTGGGTTGTGAGAGAGAATGAGTGTTCTGACCCTTTCTAGGAGTTTTTAACGTAAAAATTATCCGCAAGTCTTTCCTGCGGATAGTAATTACTAATTAGTATCCACAACTAATTTTTGTGGACACTTATTCAGATATATCTTATCCTATCTATCTATACTTAAATAAATGAGAATATGATATCTTTGTTATTAGTGGTAAGAGTATGATAGTCTAAACGGTAAGTTTTTATCCAATTTTTTAAATAATTCTGGACAAAACAAATATAACATATGATTATTTTAAGTTATCCCATGAATAATTTCATAAAAAATAAACATATGATTAAGACTATTTAATCTTAAGATTAATGATCTTGAGATTATAATTTATGAAAATATAGTTCTGAGATTATAATTTTTACAAACAAACATACGCTAGTATTTTATTTATTAGTTTAAATTTTTTTTCACTATGGTTTTTTTCTTTATCCTACCATAATCCGGAGCACAGGGAGTGACAGATTCCTACTTTCTCCTCAATAATTAAGAAAAGGATAGGGATAATTTCGTCCTTTCAACGTCTTTTCCATTCACCCGTCAGCCGTATATAATCCTCCAGCTACAAAAATTAGGGTATAAAAGCCCCAAATCTCTCTCCCTCTCAAAGCTCTCCAGTCTCCACTTTCGAACACGGCGACAGACGAACACATCCACCGTAAATTCATCAAAAAAACTTCACTTTCAATTTATCTCTCTCTATATATAATCATATATGTTTTATATATTTAATTTACAGCTGCTAGAGAATTTGTGTGTGTGTGTGTTTGTATAGGTTTGACTAATTTAATTTCTGACAACTAATTGGGTTTTTGTTTCGGAGTTTTGTATTTGTGGGATTGAATATTTGAATTTTTTAAATTGTGTGGTGTTGTTTCAGCAGATCTTTGACAAGGAAGAATAATGGCGACTTTTGAACTGTACCGGAGGTCTACAATTGGTATGTGTTTGACTGAAACATTGGATGATATGGTTTCCAGCGGAAATCTCAGTCCCGAGCTCGCCATTCAAGTCCTTGTTCAGTTCGATAAGGTCCCGACCCTTTTTATTCAACATTACAACAATAATATATATATATATATATATATATATATATGTGAGTGTGTGTGTTTTCTTTTTGTTTGTGTGAGAAATTTGTTGGCTATTTCTGCTTACATTAATGTAATATGGACTGTGCTGCAGTCAATGACTGAAGCTCTGGAAAGCCAAGTTAAGAGCAAAGTCTCCATCAAGGTAAAATTGTTAGCTGATGCTAAAAGAAAATACTCTGATTTAATGTTTTAAGAAGTTTGTGCTGTTTTTTATTTGGAATTGATAGCCCATTTTCTTGAAGTCTTGTTAATACCGGAATGAATAAGGAGATGTATTATTATTATCAGGTAAGTAAAGTGGTGAGATGTATATAATTATGTTTAGTTAGAATTTTTTGCACAAAACACCAGTGTTCTAAAAATTGTTAGGCGGACCTAGGCGGCGGAGGGGACACCTAGACCGCGGACTAGGTGTTTTCTTAGGTGCTCTCATTTATATATTTTTCTATTGTGCATATTTGTTATGCTATACAAAACATATAATATATGTAATTTTTTAAAATTTTACATGAAACATTCCTAAAAAACAAACTTCTAAGGCATAACAAAGTCATTGAAGTATTGTAGAGCTTCAAAGTAGAGGTCTTATTCTGCCTAGGCTCATGCCTAGCGCCTAGCCAAATCTAGGCGGGGATTTTTGAACATTGCAAAACACGCCAGAAAGTGATGACATAGAAAATTTAATGCTTTGCCGGGGGGAGGGGGGGGGGGAGGGGAAGTTTTTTCAACATTAATTTATGATATTGTTCAAATATATAACTAAAACCAGAATTTCCCAATTCATGGAAGTTTTCTAACCTCTGTTATGAAATTGAAGTCTTTCACATAATTGCCGTTCAGTATGGAAGGAGGAGCCTTTGCTTGTTGGTGAATAGCTAATGTTGTTTGGTCACCAATTATTTATAGCGACTATATTCAAGTCTTGAATGTACTATCCTTTTGGCTTTATCGTTAGATCTTGTGTTTGTTTTTTAGTGAGACTTGTAAGTATATGAATATCTGGTCCATAACTTCACATGAGTATGAGGCGACGTAATTAAGTTTGCGACTATTGTTTCCAATTACCATTTGTATTGGTCTCTGTGTGCAATTGAAAGCTATTGCATTAAAAATATCCTTTGACCAGAAGTACTATAATATTTAATGAAATTTCTTTAATGAAAGCTATTTCATTTTCATTGAATACTATGGTAACTTTGGTTCGCACTTCTTAACCTGGCCTGTTTCTGATCTTATCTTCACTCGTTTTTGCACATACAAAGAATCATCTAACATTCTTAACTTGGGAATAAAATGATGAAATGAATATAGGAAAACTAAAAGTTACATGACTTGTTATTGTAGTTTTGCTGAAGTTGCCATCCATTGGTTGAATTATTGAGATGTTACTCCTATGTCAGTGTTCATTTGAAAGGAAATGCATAGACAAAATTAAGCTGTGGATTAAAATGACTTGAATGATGCTCCTTGGTATGAAACTTGTGAAGTATTATGATCAAGCTGATTCTACGTCATCTGAAATTAATGTCATATAAATGTGTCCCTGTTAGTATGTATGTCAAGGTCTGCATCTTTGTGTTTGTAACTGCATTCTTGAATTGGATATTTCTGTGGGAACATTGTGCACTACAGTACTTGCTACATTTGGGCGACTGAGTTTGTACAGACTATAGTTTTAAAAAAAGGTATGATGTTGTATTTTTGTCCTAGTAAAACGCTTAAGCTGAAGCCATCTTACTAGAGATACCAGAAAATTCTCCCTGCAAGGTTCGAATTTTAAAGAATACAGCTGATTAGTTTTATAGTTTTGACAGTAAGCAGATACTGAGATCTGATCTGGCGTTATTTGTAGCTGATGGGTTAAAAGATTTGCAAAACATCTTTTTTAGCCTGACTAGAAAAAAATGCCTCAAGCCTGATATCTTAATCAGTGTCCCAATTTATGCAGACAAACTCCTGTTATTATATGTAAATGTGGAGGATTCTCTCCAATATGGTAAAACTCTATTCGTGGAGTACCTTGTTCTGGAAATTTAATGAACAAGTCTGCAATGTGTTAAAGTTTATGAAATGAGATTTACTAAATCAGGGGATTTTAGAGGTAAAGAGGAGAGGCTGGGCATGAAGAGAGCATTTCTAAGAAATGATTGGATACTTGGTGCATCTTTAATTGTCTAAAAAAGCCACTCTGACTATTCTAATAACATGACTATAAGAATCCTGTCCATATTGAACCACTTTACAAAGTATGTGGCCTACAACATTACAATGAGCATCCTGTGTTTCTAATAGCAATGATATATATATATATATATATATATGTGTGTGTGTGTGTGTGTGTGTGTGTTCAAGTTGGTTAGTATCTAAGTCTCCCCTTGTTCAGGTTTGTCATTCTTTGGATCTGTTTATTTGAGTGTTTGTGTTTGTTACTTTGCACTTCTTGTCATCTTGATGTTATTTTGCTGATAACCGGTGGACTAAGCTAACTTCCTCATCATGGTGGGCAAACTGAGTCCCTTCCTATTTTTTTCCTTTTGGAAATCAACTTTTACAAGACCAACTTGGCATGTTATTTGTAATTATTTGAGTCTTGACAAAGAAGTTGCTTTGATCTTCAATTACATTTTTGTGACAATCTGATTTCTTTTGTCAAGAGTATGCGGCAAGTGAGTATACATAGAATAAATCATAAGAAATGTAATCACGAGGTATGAGGCAGCTGAAAGAGAAAGAACAACTCATGCAATTTAATTACTTCTAAATTAGTTTTCATGGATTTGTCTTGTTCTTAAAATGGATTTTCTTTGGATTATGCTTTTATTGTTTCTTCAGATCTTTAAGCTGAAAGATCTTATATTTGAGGTTACACTTTTTTATATTCTTCTCTGTAGTCAATAAGGATGGCTGTCGTTGTAGTTTAGAGGTACTAAATTTTTTGCAGAGTGAGGAAGAGGGACATGATTTGCCAATATTTACTAGTTTTTTGATGTTACTAGTTTTTACTTTTTGGACCTTTAGATGATCTTTTGATGCTGAAAAGGCATAAAAGGAAAAAATGGAAACCGTTAGTTTAGTATCAGACTGTATGGCTTTGCCAAAAATTCTCGAAAATTTTTCAAAGTACATTTTTAGAATTAGTATATGTCTGATGCATACCACAGATAAGATAATGGTATAATATGTGCTCAAAATTAATAGAAAATATTGTCAAACATAGTTTATTGATAATACTACAATTATAGGATTCTGAAGAGTTGCATTGGCTTGCGATTTCTGTTACCTCATTTGCAGAAAAATAACTCTTATGATCTAAATATAGAAATGATATGCATGTATTTCAGTATTTGACAGCTACAGTTTGATACATAATGGAAAATAGCCTTTAATTTGCTTCTAACTCAATTCTGTACAATTTATGTGGTTCTTTATTTAAAGCAGATGATGCTTCACCATGAGATTTCTTTATTTCCATATTCTAGGACATTCTTATTGGTCTCTTTATTATTAAAATCAAAGTTTATTAGCAGCTTTGCATTTCTGTTTGGGGCTAATTAGTTGCTAGTTTTTTTACTGTTCAACTTTTGCTATGATAGGCATGGAGTAGAAGTTGATAAATGGTCCAGTATTTTTTTGTCCTATTATTATCCCCCTTCAACTGCGTGACTAGCTTGCTGTTCTTTTGTGCCATGGTTGATGTGAAAATATACCAAGTGTTATATGGTTTCGATGGTCTGTCATGCATTACAGCAAGTAGAATTCCTCAGAGGTTGCTTCTGTTACCAAACAGGAGGATCTTCTTCTCTGTTACCCTCTTACCCTCCCTCCCCTTCCATATGTCATTTACCTTCTTGAAAAAATTTTATGCCCGTAATTTTTGACAGTTGGTGTGATTGTGGATTGCTTTGTTTGCATCATTTCACGATATTTTTTATTCTTATTTATATTTCAATTTTCTCATTCTTAGTATTTAGGGAATCACTTTTTTTTTTCTGATGTAACTGGGATAAATTAATCTATCGCACAAGTGTACAGAATTATATTCATGGTGTTTCAAATTTGTGATGTGTGTTGTATGTCATTTATTATATAATCTTGTGCTTACTTTCGAAGAAATATTATTTCCACGTCTATCTCAGGGACATCTGCACACCTACAGATTCTGCGACAATGTCTGGACTTTCATCCTACAAGACGCTGTCTTTAAGAATGAGGACACCCAGGAGACAGTTGGTCGGGTTAAGATAGTGGCGTGCGACTCTAAGCTGCTCACACAATGAGATACCGACTTATCAACAGGACTCCTGATCAGCACTCCTAGTTCTCTATCGGGGTAAAGAGGGGTGGGCTAGATTGTAGTAAAAGAGAGGAGGTAATCTATCAAATCAGTTGTATTTGCTTGATATTAAACACTATGTATAAACATCAACCTGAATAATTAAATCAATTAATTATTTTGTATTCATGTTTCTTTACATAGTAGGATTTGTCCACTTGTACTTTGAATTAAGGATTATGTATGATTATTGTGGAGGGGTACTTCTAGGTTGAAAAGTGTATTTAGTTTGAAGGGAGCCAAGATGTATTACTGATAACTAAAAGTTAGTGGAACCAAGTTATCTCTAAAGATGAAGTATTGTATTACAAGCAAGCAAAATAAAATATGTTAGTTAGATATATATTATTGGAGTCTCTTTCTGAGAGCTTAGACTTTTAGATAAGATGGTTACTTGAAGTGTTATCTAAAATAGTTACTTGAAGTGTTATCAGAGCTTTGATATACATTGTTAGGGCCTCTTTAAACTGCTTATTCTTTTAAATGAATTGGTTACTTAACAAAATCTTTTCTATCAACCAAATACTGACACGTGTAAAACTTATATTTTTTGTATTCAAATATCAGTCCTAGTAGATTTTTGTTGCTTGCATAAAATAAAATTGAAACATACTCCACAACAAGGTAAACAACTACACAATTGTCTGAAGCTCCAATTTTTACATGGTTTTTCCATAGGTAAGGTTTCTTCTAAATTGAATCCAAAATGCTCTTCACTGATCACATTTTCATTCTTATTTCTGATCAATTTATAAAACTGGGACTTCGTGGAGCGAAAGACAAATAAATGTAAGACACTTTCAAAAGGCAAATTTGAGAGGTAGATACAATTATTCAAACTTTTGTAAAAACTTAAAAGGATGTAGAAGTAAATACTCACCCATTCTAAAATATAGAGCAATGTATCACTTGTATATTTATTTCTCTAAAAGTTAAGTGATATTTATAATTAGAATATACGTTCCACAGCCACCAGAAAATTGTTAACTTTACGTATGAGAGAAAAATACTATAATACCAATATAAACCCTCAAATGGCAGGACACAATTGCCACGCACGACTACTAGAAGCCAACTTTAGACCTGAATCAGTCCCTTGTACGTGTGCGCGTGTATATAAATTTTAATATACAATTCTTAGTAAAAAGACCTCAGAGCACATTAATATAGAAATATGACCATTCAAAGAAATTATAAATTTGCAGTCATTATCAAGAATCTTGGCTCCAGTCTAGCCACTTTATAATTACTCAAGCAACCAAAGTAAGAGCAATTCACTTCCTACGTGTGTATGTAGTATTTGAAAAAAGAAGTGCAGTACATATTACCAACCAAAAATTAAATTCATTCATCTCACTGATGAAATTCATGTATAAGTTGTATAAATGCAAGAACGCAGTCTACCAATATCCTTCCAACTGCATAGTAGACTCCTTCCACTACTAATAGTAAGCGTACTCTATGTTATATTAGAAAAGATCTAAGCTGCTTGTCCCTTCAATGCCTCCTCTGTAGATGGCCACAAAATGTGTCAGAATGTAGATTGTTCTGGTACAAATATCTAGTGTTTTTCGCTTAATGTTTAAAATCATAAAACTGAATCAGAATATAAAATAGTACCTCTGTTCTAAAATTATAAGATCAATATTGACTTTTTAAAAATCAATTTCAAACATTTTTTAACTAAAAATTAACATAAATTCATTTAGTCTATGTCAATATGAATATCATAAATTACTTAAAAAGTACTACTTACTAGTTATAAGATCTATTATTTTCGAAACTTTAATGAATCATGTAAGAATCCGACCCTTAATAAGAATTGTTATGTAATTATGTGTTTATTAATAAGAAGTTATTTGTTTTAAATTATGTGTTATCTGTGGTGATTGAATATTATACATCTGTATGATAGTTTAATATTAAATATTTTAATTACTCGTATATGGAATAAATAAAGGAATATATTATAAGATATATTTAAATAAGTAAATGAATTATTCGGAATCAATGTAGGAAAAGAAATAAGTAGTTATATTTAATTATACAAAGATGACTTGTACATATTGAATAAACGAATTAAAATAATTAGTAGAATGAATATTATTTATTTTAATAATAAATAATTATCGAGTAAAAAGAGGTAAAATATAATTATGGATTTATTTCATAATTTTTGAAATAATTTTCATAATATTTAAAATTATTTAATTATTTAATTTTTAGAAATATTGGGGTACATATGCATGTAATGTATCATTATCCGATATGTACAGAGGGAGTAATAAGAGAAGCATGAGCTGGGAGTTCAACAGAGCTCAGTCATTTGGTTAGCAGGAGGTGTCATCCCCATTAGACTCCTAGCTTATATACCAAGCCAAGCTAGAACTTCTAACTGATAAAGAAGAGACTAAGTGCTCAGCCCTCCATACTTCATTCTCCATTCTCCATTCTCCATTCTCCATTCTCCATTCTCCATTCTCATTCTCATTCTCGTTCTCGTTCATTCATATCTCTCACCAAAACATTTTCCTAAGCTTCCAAGTTCTAGTTAAATTCTTTAAGGAAGCTATGCAAGATAAACTGAAAGTAAGAACCAAACTAAGCAAGCAAGGAATTCATTACTAAGTAAGGTAAGAATCAATTCAATCCATGAATTCCTCTGTTCCTTTTCTTCTATAGAATTGAAAGTTATAATGTAAGGAATGTATAGCTTAAGTAATGAAATTGGTTGTGAATATAACTTAGAAACATGGAGCCTAGTAGTCAAGGGCGGAGCCAGAATTTTTTTCCTGGGTGGGCTACAATGTGGTAAAAAATTTGTGATCTTATAAATAATTTGACGGGGGTTCGGGGGCTGTGCCCCCGAGCCAATTTTTTTAGATAATTTTATATTTTTCAGCCAGTTGCATATGTAAAACATGTATTTAATTACAATATTGTTAATATTACAAGTAATATGTTAAATCTAGGAGGACTAAAGCAATATGTATTTATTATTGAGTTGGGCTTTGGATATATAAATACTATGATCAAAAAAAATCTGGGAGGGCTGGAGCCCACCCCAGCCCAAGGGTGGCTCCGCCCATGCTAGTAGTTGTTGTGCGGAGGAACAAGGTTGAAAGATTTCCATGGTGAAATCCTAGGTAATTAATAAACAAGTGTTAATGAAATCTGAGAATTCAAGCTTCGCACGCTAAGTATTCCATATAATGCGTCAAAGAGATTCCCAAGCTTAAAAATGAATAATTGCCTAAGACTTAGAATTAGAAAGTCTTCATACATGTGATATGATGCTATCTAAGTCAGTTGGAAGAATTAAAACAAGTTTAAAAGCATAAGGGAATGAAATTGAATCAAATAGAATTTTCTTAAAAAGTGTATGAACACTGACTTTTGAGCCTTGGTTAAGATGTCTAAATGATATTATTAGAGACCAATTAATGATGAAAATCCTACCTTGTAGCAAGGTTTCAAAGTAGAATCAAGTTTCAAGTCATTTGGACTTGTATAGCAAAAGTTATGCTAATCGTTAGGAGGCTCGAAGGAACGAATCTGGAAAATATGCAAAAAATAACCCAGAGTATGTTGTCTGCGTCTCAGAGCCGACCGCGCTCAAATTACCCTAGTTCAGAGCCGACCGCGCTGAGACAGAGCCTTCAGCGCCGCCAGCACTTGAACACTGAAGGATTCAGTGCTTGGACGCACTGAACCTCAGATGTTCCAAGAGAAGTTTATTTTAAACATGGAAATGTAATGCATTCATGTATCTCTTGCATGACTTAAGCCTCTAAGTATATGAGAGTTAAAATAACTTAATTATAGAAGGATTCTAATTAATTTAGGAGTGTACTTAAATAGTTGATTAAAGAATTATCAAGTCTTATATGCAATTAAAGTAATGAGGCATTAAGCATACGCACGAGCATATCACTTAAGCACTCATAGGAATCACGATAGGCACATGACGTTCAAGCGTCGAAACGCCATGGCAAGAAGTAAAATGACTTAATTAGTGTTTCATTTACAATAAATCAAACACTATAATAAATGAATAAAAGTTCCTATAAACCAAGAACGTGAGTCGTTGATGTGATTAATTTGAATATGAATGAACTATATGTGTAGGACAATATCAAGAACGATTATTGTCGAATCTAAAGAACGCTAAAGGCAAGTTTCTTTACTTGTTGCAAATCTTCTAAATCTATCGTACATTATACAGTACATAAATGCTATTTTTGTGAACTATCAGTTCTATGAAAATTACTATCTGTCCATTAATTGCACAGATAAGTGTGGAACAAATTCTTGTGAAGTTATTGCTCTTTGATTCAGACTTAAGAAATAAATTATTATTCATATGGGATTGTTGTTGCTTAGTGAAAGCATGAAAATTGTTGTGTCAAACCAAATTGCTTTTGTAAGACTTCTAGAACTGAGATGAATTACCCCTTGAGGGTTATATATATATATATATATATATATATATATATATGTCCAGTAAATCTCGACATAACGTGTTGTGGGCATGAGTAGGATGATATGCATACATGTGACACCCCCAAATTCAGGTACCAATACCTCGAATTTGGTGCTCACGATAAAGTACATCCATACACCTCTAAACAACATATGATAACTAATGCGGAATAAATAAATATATATTGTTCATTACAAAAGGTTTACTACGGTCCCAAGGTTTATAACCTTAAATAAATACATCACGGAATACATTAATAATACAAAACGATTCCACGATTACATAACGGGATAATACATATAACTAAGAGAAATCGGGTCAGAAAATAATGTAAGACTAAGAACAACTGTCTTTGCATTAAGATTTAGAGGGTGTATGAGGTTACGGGGTCTTTGCACCGAATTGACTGACGAGGTCTGTCTATGTAAAGTATGAATTGATAGAATGTAAATAATTTTAAAATATTTTTTTAAAATTAAAGATACATTTTTCTTTTTAATCCGTTTTAAAATTAAAGGTGCATTTTTATTTTAAGAGTATAAAATGACACAATATTCTTAAGTTGTCATTATTTTTTCACTTTCATTTTCAATATCACACCACCACTACTGAATTCCTAGCTAATACTAAGGCAATATTTGAGAACATAAAATTATCCTTAAAAATCATCATTTTACAAATGTATCTCTAATTTTGGAGCGAATAGAGTACTACGGAAATCCAGTAGTATTTCTCGTGGAAATGGTTATCATTTTTTCAACTTTTTCTTACATGAGCCAACCTTTTCTCTTTCCTTTATTTTCTAATAATTAAAGTTTAATATATGGGCAGTATATACATGAGCGGTGTTAAGATTATGATATATTATTAATGAAATAAGTGTATTTAATAAAATTACTATTATTTTAATTAGGTGCCATAATTCTAAGTCCGCTCCGTCCGCTCTGTGTACACTATCAGTTAATGTAGAAAGTGACTTGTCAAATATTTTAGGCCGGAGACTAAATCTGTTGCAAGCATCGCCAAATTTGGCCGACTAGTTTGACAATTAGACCAAATATTTTTAGCGACGGAAATTGGCTTTAGCGACGAATTAAATAAATTATTGCATGTATGAAACTTGGAAAAGTTGAGCTAGGGAAAAGAAAAAAGAAAAATCCATGAAATTAAAATTTATTGGAATCTTTTTAACCATCTATTAAATTATATTTAACGTTACTCTTGATATGAAATTTCTTAGACGTGCGCAAAATTAAATTTATCTTCAGTAATATTTTCTTTTACTTTTTTACATTTATTTGTGTTTTATTTTATTTTTTTCTCTTCCGCCTTTTCAGAGATTAAATAATAGACTAACGAGAGATAAAATAGTCTCTAATAATAGTAAATTAGTACAAATGATCCTATCTTATCCATTATTTTAATAAACAAATGTAGCCTTGATGATTTTACACCTTGCTAGTAAGGAACCTTAAACAACTAAACAATTTAACCTAAAATAGGAAGTGTATATTGTTTTAAAATAGTAGGACCACAAGTGAGCTACATCATATATTTGTAAATTCTGTATCCAGTTTTCATTTGTATTTTTTTTATCAAACAATCACATCTACTGAAATATATTGAAATTGTAAACTGTTACAACAGTGAAAAGATTACAATACAAAGAATTGAAAAGATAATTCTTTCAAACAAAATAACAGATAATCAGGAAAAGGGCCAAACGTAGCAGCAACTAATGAACGTCATATAAATTCTTGAAAAACAGTCATATTCCAAAAGTAATAACAGAATATGCAGATATGAGCAATTCTTCAATACGAGCAAAAGAATAATTGATTGTCAAGATAATGCCACACCCAAATCTGAACAATCTTTCTTCAACGATCCACGTACTGGAAAATTCTCACGAACGAAAAAAAAACTCCTAACTAGAGAAACAAAATCTCACAAGAGAAGATAATGAAATTCTCTCACAAAAGAGAAAGAAATTAGTCATGATTAAAACAAGTCTCACAAAAGAGAAAAACAAACTTTACAAGAAGGAAGAAATTATTAAAACATAAGAAGATGTGACGATCCGAATTTTCAGAAAATATTAAAATAAATAGATAAAATTCTTATTATGTGATATGTTATGTGATATTGTACTACATGAGTGAATATGTGTTGTGCAATATGTGACTTTTGTAAATAATAAATATATTATTATTATATATTTATTATATGTAAATAAGTGGTTGAAAACAATTTATAGGAGGGAAAAAAGAAATGAGTGAATATATTATTATATATTCGTTTTGGTCAAGAATAAATTGTGGAAAACAATTTATAAAAGGGAAAAAGATGATTAAAGGATACAAAATTTTGTATGTGATAAATAAAGCATATTAAAATAAATTATGATATTAAACTATTTTACTATAAAAAAATTTATAAATTATTTTTATTTAATGCATAACTTCCATTTTATGGAAAAGATCTTTGGTATAGTACATTATAATATTTAATGTGTATTATGTATATATAATATACAAAATGTATTATGCGATAAGTACTGAAGGTACCTAAGCCTTATAAATAAACAAGCATGAGCGGAGATTTCATTTGAGGTGAGTCATTATTAGAGCAGGAGCTGGCAAAGCTATTGCTTGTAGATTTAACACTCAGTAGCTACTAAACGTAATGAGCAAGGGAATTGAGTGTTGAGCAAGAACAAACTTTTTTTATAAATTCGAAACCCAGGCACTCTAGTTTCTTCCTTCTGTTCATCTCAAAGTTAGCTGAGGTATAAAAGTTTTGTAAAAGCTAAGTATGGGTCAATACTCTGTTAAATTGAAGAAAAGTACAAACCTAATAGAAGGAATTGAAATCCAAGAGCTGAAGAAGAAAAACCGAATCATAGGTAATTTGTACCTTATGTTATGTGTAAAGCTATGTAAGAATAGTAGCATTTGATCAATATGATTGGTATAGAAGAAGAAATTGGTTTAGATGGTCGTTGTGCTAATTATGTATGATTTCATATGGAAATCTGGGTTTACAAATGGTTAGCAAAGCTATGAATATGAACTCTTACATTATACCTTCTAATTATTTGTTTAAATGCCCAAATGAAAATCTATGTCTAAAATCTTGGAAATCAAAAAGGTTTAATTGATGTATGTGATAATTGGTAGTGGGAAATAGAAAAAAGGCTTTGTTTTTAGTTGTTTCGTATGGGAAAATAGCAACTAGGAATCATGATAGCAAGTCTTGTGATTGACTTCCAGGCTCTGCAGAAAACAGAGCATGTTTTGGCTCTTTATAGCCGAAGTGTCGCGGTCGCGCCACTTCCCAATTAAAGACCAGCGCGGCTGATGAGTGGGTTTTATACCTACGAATTGGTTATCTTTTAGGCTCAATTCTTTGTTATCTTTTAGTGTTTTTAGTTGTATTTTACTTGTATTGCATTGTTTCGTAGGATACGACTATAGATGAGCATTTGTGGAACTTTTGGACTCCAGGGACAAAAGTGTAATTCTTGCAAGTTCAAGCCTTTTTGGCCGCCGAGGCGACGCCACCGCCGGGGCGAGCTCTCCAGGCATGTTTCACCGCCTGGGCGACGCCACCGCCGGGGCGAGCTCCCCAGGCATGTTTCACCACCGGGGCGAGCTCGTCGGGATTATTGAGCGACTGGCTTTGTCTTGTGTGCTGATAGTGGGTGTTCGTTAGAGCAAATTCGGGAGCACGATGGTGACTAGTGGAGAGAGATTAATCAGTGTATTAGGCATCCAGGGAGTGGTATTCAACCTATCCAAGCTTTGCTATTCACATGGGGAGCTAGGGTTTGAACTAAGGAGAAGAAGAACAAAGGAAAACAAAGAACACCATAGCATCACCAAGAAGCTGAATATTACATTATTGAGAAGGAAAGCTAGAGAGAAGGATACCAACAAGCATCAATTCGTGAATCAATCCAAAGAGGGGTTTTATCATTCTAACTTCTAGTATTTCGTTTCTATTTTGTAATTCCAAAGCTATGTACTATAATCTGAATATGATGTTATTCAAAGCTATTATGAGCTAATTCTTCAATTCAAAGATTCAATGGAACCCAACTCATAGTTTGTTTTTAATTCTCTCTCTTTTGAATATTAGTTAGACTCTTGTGAATTGGAGTTCATAGCCTATGTTTATGGATTAATTGCTTGGCCCGTAATTACCTTGGTAATCTATATGAGATTGAGAAATGGAATATAGATTGAGACCTAGCTATGAATTCATGTGAAAATTGGATATTATTTATGGATAATGTATGAGATTATGTGACGTGAGTCTTATGTATTGTTCTCGAGAGTTGATAATTTGATTGTATTTGGGATAGACATATACCTAAATAACACATGTATCTAATTGAGAATCCTTGCTTAATGATTTATATTGTGAAAGTTGATAATTGATAGAATGGTTAATGGGATTTTATGTGACATGTATCTTATTGATTGTTCTTGATATGAAATTCTTGCTAGTGTGTAGAATAGAGATATATCTATACACCATAATAGAAAATACGTATTCGACCATCGAGAGAGGCTTATATATACTTGTGATTTCTAGGGTAACAATTCTTTTGTCTAACTAGTCGATAAAGAGAGAGTTGTGATTTACAAATGAAGAGTTGGGGGAAATTGTAATCTTAGACCTTTTTATCTTGAATTCTGTCCGTGTTTAGTTAAACCTTGTTTTCTAAATTGTCCTTATTTAGCCTTAATCAACAACAAAAACAAATCATATTGTCATTGTTTAAATTAGATTAATTTTTCATGCGATTGATATTTGGTAATTATTTAACATAATACCTCGTGGGTTCGACACTCTACTTATCTTATATTACTTATGGACCGCGTATACTTGCGCGTGTTTTATTAATTGCGAAATCAAGCAACAAGTTTTTGGCGCCGTTGCCGGGGAATTATTTTACAATAATTTTACCAATATTGATTATAGTCGAATTGATCTTAATTGGGACTTGTATTTAATTTTTCACTTGATTGTGTAGGTACTCTTGATTTGTATGCGCCGATCACAAAGTCTTGAGTTATTTCCTTACGATCCCGAGATCGAGAGAAATACCCGAAGACTAAGAAGAGAAAGAATCAGGGGTTCTAACTGTGACACCCCCAAATCCAGGTACTTAATTCCCACAGATTTGATGTTTACTAACTCATTCATTCACAACTAACTACCCATAATCAAGAACAATAAAAAAAAACTTAAAGAAATATCTTCCCAAAATGGGTTACATCACCAAACTATTAAATAATCAAATCCCAGGTTATCTAAACCTTAAAACATCAATGCGGAATAAAACATAATTTTTAAATAAGTCTTTGATACAATAAAACATCAAGTGGATAATAAATCTCTTGCTACTTTGGCATCTTGCCCTTGCCTTTACTCGTGGACGGTTCGTCCGGCTTTTCTGACTTAGCTGCAATGATTAATGCAAGAGTGAGCAAATAATTGCTCACAAGTACGATAACAATAACATTTAAATGAAATGGATTTTAACTGAGAAATAATAAGTTTCTGAATCTCGGTCAATAGATGATCAAAGTCTAAAAGCTCATTAGAATATTTGATTCAAGGAAAAATAGATTTCAAGATTTAGAAATTATATCTGAGGGTCACAAGACCTCGAACTATGTCCTAGATTAACAAGTATTTCTACTGTAACCTTTAACAATCATATAGACTATGGACCAACATCTCGTACTCAGGGGGATCAACCATTTGTACAATGTATTGTGCACAAACATTTTAACGCTGTCGCGTAAGTAATCCCCTATATTAGGGTTGTTCATCTCAGTTTATCGTCTGAATCCGTACCAAAAGGAACTTGGCTTGGAACAAGAATAGAAAATATTCTAAGTCTTTGAAATCGCTCATCAACTAAGGACTAGCTGAATCAATAAGGGTTTGCTAGTCTAATTCATCAATAAAGTCAAACAATAGAAATTCTGTTCAAAGTTTGAATAACGATCAATGATCGAACAATAAACAAATGGAATAAAGCTTTAACATTTAATCATGACAACAACCTTGCTTGAATGATAATAAGCTAAGGTAAATATTTTTGCTCAATGATAATAAACTCGCTTTAAATGAAATAACAAGTTTGAGATAGGAAAAACTTGCTCAACGTAAAAGTAATAAGTTGAGATAAGGAACTTGCCTCAAGCGTAGATTACAAATTAAATATCTCACGATCCTTAAACAACCTAAATGTTTAATTGTAAAATGGTAATATAATTAGTCACAAGATTAAAAGCATTCTAAGCTTGCTCTTTTATCATAACATCTCATTTAGCATACCATAGTCAACAAGTACTAGTTTAGCAACCATCTTGGAAATTCCTTAGTCATTTAATACATTAATATAAGTTTAATTATGCATCATAACTTCCAAGAACAAAATAATAATAATAATATTTTTTTTTTATACAGCAGTGATTCTCGCCGGGGCGAGACAAAACTTAACAAAATCGTCGTCGGGGCGACGAATCTAGTGCAATTATGCCGCCGGGGCGACAGAACCGCCGGGGCGATAATCCTAGCTCATTTATACCGCCGGGGCGGTAGACGCGACTGACACCTTCTACAGGTCGCGAACCAGTGAAAACTTAGGCCAAATTTGGCCAAATTTTCCGAATTCTATCATCCAATATACAAATTAAACATACCCAGACATCATATATGATACAAAACATTTACCCAACATGTTTTCTAAACATTTAATCATTCTAACACATAAACAACCAATTTAAACCCAAGAATTTCACTGTTAAACAGTTTATTCAAGTTTTTGGCCATTTTAATGAAATTAAACTCTGTAAACTCATCTTTCAACCAATTAAAACCATTCTTCTTGCATTATTCTTGTTTTTCATCATATATTCATAATCAAATGATAATTTTACCAAATAACAACTAATTTAAGCATCAATTTTCATATATTTATACAATTCATGAAATAAACTCTGTAAAACTCAAAAACTCTATTCTAAACATGCTTTTATGGATTAATCATTCAAATTAATCTATAATCAACACATAATCATCTAGCACATGCTTTCTAACATTTATAACCAAGTAATTCATATATTTAGCATATGAATTCATATACAGTGAAATAAAAATCATATTCAGAGAAGTAAAATAATAAGAACATAATGAAGAACAAGAGTAAAAGAATTATACCTTCAAGCTATATAAAATTCTTAGTTTCCCTTTTCTTGTTGATTCTTTCAATCAACAAAACTCTCTTACTCTCAATTTTCTCTCTTCTTCTCTGTTTCTTCTTTCTTCTCTAAACTCTGTTCTTTCTCTTCTTTCTTTTCTTTTTACAACAGACGTACTTTAAAAAATAAAACATAAAACTGATGAATAAAAATAAAAACTGATGATTTAGTGTAATAATAACGTATAATCTAAATTTAATCCATCAGTTATAAAATTCAAAAAGCCATAAGGCTTGTTTGGCAAACTGATTTAGAAATAATCCATTATTCTAACTAAAGGTCTTAAGGCCTTGTTTGGCAAAACACAAATAAAATAACCCATTATTTCCAAACAAAGGTCATAGGGCCTTGCTTGGTAAAACTGAATTAAACAATTTCTCATTTATTTTAATAAACCATTATAACATATAGTTTAAAATGTCACACTTCTAATTTAATTGAACTTATTATTAAATAAATTCAATTAAACCTTACTAACTAAATTAATAATTTCATTTAACAAATAACAATAACACCAAATGAATTCTCTTATTCAAATAAATCATTTATTCAAATAAACCTTTTCATCATCTAATTTAATTATTAAATTAAATTAGAAAAAACACAACAAATCACATTCAAATAATATTTAACATTATTAAACTTAACATATACAATGTCACCCTCAAATGTTCCACGTGTTCTTCCTGAGTCTTGGAGTAAACCAAAATGTCGTCTATGAATACCACCACAAACTTATCTAGAAATGGTTTGAACACCCTATTCATTAAGTCCATGAATGCTGCAGGCGCATTCGTTAAACCAAACGACATAACCAAAAACTCATAGTGACCATATCTGGTTCGAAATGCCGTCTTTGGTATGTCTTCTCTTCTCACCTTTAACTGATGGTACCCACTTCGCAGATCTATCTCCGAAAAATATCTTGCTCCCTTCAATTGGTCAAACAAGTCATCGATTCTTGGCAACGGATACTTGTTTTTAATCGTGACCTTGTTCAACTCTCTGTAATCAATGCAAAGACGCATTGATCCGTCCTTCTTCTTGACGAATAACACCGGCGCTCCCCACGACGAAACGCTCGGTTGAATATACTTTTTATCCAGCAATTCTTGTAATTGCACCATCAACTCCTTCATTTCTACCGGAGCCATTCTATATGGGGCTTTTGATATAGGGGCTGTACCCGGTGCTAAATCAATCATAAATTCGATTTCCCTATCTGGCGGTAATCCTGGCAAATCATCAGGAAACACGTCCGCAAAATCCCTAACTACCGGTATCTCCTTCAACTTTGCACCCACCTTTCGGGTATCAACTATGTAGGCTAGATATCCTACACATCCTTGTCTCAACATCTTTCTGGCCTGCATCATCGTCAGACAACTCGTTTGTCTAGGCGACTTGCTGCCATAAAACACTACCTTTGACGGAGTCATAAGGTTCACACACTTCTTTTGACAGTCAATAACTGCCCTATGGTTGAACAACCAATCCATTCCCAGAATGACATCAAACTCCCCAAGACGAATTGGGATCAAGTTGACAGTCATCACATGACCCTTAATATCTACCTGACAGTTCTTGTGGACAAACTTAACAGGAATCACTTCCCTATTCGCAATTTCTATATTCATAGGGTAATCTAATTCTTCCTGGGATAACTCTAATTTCTTAGCAAAATTATCGGATATAAATGAGCAAGTAGCACCCGAGTCAAACAATACATAAGCATTAACATTATTGACTGGAATGATACCTGACACTACATCCTTTGATTGCACAACATCCTGCACCGTCATGTTGAACGTTCGAGCAGTAGATCGGTTGGGCTGCGTGGGTCCTGTGATAGTCAGATTGCCTCCACCACCGCTGTTTCCCTTTCCTGAACTGGCTCCACCTGTCGTTGCTTTCTTAGGACAGTCTCGGGCAAAGTGATCCTTCGACCCGCAGATGAAACATGCTCCTTTCTTCGGATTAGGGCAATTCGGCGTGATATGCCCCTCCTGCCCGCAGTTGAAGCACACCCTCTTACCTTTCAAACAAGCACCCATATGGCTCTTTCCACAGTTGCTGCACACCTCCATCTTCTTCTTCTGACTACCCCGCTGACTTCCCGCAGAGTTGCTATCATTCCATTTCCTTTTCTGGCTACTGCCCCCATGGCTACCACTTGCCTTGTTTTCACTTTCATTCTTCTTTTTCTTCTGCTCCTGATTATACTTGGACAGAGCATCACTACCTCCTTCAGCGATTATTGCCTTTTCTAACACTGCCGCAAATGAGTTCAGTTGAAACAACGAAACTCGACTATATAACCAGGGCTTCAGTCCCTGCTCAAATCTCCTAGCCTTTCGCTCATCCGTGTTGACTTGGTATGGCGCAAATCTCGCCAACTCGTTGAATTTTGCTGCATACTCAGGTACCGACATAGAACCTTGCTTCAATTCCAGAAATTGCACCTCCATCTGATTCTGTGCGCTTACCGAAAAATAGGTCTCGAAAAATATCTCCTTAAATCGCTCCCATGGAATAATCCCTTGGCCACCTCGAGTCTTATTTGCTTGCCACCAGTAGCTAGCTTCTGATTTCAGCATAAAGGTTGCAAATGCCGTCTTTTGGTCCTCATTGACTCTAGCGACATCGAATACTTTCTCCATCTCCATGACCCAAGTCTGTGCTTCAATCGGATTCATGGAACCGTGAAACTCCGGAGGTCCAACAGCTTTGAAGTCTTTAAAGGTCGTAGCCTGAGCTTGGGGTTGATTAGCGAATGCTCCAGTTAATAGATTCACTAACTGCTGCATCGGGTTAATGTTGGCTTCTTCGTTGTTTGTAGATCCCTCAGGAGTTTGTTGACGGGTTGGTTGTCTTCTTGGCGGCATCTTACTGTTAAGAATTCGCGTTATTAGACTATTACTCAATTACTTAAACATTTAAGTCTCAACTTAAACATTTATTAACAACACTTAAACACATAATACATCTGATAAACTTTCGCATTTTATTCATTTACTGCTTCAAAACATAATAGAAATAGCATCGTGGTTATTTACATCACATCATCTATCCTGATATCATAAAGTTTCAGGATTACATCATTATTCTATCCCATTATATAAAACTGGGATTAACAACTTATTAGTCTTCATAGATTTCATAATAACATATCTAATCATAATCTACGATGACATCCCACGACGCACAGCTTCCTTGCGCTCCTGCTCCATAATGCGAGTCACCATCCTTCGATCCACCATATCTGGATGACGATGAATTCGATCCTGAGCTATATCCACTGTAGAGTGAAAAATATACTCCATATCATCAATCTTGGCCTTCTTTGACCGCACCTCACATTCAACACGATTTGCGCGGTTAGCCTCCCTCAACCAAGCAGTCTCAGCTCTCGCCCGCTTAGCTGACTCCTCTTTCAACTCATCTCGTAAAATCTTATTCCTGGCTATCAACTGTCCTCGTCGATACTCAGACTGTGCTAGCCTCTGCTCAGCCTCAGCAAGACGTGATGAAAGGTCTTGGATCTCAGCATCCTTCTGCTCTAAAGTGGCTTGACGTTCCGCAGCCTGTTCCTCTAACTCCTCCTTTTCACTCTCTACATGAACCAGCTTCTACTCCACGTCTCCAAGACGTATATCTAGCTCCTCAATCTCACTGCTCTTCTGCTCCAAGGCAGTCTGTCACTCAGCCAGCTGCCTCTCTAACTCCTCCACTCTATCTTGCAACTCTATGTTGCGATCATACACCTGCTCGTACATCTGAACACCCAAAGTAGATAGTGATATCCCCTCAGGGTCTTCCTCCTCCTCCTCAACCTCCTCCGGATCCTCCTCAGGGTCCTCCTCAGGATCAGTCTCAGGCTCATACTCGTGGCCTGTAACTGTAATCAATGGAGATGGCTCCCTCTGCACTAGCTGCTCATGAACTATGTGAATATCTCAGGGCTCCTCCTCCCTAGCCTGGCTGGGCTCTCCTCTATCAGTCATCCTGACATCAAAATTTTAAGTTTTAATTATTAATCGATAATACTCGCAAGCACATAAGTTTGTTATCAAATAAGCACACAGCACATAATCGTTTTATTGTCTTTAATCAAATTTCCGTAATTCATTCCTTAGAACTCGATAAGAGTTTATCACCTCTATATTCTCTATCTTCTAAAAGGCTACTACCCTAAGGTTTTCCCCACCTAAAGGTTCATAACCTACAGCTCTGATAACAACCCGTGACACCCCCAAATCCAGGTACTTAATTCCCACAGATTTGATGTTCACTAACTCATTCATTCACAACTAACTACCCATATTCAAGAACAATAAAAAAAAAACTTAAAGAAATATCTTCCCAAAATGGGTTACATCACCAAACTATTAAATAATCAAATCCCAGGTTATCTAAACCTTAAAACATCAATGCGGAATAAAACATAATTTTTAAATAAGTCTTTGATACAATAAAACATCAAGTGGATAATAAATCTCTTGCCACTTTGGCATCTTGCCCTTGCCTTTACTCGTGGACGGTTCGTCCGGCTTTTCTGACTTAGCTGCAATGATTAATGCAAGAGTGAGCAAATAATTGCTCACAAGTAGGATAACAATAACCTTTAAATGAAATGGATTTCAATTGAGAAATAATAAGTTTCTGAATCTCGGTCAATAGATGATCAAAGTCTAAAAGCTCATTAGAATATTTGATTCAAGGAAAAATAGATTTTCAAGATTTAGAAATTATATCTGAGGGTCACAAGACCTCGAACTATGTCCTAGATTAACAAGTATTTCTACTGTAACCTTTAACAATCATATAGACTATGGACCAACATCTCGTACTCAGGGGGATCAGCCCTTTGTACAATGTATTGTGCACAAATATTTTAACGCTGTCGCGTAAGTAATCCCCTATATTAGGGTTGTTCATCTCAGTTTATCGTCTGAATCCGTACCAAAAGGAACTTGGCTTGGAACAAGAATAGAAAATATTCTAAGTCTTTGAAATCGCTCATCATCTAAGGACTAGCTGAATCAATAAGGGTTTGCTAGTCTAATTCATCAATAAAGTCAAACAATAGAAATTCTGTTCAAAGTTTGAATAACGATCAATGATCGAACAATAAACAAATGGAATAAAGCTTTAACATTTAATCATGACAACAACCTTGCTTGAATGACAATAAGCTAAGGTAAATATTTTTGCTCAATGATAATAAACTCGCTTTAAATGAAATAACAAGTTTGAGATAGGAAAAACTTGCTCAACGTAAAAGTAATAAGTTGAGATAAGGAACTTGCCTCAAGCGTTGATTATAAATTAAATATCTCACGATCCTTAAACAACCTAAATGTTTAATTGTAAAATGGTAATATAATTAGTCACAAGATTAAAAGCATTCTAAGCTTGCTCTTTTATCATAACATCTCATTTAGCATACCATAGTCAACAAATACTAGTTTAGCAACCATCTTGGAAATTCCTTAGTCATTTAATACATTAATATAAGTTTAATTATGCATCATAACTTCCAAGAACAAAATAATAATAATAATAATTTTTTTTTTATACAGCAGTGATTCTCGCCGGGGCGAGACAAAACTTAACAAAATCGTCGCCGGGGCGACGAATCTAGTGCAATTATGCCGCCGGGGCGACAGAACCGCCGGGGCGATAATCCTAGCTCATTTATACCGCCGGGGCGGTAGACGCGACTGACACCTTCTACAGGTCGCGAACCAGTGAAAACTTAGGCCAAATTTGGCCAAATTTTCCGAATTCTATCATCCAGTATACAAATTAAACATACCCAGACATCATATATGATACAAAACATTTACCCAACATGTTTTCTAAACATTTAATCATTCTAACACATAAACAACCAATTTAAACCCAAGAATTTCACTGTTAAACAGTTTATTCAAGTTTTTGGCCATTTTAATGAAATTAAACTTTGTAAACTCATCTTTCAACCAATTAAAACCATTTTTCTTGCATTATTCTTGTTTTTCATCATATATTCATAATCAAATGATAATTTTACCAAATAACAACTAATTTAAGCATCAATTTTCATATATATATATATATATACAATTCATGAAATAAACTCTGTAAAACTCAAAAACTCTATTCTAAACATGCTTTTATGGATTAATCATTTAAATTAATCTATAATCAACACATAATCATCTAACACATGCTTTCTAACATTTATAACCAAGTAATTCATATATTTAGCATATGAATTCATATACAGTGAAATAAAAATCATATTCAGAGAAGTAAAATAATAAGAACATAATGAAGAACAAGAGTAAAAGAATTATACCTTCAAGCTATATAAAATTCTTAGTTTCCCTTTTCTTGTTGATTCTCTCAATCAACAAAACTCTCTTACTCTCAATTTTCTCTCAATTTTCTCTCTTCTTCTCTGTATATTCTTTCTTCTCTAAACTCTGTTCTTTCTCTTCTTTCTTTTCTTTTTACAACAGACGTACTTTAAAAAATAAAACATAAAACTGATGAATAAAAATAAAAACTGATGATTTAGTGTAATAATAACGTATAATCTAAATTTAATCCATCAGTTATAAAATTCAAAAAGCCATAAGGCTTGTTTGGCAAACTGATTTAGAAATAATCCATTATTCTAACTAAAGGTCTTAAGGCCTTGTTTGGCAAAACACAAATAAAATAACCCATTATTTCCAAACAAAGGTCATAGGGCCTTGCTTGGTAAAACTGAATTAAACAATTTCTCATTTATTTTAATAAACCATTATAACATATAGTTTAAAATGTCACACTTCTAATTTAATTGAACTTATTATTAAATAAATTCAATTAAACCTTACTAACTAAATTAATAATTTCATTTAACAAATAACAATAACACCAAATGAATTCTCTTATTCAAATAAATCATTTATTCAAATAAACCTTTTCATCATCTAATTTAATTATTAAATTAAATTAGAAAAAACACAACAAATCACATTCAAATAATATTTAACATTATTAAACTTAACATATACCCATTCCACAAAACTTAATAAATTATTTATTTAGCCCAATAAATTAATAAAAATATTTATATAACTCAATAAATATTTCTATTAAATCATAAAATTTGCATTCGTTACACTAACAATCAAGAAACTATGGCGGCAGATGAACAAAAAGCATTGAGAGACTATGTAATGCCGCAGATAAGTGATTTACAGTCTAGTATCACAAGGCCGGCAATAACTGCAAATGCCTTTGAAATTAAACCGGAAACAATACAAATGGTGCAAAACTCGTTACAGTTTGGGGGTTTGGCTAATGACAACCCTAATGAGCATTTGTTGAGCTTTATTGAGATATGTGATACTTTCAAATTTAATGGAGTGGCGGATGATGCTTTGAGACTTAGACTTTTTCCGTTCACTTTGAGAGATAAAGCTAAGAGTTGGCTTCACTCATTGCCACCAGGATCCATCACTACATGGGCAGACTTAGCACAAAAATTCTTGGCAAAATTCTTCGCTCCTGCAAAGTCTGCTAGATTGAGAAATGAAATTGCAACCTTTGAACAACATCATGGAGAATCATTGTATGAGGCATGGGAGAGATTTAAAGATTTGCTTCGAAGATGCCCGCATCATGGATTCCTACCATGGATGCAATTGAATACTTTTTACAATGGACTGGGGGTCTCATAATCGGTCTTGCATAGATGCAGCTGCGGGAGGATCTTTCATGGCTAAGAATTATGGAGAAGCACTTGATTTATTGGAGGTCATGGCTGCAAATAACTACCAATGACCAACTTCTAGAATGAGTCAATCAAAGGTAGCCGGAGTATTAGAGGTGGATGCCATCACGTCCTTAGTAGCTCAGATGGCAGCAATGTCAAAGAAACTTGATTCCTTGACTGATTCAAAGGTGCAGCAGGTAGCTCTTGTTTGTGAATTATGTGCAAGAACACATGCCAACGACTAATGCCCATTTGATCACGAGGCAGTTCAGTTTGTAAGTAGCTACCAGAGACCACCAAATCATTACCAAAACACTTACAATGCTGGAAATAGGAACCACCCTAACTTTTCATGGAGCAACAATCAAAATTTTCAGCAAGCTCCAAAACCACACCATCCTCCAGGGTTCCAAAATCAGCCACAAAATCATGCAGCTCAAACTTCACAACCAGAGAGAAAATCAAATTTTGAAGAGTTAATATTGAAACACATAGCTATTTTGTATGCGATAAATAAAGCATATTAAAATAAATTATTACATTAAATAAATTATTTTTATTTAATGCATAACTTCCATTTTATGGAAAAGATCTTTGGTATAGTACATTATAATATTTAATCTGTATTATGTGTATATAATATACAAAATGTATTATGCGATAAGTACTGAAGGTACCTAAGCCTTATAAATAAACAAGCATGAGTGGGGATTTCATTTGAGCTGAGTCATTATTAGAAAGCAGGAGCTGGCAAAGCTATTAATTGTAGATTTAACACTCAGCAACTACTAACCGTAATGAGCAAGTGTTAAGCCCCCAAATCCGGGTCCCTTGAATCTCGGACCTGGTGCGTCACGATACATCATATATACAACTACTGCGGAAGATATAAACATAAATTATTTATACAATAAACTCTGCTACATATCCCAAGGTCTATAACCTTTATTTTAATACATATTTACCTTTAGATTCACCAAAAAGGTTTACACAATTAACTTACATCAAATAATTAATTTAGTTATCATGCATAACACTATAATCTTGTCCTTTGCTTCTGGCTTTGTCTTTCCTCGAACATTCGTATTAATCTGAAATTTGTTATCATGATATAGCAAGGGTGAACAACTATTTTGCTCAGCAAGTTTAAATACAATAAAGATATATCATGATTAAAAGAATTAGAATTTTTCAACAATATAATAATTGTGAAAGAGCATGAATCAGAATTTTAATAATTGAATGACTGAATCCAATAATACAAGGTGCCAATAATGACCATGAACCAATTTAACTGAACCTTAAGGTAATGAAGGTGATCAGCCTTTCATACCTGATGAACATATGCAACATGCACTAGGTGCGAATCAATAATCATATATGTGGAGTAATCAATAATAATTATCCACTAACATGCTTGAAAAGATAATAACTCGAGTCTGAGTTAGGGAACTTGCATTTTGATATAAAAATGAAGTTAAGACAATTGCACAAGTATAGGAAACTTGCTCAATATAAACTTGAGTAGGATTAAGGAAACTTGCCTGTACCGTCGATTACTGCTACGCAATCTAACTTAATCTTTTATGAAAGACCTATCAGTTATAAGATTGATCTTTCAATTAGCATATCATATTATACCTCATAACACTACTTCTAATATTTAAGCACATAAGCAAATATTAGATAGTACCTTAGCACTATATGCATTCATAATTCTAAAACTAGCACACATCGAGTCTTTAACAGTGTTCAATATAGTATGCTTAGTGGTTTCCCACAAACAACCAACAAACTAGTTTCCGTCTCGTCTACATTATTTTCACAGTGAGTTAGATCGGTTGCTAGTTCGTATATACCTCCGCTCCTTGAAGGAATCGTTTAGCCCAACTACTATACATCAACAACTGTACTACTACTTTATCATAAACCTTATGAATTAATACTAAGTCTTTCATTTTATAAGTTCTTTTTTATAATCCATTAAGCCTGAATACCTAATCCAGCAAGTTGGATTATCCACACATATCAATCCAGCAAACTGGATTCAAACTAACATCTAATCCAGCAACCTGGATTCAAACTATCCTACAATCCAGTAACCTGGATTCAAACTATTCAATTCAGCAAACTGTTTTTCAATCCAGCAAATTGGATTCAAGCTAACCTATAATTCAGCAAACTAGATTCACTAATTCAGCAAACTAGATTCATTAATTCAGCAAACCATATTCACCAATTCAGCAAGCCGAATACCACAATCCAGCAAGCCGAATACAAATTAACATACTAATGCAGCAAGCTGAATACATCTATGCAGCAGGCTGAATACATCTATGCAGCAACCTCATTTTCTGGACAGTCTTACTAAATAATTTGTTTCAAAAATATTTTGCTCCATAAAATGACTCAATCTCGCAAGTCTACCTACAAAACTTCAAGATCTACAACTTTCGTGTTTACATGATCTTCAAATTCCAAATACACGAGGCTGCACACCTCAACGAATGACTAAATTAAAACTGTCTCGCGAGAAAACTGGCTGTCAGACCCTAGCTCGCTTAAATAGTCATAACTTCTTCGTTTTTTACAATTTTTGGGTGATTCAAGTGGCCACGCGAAGCTAACTTCCGTATCTACAACTTAGTCCTACTAAAATATTTCCAATTCCCAACACATCAGTACAGGAATCTCACGTAAGGGGGCTGACCCAAATTCCTAGACAGGTTTTGTACGACTACTTAGATTGGTCATAACTCTTTGCTCCGAAGTCGGAATTACTCCGTTCTGGAGTCTATGGAAAGCTTATTCAGTGTACAATAACATACCAAAAGCCCAAAAGTTTTAGAGTAATCTAGCTAATCCAGAAGTTTCCATTTTTGGGCAGCAGCTCACTAGTTTCCAACACGAATGTGTGTTAATATAAATTTCATATCTTGTTCATTTCTCAACATTTTTGAGTTATTCCAAAGGGATTTGGCTCATAACTTATACATCTAGCACACCCAATAACAATATCACAAATATCAAAAATGGATTTCAAAATGATTAACTAGATCTCACTTATTCACTAAAACTTTCTCGGAAAAGTTCGTTTCTTCACTTTTCCCAATCTTCTCCATAATAACTCTTATAAATACATAACTTACACCCTTTAAACTCTAGATCTATCATTTAAACATAGATCTATACATATACATCTTGAACATCAATGATTTTAACAAAATTAAAAATAAAAATCAAAGCTTAAGATTTAGATTTTATACCTTGATTTTTGTTGCTACCTCTTGGTCTCCCAAAATAGGTGAGGATCTTCGGCTTAGATAAACATCAAACTCCATTTCCTTCTCTTCCTCCTCCATCTGTGAGCTCCTTCATGCTTCTCTCTCTCTCCTTCTTATCCGAAGCCACCCCCTTCTCTCTCTCTTGGACTTATTTTGCTAGCTAATAAGAAGTATTAGGATGAGAGAGAAATGAAATGGTTTTTAATTGTTAGTAGATTTATTTGGTATATCTAATTGCTATCACCCAATATCTTCCATCTTCTCTCTCTATCTTATCTCTTTATACTTGCAATCTTGGATAAGAATATGGTAGTCTAATAAAAGAGTGACATATGGCTTGTGTGTAAGTAACTTTGATGATTACTTCATATGACAAATACTCCCTCCTTTAGCCGCCCATCCTTCTTCATTTTTCTCTATTTTGTGATTTATTTTAATTGCCAAATTTTGCTTAATAAAATGACTTCAATGCCCCTCCCAAGTTGGGCTAAATTTGGGGCATTCATTTAAGTATTTGGGCTCTCTAATTAATTCCCTTGGGCTTCCAAATTAAATTGTTTGAGCATGTATTTTAATTAGTTTGGCCTACTAATTAAAATAAACTTGGGCTTACTTAAATAATTAATTAGTTGGGCTTGTAAATTAATATGACCCCATATCTAAATTTTACCTTTCCCTAATTATTTAATTAGGGTGTACATCTCAATCCTTTAAAATTTAATTCCTTACTCATGCACATTTAATTTCTATAACCCAATTAGACTTGCTTTAATTAGGTTATAAAATTAATTAGTTGAGATATATAAAATAAATCTCTTAGAGTTAGTATTTATTTTAAAAACTATTATTCTCCCATACAATAACCCTTAAGGTTATTTAATTTTTATACCTAATATATAATGATTAGGTTACGCTACTTTCTTTTTATTTGTTTATTATATAATAAACAAATATAAACAATCTCATAATATTCATATTCATTTACTTACATATGCATACAAACTAATTTAATACATTGAGATAATAAAATAAATCTCTTAGATTAGGTCACTAGTATATAATTAAAATACTAAGACCACTACATAAAAACAACCCTTTAGGTTATTTAATTGCAATACCTAATTTATAACATTAGGCTACTAAACTTTCTTTAATTCTCTTTCATTATTAGAATAATTAACTTACTAAAAAGTTTACACCAAATATGTCATTAATTGGACTTTCATTTAAAAATGGTGTGGGCAACTAGTATTCAACCATTATTAGACCATCACTTGGGCTACTAGTTTATTAAATCTTTTGCTAAACATTCCAATTGGGCTAAGTTTTTTATTTTTTTGCTAAATTTTGTTTGTATATAAATATGCAAAAAAAAAACTAAAGATATTACAATGAAGATATTACTAAGTTAGTAAGTTTACATATTAATTATCCAAGTCCATAATCAATTAAATGAGTGGACTTGGTTATTTAACCAATTGGACTAGTCCACTAGTATTTATTTACTACTTAGACTATTAATATAACACTTAAGTTTTTTTTCCCTAAATTTGGTTTGTATAAAAATGCAAAAAAATTACAGAAAATACATTGAAGATCAATACATTAGTCCCTTATTCCCGTGAGACTAAAAGCCCCTAGCATAATCTAGGAAACAAAATCCTAACCTATAATAAATAGCAATACATTTCAAGGCTAGGATTTAAGAAATAACCAAATAGGTTATATACCGGCCTACAAGGTGAACCAAAGTAATAGGCCCAATTGAAATTCGAAATAAGCAACCGAGCCAAAAACTATCAAACAGACACAGACTAGACCCAAAGCCCATCCAACTGATGAATATCAGGCCCACGTGGGCATACCAGCATTTACAAATCGACAAGCCACGTGAGCAGTCATGCATTTACAATACGTTACATATCTTTCCTTTCCATTTCTTTGCTTACTTAAATTAAATAAATTAACTAACTTATTTAATTCACATAACACATATTCATTCATATTTCCTTACAAATGGAAATTTATTCCATAAATAAGATATTACAATTAAGATAATATTCTCTCTTTATTAAAATAATTCAATGCTAGAATTTATTTTAATATCCTTCATTTAATATAATATATCCGAGAATTTTCAAACTTCATTATTAATTAAATATAGAATTTAACTTTAATGGGTTAGTTTTGTATGCTTATTTAAATCTTGTGTGATTAATTGATTATGTGATTAAGTGATTATGTAAATAATTGCTAGAATTAATTAAAGGGAGTCACTAATAGTTTAATTAAATTAGTAGTGTGACGCCCCCAAATTCTCTACTCTCTCTGTAGCAGAACTTGTGCTCACGTGGAACTATACAACTGTAAATACTCAATAATATATGACTTCTATCTATCCAAGATTCATAGTATCCCATAACAGGTACTAGTTCTGGCCAGAACGTTGTCTGTGTTTGGATACCCTCACTCAGATGTATAGTTCATATAGACATCGTATTTAACTTAGTATAACTATTCTAAATAATTTAAAGATCAGAGTATAACGCATTCTATGACATAAAGGATCATAATATATTACATAACATTTCGTTCGATTACATCATTTGTTATACTAAGTTATTACAACAACAAGTCTTTAAAAGACTTAAAGTATTCAACAACAGAAATAAAGCTAATAAGCATGACTTTTCCCCTTATCAGTCCCAGACGTGCCAGGGATATCATTTACAGCTGCAAAAGAAGATATGCGCAAGAATGAGCTACAAATGCTCAGCAAGTTCATTTAAAAATGTAAACACAATGTGTTTGAGTTGAACGATGACAAATGATGTACAACTGAGGGTTCTGTACATGAACTAAACAATTCAATATGTTCTATCAGTCTTCAATGACTTAGAACCATATGAGTTCGGATATCTGGTAGTGGATCAGCCTAACCAATATCTTAGGAGTATGCATATCATCCTACCACATTTTTGGTTAATTTAAGTTAATTGCCAATATTGGTCAATTCATTGAATTGCCAATTTAAACCTTATCTGAAGGTTTGTCGGACCACCTTCCATCCACGGTGTCCCTATTACTCAGTATAGATGTCGCACCAAAATAATTTGGTTTGACACAACAAATTTAAGCTCAAACAATCAATAAATGATTTCATTTCTTAAGTTATGCTGAACAAGTAGCAATAACTTCACAATAATTGATAGCAAGACATAAATGAATTGCTTAATATAAATTGAGAAAAAGTTAGGACACTTGCCTTAGCGTAACTTACTATAATTTAGTACGATCGGTCAACGCACGTAGTCTACGTATACCAATAATAAGTGTTAACACGTATATAAACATGTATCACGCTAATCTAGATAAGTTTCATTAAGGTTCGACGTTGATTCGGTATCTCGGTCGCGTCCTTAATGGCTAAACACATAGATTGTTCGATAAAACTTCATTTGGAAGTCTAATTATTAGTCTAAATAATTTAATTATTATTTATAATACTTTTAGAAGCTTAATATTATTTTTAAATAATTTTTATAAGCTTGGAAGTATTTTTAAATAATTTTACAAGTTTAGGAATATTTTTAAATGATTTAATTATCATTTAAAATAATTTTAAAACATTTAATATGTTATTTAAATAATTTATTTGTCATTTGGAACATTTTTAGATATTTAAAATATTATTTAAATAATTTATTTATCATTTATAATATTTTTGGAAAGATAGAATATTATTTAAATGATTTATTTGATCATTAATAATATTTTTAGACTTTATTTTATCATTAAAATAATTTATTTATTACTTATAATAATTTTCAAATCTTAATTTGATATTTAAATGATTTAATTATCATTTATAACATTTTTAAATACTTAATATATTATTTAAATGATTTATTTATCATTAATAATATTTAAATATTTAATATTTTATTTAATTATTATATATAATAATTTTATTTACCTTAATATCATTTTTAAATAATTAATATAATTATTTAATGATTTAATATTATTTTTAAATAATTAAGATAATTATTTAATGATTTATTATAATTATTAATTATTATTTAATTAAATTAAATAATATATCAGAATATATAAAAATATTAAAAAATAAATTTTTATAATTTAAAAATGAATTTTCAAATATTTTTATGAATTTTTAATAATTATTTAATAATTATTTATTAGTTTATATAATTTATATAATTATTTTTATTAAATTTTATTTAAAACCGTCGCTAAAGGCTTTAGCGACAGTCTTCAAAGGATTTCTAGGTTTCTGGGTTAAGTTATGAATTTTGTCGCTAAAGGTGTTCTTCATGAAGAACACTTGGTCAATGTCCAACAGTGACATTTGACCTCAAATTAATCTCAGCTCGTTTGATGTTTGTGTTTGATTTTTGTTTGTTGTTGTAGCCAACATGACAGAGTACAACGACATGTATTAACTTAGATCATACAACATCATTTGATGGTAGATAAATCATGGTCAAACTACCTAGTTCATGCTGTTCATAAGGTTTCTGGGTTGCCCAAAAACCTTCTGGTCATGGTCGGTCAACCCTGTTTGACCGTTAATAACTTTCATGTTTGTTATTTGTTATGTGATTTAATGATTCAGGGTTGTAGTATATATGACAAAGAACATGTTTAATCCAAGAAATAACATTTAAAAACATCATATAAGCAAGATTAAAGCCGGTCAAATCTTGTCAGACGGCTGTCTAGAACACTTAGAATTTTCTGGGCTGCCCAGAATCAGCCATCCGTGAGCGGTCAACGGGTTTTGACCATTAATAACTTCCATCCTATACATTTTTTTACCGTTCTACCAATTGGATATTATAGTTAACACATACTACATATAAAAACTTTAAAACGGATCAAAAGACTAATTTAAGCCGATCAAAATGTCTGACAAAATAGCCTGTCAGATCATTCTGGGCTGCCAAAGTCAGTTCATATTTTTCATCAATTTTGACCATTTAAATGTTATGGATCCTTGTTTAACCAACCCAGATCATCAAATAACATGTTTACACATAATCCTAAACACTAAAACATAACATCAAATTCAAACTTAAAGATCTAGCAACAAATTAGGGTTTATGCACATTTTTCTTCAAATTTTGATCTCTGATCTTTGCTACTGATCTTGTGATTGCAGAGGGTTGTTATGGCTGGTAATATAAGTGTATAAGCTTCAAATTTTCGTAGGTCTAATGGTCAGCTTCTCATTCTATTTATAACAACTTGAGATTAGGGTTTCTTAAGCTTTATTTTGCCATTTTTGCCCTCAAAATATATCTAACCTAGTTACTTGTGCTACTCCAATCTGATCTTGGTTGACATGCTTGTGCTGGAGTGTGTTGAGCACAAGCTTGCACACTCCTAGCTTCATTTTCATTGGTTTAGATTTTATTTTTGATTTATTTACTTACTAATTAAATCTAGATTTTTGTTAATCATGATTAGGATGTTAATTTAGGTTTAGTAATACCCTAATTATGATATTATATCACAATTAAGATTTATAACTCCATAATTTAGTGTTCCTGACTCAAATTAGGGTCTTAGGGTTTCTAATTAGGGTTTAGGGTTTTCAATCCTACAATTAGGGTTTTAATCTTTCGTTTAGGGTTTAGTTTAATCTTAATGATTCATAATTAACATTATGATTCATTATTTAAATATTAATTATATTAATTAAGATTATTGTACAATAATTAGGGTTTTAATTAATCAATTCAGACAATTATTATCAATTAGGGTTTCTATTTCCGTTTGACATTTTAAACCCTATTTAACTTATTTTAAAATTTTATCAGTTAATATAATATTATATTAATGTCGAAGCACGACTAAGCACTTCGTCATTTCCAAGCACAACACAGCAGCTTACAAAAATAATTTGCCGAGACGCTTCTCGGTGAATTCGCCGGAAGCACGACAAATCATTTTGTCCGATTAAGCACGACATAGCTGCTTGGCGAAAATTTTTTATTTGACCTAATTGTTTAATAAAACACACAATCACACAATATCAAGTCAGAACAAGAAATTTCATTTCATAAACACATAATTTATATTTACAAATCTTATTAGGGTTCGGAATATTACAAGTAGACTAGCCCTAAGGTTTGATATCAAAAGAATAGATAAAGTTGTCTATTAATTAAATATTCAATTTACTTGAATATAGTGGAGCAATTTAATTTGCATACATTAATTAATATAATTATTAATTAATGTGTGCTGTAACGAATGCAATTTTTTTGTGATTGAATAAAAATATTTGTTGAGCTATATAAATATTTTTATTAATTTATTGAGCTTAATAAATAATTTATTAAGTTTTTTGTGAAATGGGTATATGTTAAGTTTAATAATGTTAAATGTTATTTGAATATGATTTGTTATGTTATTCTAATTTAATTTAATAATTAAATTAGATGATGAAATGGTTTATTTGAATAAATGATTTATTTGAATAAGAGAATTTATTTGGTATTATTGTTATTTGTTAAATGAAATTATTAATTTAGTTAGTAAGGTTTAATTGAATTTATTTAATAATAAGTTTAATTAAATTAGAAGTGTGACATTTAAAACTATCTGTTATAATGATTTATTAAAATAAATGAGAAAGTGTTTAATTTAGTTTTTCCAAACAAGGCCTTATGACCTTTGGTTGGAAATAATGGATTATTCTATTTTAATTTAACCAAACAAGCCTTAGAGGCTTTTTGAATTGTGTAACTGATGAGTTAATATTAGAATACGTTATTATCAGTTTTTATATTTTTTGTTAAAGCTTATTAGTTGTTAAAGAAAAGAAAACAAACACAGAGTTTAAAGAAAAAGAAAAGAACAAAGCTGGAGAGAACTCTGTGAATTTGAGAGTTGAGAGAAAAGAGAGAATTGAGAAGGAGAATTTGGAAATTGAAAGTAGAATTTCTAGAACCCAAGGAGTTTAATCAAAGCAATAGAAGGTATAATTCTTTTCCTCTTTGTTTTACTTTACTGTATATGGTTTCTAGTTTTCTGTAAGTGAACTCAATTGCTCAAACGATGAAATATTTGATATAAATGTTAGAAAGCATGTGTTAGATGATTATGTGATGATTATAGATTAATTTGAATGATTAATCCATGAAATCATGTTTTGAATTGAGTTTTTAGTTTTTACAGAGTTTTATTTCATGAATGGTTAATATGTATGAAAATTGATGTTTTATTTGGTTATTAATTGGTTATTAATAATTGTTTATGATTATATGATGAAAAACAAGAATAAAGCAAGAAGAATGGTTTTAATTGGTCGAAAAACGAATTTACAGAGTTTAATTTCATGAGAATGGTTAAAACTTGAATATTTGGTTTTAACAGAGAATTTTTGATTTAAATTGGTTGTTTATGTGTTAGAATGATTAAAATGTTTAGAATACATGTTGGGTAAATGTTTTGTATCATATATGATGTCTGGGTATGTTTAATTTGTATACTGGATGATAGAATTCGGAAAATTTGGCCAAATTTGGCCTAAGTTTTCACTGGTTCGCGACTGTAGGAGACGACTGCCGAGTCTCTCGCCCCGGCGAGAGAAATGTACTGGTAATCTTCGCCCCGGCGAGGTCTCGCCCCGGCGAGATATTTGTTCAGTAAATCCTCGCCTCGGCGAGGGAACAATACTGAAATTTTTAAAATTTTTTATTTTCTTTGTGCTTTTACTATGATGCTATAAACAAGTTTAAAACTTATATTAATGTATTTAGTGACTAATGAATTGCCAAGATGGTTGTTAAACTAGTACTTGTTGATTATTGTATATAAAATGAGATATTATAATAAAATGGGATAGAAAGCAAGCCTAGAATGCTTTTAGTCTTGTGACTAATTTTGTTACCATCTTATAATTAAATGTATAGGTTGTTTAAGGATCGTGAGATATTTAAATTTGTAATCTACGCTTGAGGCAAGTTCCTTATCTCAATTTATTACTTTTACGTTGAGCAAGTTGTTCTTTCCTTTTAACTTGTTAACTTATTCAATGCAAGTTTATTTATATTGAGTAAGCTTATTGACCTTAGCTTATTGATATTCAAGCAAGGTTACTATCATGTTACGTACTTAAGCTTTATTCCAAACATTGTTTGTTATTCAAATTTCAAGTATAGTTTCTATTGAACAAAATCTATTGATGAAATAGACTAGTAAACTTTTATTGATTCAGCTAGTCCTTAGTTGATGAGCGATTTCAAAGACTTAGAATATTTTCTATTCTTGTTCCAAGCCAAGTTTCTTTTGGTACGGATTCAGACGATAAATTGAGACCCTAATATAGGGGATTACTTACGCGACAACGTTAAAATGTTTGTGCACAATACATTGTACAAAGGGCTGATCCCTCTGAGTACGAGATGTTGGTCCATAGTCTATATGACTGTTAAAGGTTACAGTAGAAATACTTGTTAACCTAGGACATAGTTTGAGGTCTTGTGACCCTCAGATATAATTTCTAAATCTTGAAATCTATTTTTTTCTTGAATCAAATATTCTAATGAGCTTTTAGACTTTGATCATTTATTGACTGAGATTCAAAAAGTTATTATCCCTCAGTTGAAATCCATTTCATTTAAATATTATTATTATCATACTTGTGAGCAATTGTTTGCTCACTCTTGCACTAAACATTGCAGCTAAGCCAGAAAAGCAGGACGAGCCGTCCACGAGTAAAGGCAAGGGCAAGATGCCAAAGTACCAAAATATTTATTATCCACTTGATGTTTATTTGTATTAAAGATTTGTTTAATATTATGTTTTATTCCGCATTGATGTATTAAGGTTAAGATAACCTGGAATTTGATTGTTTAATAGTTTGGTGATGTAACCCATTTTGGGAAGATGTTTCTTTGAGTTTATTTAATTGTTCTTAATTATGGGTAGATAGATGTGAATGTATGTTTTAGTGAACACCAAATCAGTGGGAATTAAGTACCTGGATTTGGGGGTGTCACATGTGCAATATTAATATTTAATAGTATATTTAGTGATTTAATATCAACGGACTAGATTAATTATTTAATGTACTAATTCAATCTTTTATTTAATCATGAATTAGATAATAAATGTATACTAGATTAAATGAGATTTTAATCGTATGATTTATTTATCTAAGTAGCATTGGCCTGGGACAAGAGTAATGGGACATATCCCATTTTATTTCCAAACCGTATCTGGAATAAGAGAGAGAGAGAGAGAGAGGAAATTCAAATCAAAGCTAGTGAACATTGCAAGTCCCATCCTCAACCGTGTATGGATTTTTTACTGGATTTTCTGTTAAGGCAAATCATGGCTAAAGATATGGGTTGATTTGATTTTCTGCATTACCCATCATCTTCTTCCCATTCCCGTTAGTTAACCAAGTTGAATAATTTCATTGTCTGGGTAATGAATTTTCTATAAATTGGAACCAATTCTTCATGAATTCAGTTACTAAATCTTCTAATAAGTTTATATAGAGTGTGAGTATTGTTGAGAGGTATTAGTGTTCTGCAATTAAGCATTTGAGGATTTCAAATTAGCATTCAAGAAGGTACACTGTGTTCTAAATTTCTTGTTTGTTAAATTTTATGAAATCCATAATTCTTGCTAATTAGTTTGACAATTAGTATAAAGATGTTATATGGGTTTGTGTGCATGTTTGGAACCAATGCGAATACTCTGGGTTGCATTTAGATGGGATCAGCCATGGCCATTTTTGAGTTCTGCAGAAGCAGAGCCGAACTTGAACCAGTGCAGGAGTGGCGCGGTTGCGCCACTCCTAAGGCCAAAACCAGCGCGGCCGCACTGGCTGCCAGAAAGTGCTGCTGTGTTTTGATAATTTAAGCATGCTAGTGTAGTCCATCTGTGCATGATAATAGGTCTTCTACGTTATCAATTGACCTTATGAGTTCCATGACTTGTACAGGTCGTTCTAGCATGCATTTTTCCAAGTGAAACTTAAGAATTTCGAAATGAAAATTGTCAAATGGACATCTCTTTATAAACTGACCATTTAAGTATGTGTATATAGCTTGTATATATGTTGAAATGCATGCAAGTCATGATTTCCAAGTTGTCTTGCATGAGCCACGTGGCATGAGTTATTTTAGAATGATTTTCAAGAGAAAATATAAAGTTTATAGATGAGTATCGTCCAATGTTATGGAACTTGTGTTCTGACCGTATAAGCAGAATTATTAGGACTCATTATGCCTATAGACATGATTGACATGATCATCAATTAGCTAAACATGAATTTGATGTATGCTAGCAAGTCTGTGATGATAAGAATCCGAGTATAAGCCATGTGTTAATGTGGACATGTGTTGATTTCGTACGAGCATGTATATTAAGTCTTGTATAGCCTTATTATGTGGTATTGTGACCATGGTAATGGTTTCCTTGTGAATTAAACTTGATCAACTTAAAATATGGAAATTTCTGACTTAAAACCTTATATCTTTCAAATGGATTAGGATGAGCATGCTAGGGTTATAAACCAAGTTAATAACATTATGAGCATGTGTATTTAAGTTATGTCATTAGCATGTATGCTAAGAGTAAGCTAGAATTCCTGCAGAATAAAACTCATCCTTGGTCTGCCCAGAGAGTGGCGCGGCCGCGCCACTCTTAAGGCAAAAACCAGCGCGGCCGCGCCGGTCGCCAGTTTTGCCCAGTTGTTTTAAATTGTAAACAGAGCCTTGCAGCATGTATGTATGTATGTCTTGAGCTGTATGGCATGATTAAACTAATGTGATATGTGTTCAAACTTACGTTGATGCTTAGAATCAAGATATTCTAGACTTGCTAACTCATCCAGCTAAAATGAGAATTAAAGTTTATAAACTTAGTAATAATGGTTCCATCTACGTGACTACGTGTTAGGATTACTTGGTGTGTAACCTCTTGTAGGTATAACTCATGCTAGTTTATATTGTACTGATTAAGGAACCGACTTATTAATGTTAGGTCGTTTCACGCAATTTAAATTAAAGCTAGATTACTTGTAGCTGAGCAAACAGGCAAGTTTCATATCCTTACATATATTTTATTACACAAGTTCTCTACTCCGAAACTTTAATTGTGCAAGTTTTCCCGAACTCATTCTTGTATTATTCATTGCAAGATATTGCTTGAACCCTTAATTCCTCAAGCATGCTCTAAGTGGTTTAATTACTTAACAATTATTCCACATCATTATTATTGACACTTGCACATTGTGCAATTATTTTCGTGCCGATATTGTCTGGTACTTTATTAAAGTTCTAACATGGATGAACTGCCATAGTTAAGTCTTAGCCATTGTCCGGCTAGACATATGCGGTAATAGATTTTAAAAGCGTTCCCAACCGATTGATGGTGCGGAAATCTTGGACTTTATGAACACCCATTCAATATAGGGGGTATCTCACGTATCAGATATAAGATACAAATAGCATAATTAAATGTTATGCATATACATAGTGTATGTGAGGCTGATCCCCTCAAGTACTTATTTTGTAGCCAGAAACCTTTTTTTTGCTAAATTTTTTTGTATATTAAAATGCAAAAAAACTAAAGGTTATTGCTGACAATAATATCTCTTTTGTTGGGTTGATTGAAACCAGAGTGAAAGAACACAAGGCTGCTCGTATCTCTAGAGCTGTCTGTGCTAATTGGAAGTGGTTGTTTAATTATGATGCCCATATAATGGTAGAATTTGGATAGGGTGGAGCCCTGCTATTTGGAATGTGGAGGTTATTTTTGTTTCTTCTCAAGTGATGCATTGTAAAATTCAGCAGTTGAGTAACTACGATAGGCCCTTTTTGGTTTCTGTTGTCTATGGCCATAACACTATTGCTGAAAGAAGGTTGTTATGGAGGGATTTGCTATCTATCAACCAAAATTCCTGCTGGTGTATTATGGGTTACTTCAATGAAATAAAAGACCTGGCTGAATCTGATAACAGTAATGATTCTTGGGATATTGGCATGCTGGATTTTAAGGAATGCATTGAGGCATTGGGGGTTGATGATATTCGAGGTATTGGTCCTATCTTTACTTGGTGGAATTGTCAGATTGAACGGCCTATTCATAGGAAACTTGATAGAGCTCTTGGGAATGCTGAGTGGTTTGCTAGGTACCCTCAGGCCCAGGTCCAGTTTGGCCCTAGAGGTATGTCGAACCATTCCCCTGTTATTTTAATGTTAGGCAGTGATCAAGCTAGGTACAAGAAACCATTCCAATTCTTTAATTTCATGATCAAGGTGGACGGGTTTAAAGATTGTGTGGCTTCGGCCTGGGGTGATTTTGTTCAAGGGAACCCGTTTAGGGTGTTTTCTGAAAAACTTAAGCGCACTAAATCAGCTCTAATTGGGTTAAATCGCAATGTGGGGAACCTCTCAAATTCTGTCCGAGCTGCCTCTGACGTCCTTCATAGTACTCAAGTGCTTTTACAAGAGAGCCCAAATGATCAGAACCTTATTGCTAGGGAGAAGTGTTATCTCCATTCTCTATGGACTGCTTTGGAATTGGAAGAAAATCTGCTCCAGCAGAAATCAAGAGCTACATGGCTTAAGGAGGGTGATGGGGATTCTAAGTTCTTTTTTAATTGTGTAAAGAACAGGTGGAACTTAAACAAAATATTATCTATCAATAATGGCATGGGTGATATTGTGCATGGGCAGGAAGCTGTTGAAGCAGTGGCAGTGAAGTATTTTGAGGATTTGTTGAACCCGGTGGGCTTTCATTCTTATTCATGCTGGGAGGAGGCTGATTCTTTCTTCACTAAGCATATCAGCCATGGCCAAGCGTCCCAACTGATTATGCCTGTGTCGGATGAGGAAGTCTTTGCTATGCTGAATTCTATGAAGCGTAATAAGAGCCCGGGCCCGAATGGCTTTAATGTTAACTTTTTTATTCAATGCTGGGATATAGTTCGAGTGGATTTTACAAGGGCTGTCAAATATTTTTTCTCTTCTTGTCGAATGCCCCGGGGGATAAATTCCACAGCTATTACTCTTGTCCCAAAGTCTGAGTTCCCGTCTTGTATGGCTGATTTTAGGCCAATAGCTTGTTGCAATACTATTTACAAATGTATATCAAAAATTATAGCTAATAGGTTGAAGGGAGTGCTTCCGACTATTGTTGGCCAAGCTCAAGCTGCCTTTGTCAAGGGGAGGAGTATTAGCGATAATATTCTTCTTACCTAAGAACTTCTCAGGAATTATGACAAAGCCTCGGGGCTTCCTAGATGCGCAATCAAGATTGACTTGAAGAAGGCCTATGACAGTGTTTGTTGGGAATTTTTATTTGATGTGCTTAGACGGTTTCAATTCCCAGGGATTTTTATTGACTGGATTCAGGCTTGTGTTACGACGGCCATGTTTTCGGTTAAAGTGAATGGATCGCTAGCTGGGTATTTTGGGGGCAGCAGAGGTCTGCGTCAAGGGGATCCGTTATCGCCTTATTTGTTTGTGCTGGTTATGGAGGTGCTATCCATGAGACTCAATTGGGGTACATTGCAAAATGGTTTCAAATTTCATTGGAAAGCCAAAGAATGCAAATTATCCCATTTGTTTTTTGCTGACGACATTCTGCTGTTCTGCCATGGAAATGTCCAATCAGTCAACATTATAAATTCTTGTATTCAATCCTTTTCTTTATTCTCTGGGCTGATTCCTAATGCTCAAAAGAGTCAGTGTTTTATGGCCAATGTTGACGATGAGACTGCTCATCTTATTCTTGCTTCTGTGGGCTTTACTGTTGGATCCTTGCCAATCAGATTTTTGGGAGTCCCGCTTATTTCGACTAAACTGTCTTACCAGGACTGTCTTCCTCTTATTCATAGAATTACAAAGAGAGCTACCTCATGGACTTCTATTGCTTTATCTTATGCCGGGAGGTTACAATTGATAAAGTCTGTGCTGTCTGCTATGTCCTCATTTTGGTGCAGACATTTTATGTTTCCCAAATCTGTTATTAGATGTGTTCAATCCATTTTGGGCAAATTTCTTTGGAAGGGTCCTTCGTTAGCCAAATTTGGTGCAAAAGTGGCGTGGAATTCCTTAGCTCTACCAGTTAAAGAAGGAGGATTGGGTGTTAAGAATCTACTGGATTGGAACAAATCTTTAATCATGATGCATCTTATTAATGTTATTAAATTTGAACCTACTTCATTCTGGGCCAAATGGGTACAAGCTGTTGTGCTTAAAGGGAAGAATTTCTGGCAAATTACTATTCCAACTGATTGTTCATGGATTTGGAGACACGTTTTGAAACTTAGACCGACTGCTTTATTGTATATTCAGTACATTGTTGGTATGGGGAATAAGGTAAATCTATGGTTTGATCCTTGGTTATTGGGTTCTCCTATTAATTCGTCTACTTCCTTGATTCAGAACTCTAGGCTGCCTTACTCGGCCACTGTGGCAACTATTTTGCATAATAGGGCGTGGAAACTCCCTTAAAGTAATCACCATGACGTTATTATGCTGCGCAGGAAGTTTGACGACTTGCCCATACCGACGGCTACTAATGACAGAATCAGCTGGTGTTCAATGGATATCAATGGTATCAAAGCCTCTCACATTTGGGATTCCATTAGGGACTGACAGCAGGTTGTGAGCTGGCATGGGATTCTATGGAATAAGTTGCACATCCCTAGGTATTCCTTTATCCTATGGTTGGGTTTACTGCGTAAGCTTCCTACAGATGATAGAGCCATGGGTTATTCAGTTGGTCCAAGAATTGGGTGCCCTTTATGTAATTTACAGGCTGAAAGCTTTGAACATTTGTTCTTCAAGTGTGACTATTCCAGTAACATTTTCAATGCCGCTTTGCACATTGGTAATTGGCAGAGTTTTCCTTTGGAATGGGCTGATCTTATTGAGAGTATTTTAGCTTTTCAAGGAAGGAGGCTAACCAAAGATATTATCAGTCTTACCTTGGCGACGACCTTTTATAAAGTATGGGAGGCAAGAAATAAGAAGCTTCATCAGAATGTGATAACCCATCCAACGGTCTTGGGCAGAGAAGTTGTTAATATTATTAAATCTAGATTATCTCAGTCTAGGTCCTTTATTAGAGCGACTCATGTTGACCAATACTACTGTAATTGGCTTCTGTAATTCCATTATTGTGGATTGGGTCTCCTATAGTTGTTTCATCTTTTGGTTTGTCTCTAGATGACATAACTATAGTCCTGGGGTATGTCCCTTAGCCATTGTATTATGTTGTTCTTTTATATTATTCCAAATTTAGCAACAAAAAAAAACTAAAGATATTACAATGAAGATCAAGACATAGTTTTCTTCTCCCGAGAAGACTAAAACACCTAGAACAGACTAGGAAATCAAAATGCCTAACCTAATTTATATTTTACCTCACAACCCGAGGTTAGGCAAAAGAAACATCTAGAATACTAGAAACAAGATAATCCTAACCATAAAAAATCAATCTCACGTCCCGAGACTAGGAAAATCTAAAAAAGCAAGAACCCTGCCAAAACAAGACGGGAAAGAGCAACAACAACTGAGCATATGGCCTAACCAAAATACCGCTGGCAAGCCAAATTCCACGAGAAGGGGCCTGTCGCCCATGGACCCACAAAATAAGCTAATTAGCTAAGATGCAATCGTGAGCCAAAGCAAGGAAAAGCTGAACAATCCAACCCACTAGGCTGCCCACTCACAAAACCAACTGCAAAAGCACGCCAGTTGTGATGCACAAAAGCGGCAAGCCCACATGGGTAGCACACTGCCCCACCAAAGGGTCAATTAGCTATTGACTCCCTTGGATGTTTATTGTTCAAAGTCTACTTGACTATCATTCATTCTAAAAGCAATTATTATTCTTGCTTCCGATATTCATATTGTTGAATTCCTCTATCTATATTTCGTTCATCATGATATATCCTTTATTGTTGTAGTTAAACTTGCTGGGCAAACTAGTTGCTCACCCTTGCTATATCATGAACCCCATTGCAGTTAAGCCCGAGACCTCAGGCAAAGACAAGGGTAAAGAGAAGTTGAAGTATTAGACTTCGAGTAGCTGACTTTATTCTATGCTTAGTGAAATTTTACTATCGATGTAATTTGAACCCTGATTTAATATTTAGGGCATGTTTCGGTTTATGTATTAAGGTTATCGAATCTTGGGACTAGTAACACCTTTTGAATGAACAACATATATTTATTATAGTCCACATTTTGTTATAGTATGTTGTTTGGAGGTGGATATTATATTGGATCGTGATGACCAAACCTGGGTATTTGAGACCCGAATTTGGGGCCGTCACAGGTTGGTATCAAAGCTTTAGGTTATAAACGTTAGGATTGCGAAACCTAGGTTATAACCTTAGTATTAAACTCGTATAGAGTGCATTAAGAGATAAATCAGGGAGATTTATCATATGTGGTATTTTGATGAATTGGGGAATTCATCGAGTCGAGTAGTACCCAATGAAATATAACTTCATTCCTTCAATGAATATATTTTATTACTGTACTAATGCTAGTTTTGCGTGTTTATGGGATGGCTGCCGCAGGAGAGACCAGTGGAGCCCGAGAGGAGAAGGTATTCACTGACATACCCATTGTTACGGAGCAGCTGATAGGCTATGCACCCGTTGCCCCAGTGGTATCATCGAGTGGGTCCGAGTCAGAGGAGGACTACTTGATGGATTTTGTCGACGCCGGGAGGGATCGTCTTTTTCTGATTTTAGCCTTTTAGATTAGATGATGTTTCGGAAAAGATCGGCACTTAATGTCGATGGGGTTTTGAAAGATCGTGTTTTATGATGAGCCAATTAACCAGAGTCGCCAGTTGGTATATTTGAAATGGATGTACCAACTCATCCGAATTTCGTTTTTTGTAAATCGCTGGCTCATGTGTGACTCCGAATTAATTGGTCTGCGAACCGAGATTCATAGAGTTCGGGGGCCTGCTTAAGCGAGGGGAAGGTGTTAGGCACCCCCCGACTTCCGTGAAACACGGTTACCGCAATCTTGATGCTTTCCTATCCTTTGATTCATGAAGTGTGTGTGTGTGGGCGTGTGTGTGTGTGTGTGTGTGCTTATGTGAATGTTGTGGTGAGTTTTTTTCATGAGAGATGAAACATTTGGCTTTTTATGAGAAATCGTGTTTTATTTTGGGAATGTTTTAGAACGTCGTTTCCGTTTGTACGAGAGAGCTCCTTTATTTATGAGAAAGGTTTGATTTTATTTGTCAAAGCTATGAGATTTTTATTAGGTGTCGTTTTGGCAAAACAAGAGTCTTTTAAACCTTCGTCAAAATAGGAATCGAAATCTATACATTGCTTTCATAAAATGATGGGCAACTTCTAGGATATCTTTCACCCTACGCACCAAGATTTAATAAAAACGTTTTTTTTATTTTATAAATCCATTTTTGTGACATTTGAAAACGACCTTCTTTAGCCTTCTCGTTTAATAGGAATCGACATTCATTAACACTTCCAATTTTTTAGCTACGTGATGCTAACCCCCTAGTTTGCTTGATTTTAATGAAAAACCTTCATCGTTTAATCTTTGAAATCATTTTTTTCGTGTCACAAAATCCAATCAAGCATAAACACGTGTTGGGGCTATTCATGGGCATGTAAGCCATCAAAATAACCCCAAACGCCTACAATCACAAGTTTCACTATTTCGGGGCCTTAAACCCGACCTCCGACTTGGTATCGTTTTAAGGCCCGACGATTACATATTTACAATGACGAATGCATCTGTAATGCCCGTGAATTTTGAACGTCATTATTAATTAAATCTAATTTAATTTAATGAGTTAACGTTGTGTTCCATTTAAACCTTTGGGTGTATTGGTGGATTATATGACTATGTGATTTATTGATATAAATTTGTGTTAAAAGAATCACTAGTAGTGTATTTAAACTAGTAAGCAAACCCTAAGATTTTATATCCATAAAGTTGGCAAGGTATTTACTAAATTAAATATTCAAGTAAATTGAATATAGTTAGTAATAATATGTGCGAATTAATTATGATGGAAATTGTTGTCGAGGTATGGTCCAAATTGGATAATAATAATTAATAGTTAATTTAGTAATTTATTTATTAATCGACTAAGTTACTCAATCATTTATATTAATCATGGGATTGAGTATTAATTGTGTGGCTTATTAAATGAGTTATCATTGAGTCATATTAAATGACCCAATATTATACTAAACAAGATTTGGATTTTATTAGTCTAATTATTTAAATTGGGAACCCAATGGTATTTAATGTGTGGCCCAAAACCTAGCCACTTGATTTATTAAAGGTGTAACATTAATTTATTAATTAAAGCAACTAGTTGGGACAACATTTTTGGGACAAAATCTCCCTTGCCATGTAACTAGGATGGAGAGGGGAAAATTACTTTTCAAGGTCCTAGTTAACTAAGTAGTTAGCTTGTGTTGGAAGATGAAAGGGTAGACTTGATAGGATAGCCCCTATTATGTCAATAGCCCCCTAATATGTCATACCTTCCTAGGTTGTCATGGCCACCCTACATCACACTTTTCACTAGCTCCATGATGACAAAAGGTAGAGGTTTCTTGCTATTATCCAATTAGTAAGCCTTTTATCCAAGGGACAACAAAGATATGGGGGATATTAGTAACTCTTACACAAAGGAGAAGGTGTCAAGCTCCCATTGGTGGAAAATCTAATTAGCACACTTAAAGATAAGATTAAGGCTAAATGGAAGGGATAAGGTGAACTCTTATATCCAAGGGGCAAGAAAGATGTGGGGGATAATAGCATGAATTCTAATTTAGCATTATACTTGCAAGTATTCTATCCTTTCATTTCATTTCAAGTTCATTTCTTCTTTTCATCTCCTTCTTTCATTTCTCCCAAGCAAGAACATAGAGTAAGAGCTTAGAGAGAAAAAAAGAGTGAGATTAACATAGTTCATGCATCTCAAGTTCATCACATACTTTGGTAGATCAAGGAGAGTAGCTACAAGATCAAGGTGAAACCCTAAACCATTTCCTTCTTTCTTACTTTGTTTTATTTTCATAGTTTTTGAGAGATTTTGTTCTAAGACCCAATAATCATTAGATCTTCATGCTTCATGTATAGATCTAATCCTCTTGAGTGTTAGAATGGAGATTCAAAAGAAGAAAAGGAACTTATGTTCTTAAAGGGTAAAAACCCTAGCTTTTCTTCACTTAGATCACCCATAACTTGAGATCTACAACTTGGATTTGTGATCCGTTAAAAGAGGGTGCTAGGTACATGAGTTAGCTAGTAAACCCAAGTGGTAGAACACAAACCCAATAATTTTTGAAGCCTTGGGGGCTATTTTCCCAAAACAGTCCAGCTATAAAACTTAAAGCTTTAAAACCCTAAAAGCTTGCTGTCCTCGTTTTTCCAAAGGTTGTTTCGGATAGTTATGGATCTTTTAAAACTCTGAAAAAAATTATAGAGGTACCTTATAAAGTTATCTACAAGTAGGAAAAAGAATGAACACGTTTTGATGTGTAGTTTTTGTGTAATGGCTTTTACCGTGAAGGACTCCTAAATATTCATACTCGGATTTCTCACTGTGTGTACCTTGAAAACATATGAAAGTTTTACAGTATGTTTATGCATGTTATGAGAGTGTACCCTGAAAAGTTCAGAATTTTCTGAGCAAAACTTGATTTATGAAAAATGTAACAAAATTCGGAGGTTTTTAGTACTTTAAAAATAGTAAATCACTTTCTAAAATTCCAGGAAAATTTGTGGATCATTGTTGGACCATATACTATCCAGATCCAGAGGATAATAATTTTTAGAACCTATTTGCTATTTTTCATAATAATGTTATAGTTATGGTTAAAAGAAAATAAATGGTTAAATGATGTCATAAATAAGGAAAATGTGATTTTTAAGCTTGGATACTCCTAATATTATATATTATGACTATTGAGGGGTATTTTGGTAATATTTAATGAGAAATAATATTTATGACCTTTTATGGGTAGTAAAGGAGTTGTTTAATAAAGGGTAAAACAATTAGAATAAATTGTTTATTCGCCTAATAACTTATTAAAATATTACTATGATATTTGTAATATAAGAATTCGATATTTTTAAGTAAACAAAGAAATATTAAGATTAAAATTTTATGGAAATATTATTGAATGGGTAATAATATTTGTTTTAAGCATTAATAAATGATTAAGATATTATTAAAATGGCTAATAATATTAGATTAAAATATTATTAATGATATGAGAATTAAAATATTATTAAGAGATTAATAATATTAGATTAAAGTATTATTGGATGATTAAAATATTATTAAGATGTTAATAACATTAGTAAACGAATAAAATTGTTATCAGTGGACTAATAATACCAAGAGGTAAATTAAATATTATCAGGATTGATAATATTAAGTGTCTTATAGGATTTACGATAGTCTATTTGCTTATGTGTGCTATGTGATTGGCTTAATTGTTAAATAAATAGCATAAGTAAGCGTGTCGATATACAACTACGCAGTACTAATTGATAGATCGACATTATCAATGTTAGGTTCTTCAAGGCCAATTAATTAAAGCTAGATTATTTGTAGCTGAGCAGACAGGCAAGTTCCCTAACTCAAACTCGAGTTATTATTTTCGAAGCATGTTAGTGAATAATTATTGCTGATTATTCACATCTATACTGGTTATTGAGATTCGCACCTTGTGCAATTGAATTCCTATTCTATTGTTATTGAATTGTGAATTAGATTAAAGTTCTTTCAAGCATGAACTGTTTATGAGATAGATCTATGCTATTTGTATCAGCTAGATCAAGCATGTCTAAATTTGTGAAATCAAATGTATTTTAAAAGCTGTTCTTATTAATTTGCTATAGTAAGAACTCTTGGCTGAGAAAAAGATAAATTTGATTAAGGCATGATATCAATGCTGGTTTATTAAGTGTTTATGCATAAATCACGGGGTATGAAAGGCTGATCCCCTTGATTACCAAAACTTTTTAAGAGGTCCAGTTTAAATGCTGAGAACCTTGGCAAATGTCTATAGTTATTTTCAACCACTCAGTAACTGTCATTCAATTATTCGAATATTCAATTGTTGACTATTAATTCATGTTTCTTCACAATTTTATACTGTCGTTGAACATTGAAAGCGAAACTTCCTTCTATTCATGATATATCTCCCTTGTATATAAACTTGCTAAGCAAATTAGTTGCTTACTCTTGCTATATCATGATCTTTATTTCAGCTAAGGCAGAAACGTCTAAAGAGGACGAATGAAAAGGGAAGGTGCAAGAGTAGTTGCCTGATATGGCTTATGTACTAGTTTATCTTAAATGTTATTTGGTTATGTGAACTCTTATTGTATTAAGGGTATGTTTTAAGTTAAGGTTAAAGAACCTCGGGACCATGATTGTAAGACTTTATTACTATTTCGATAAACACTGTATGTTTATTATTCCGCATCAGTTAGAAAGTATGTTTGTTGTTGAGTATCGTGAACACCGAATTCGAGGTTAGGAAACCCGGATTTTGGGGTGTCACAGCATCTACCCGATTACATACATCCAAAAATGTCCATCATCGGATTTGGACCACGGGATCGCGTTCCTAGGCTCAAATTCGAACTTGTTGCACCACCGCAAAATGGATACAACATAAATAAACAACCGTGGGATGCCTAATGCTCTAGGATATCTTATAATAACAATTGAAATACACTACGAATGACACATTACCGTAATAGCTAAAATTTGCACGAAACGGACATCATCGGGCTATTAGGGGGAATTTCATTCCGATGAAACCCTCACTAGTAGTCCCTAATCCATGGTTTCACAATAACATGTAAGAAAGCTACATTGAAGATAATTCGGATGACAAAAGCTTGGCAAAAATGGTATAACAAAATATTAAAACAAAGGATTTTTCACCTTGCCAATAATCCCCACAATATGTATGAATTTGTGTATTGAGTAGAGTAGAAAATATGAGGTGTAATCTCACAAAATGGGTACAATTTCTCACTATTTCTCACTCTTTTCTCTCTTAATTTTTGCTGTTTTCTTGCGGGTTTTTCTCCTTCTCCCGAACTACTCCTACTGCTGGATTCTTCTCCTGTTTCTGTATGCAAAATGGGGCACTACCAAGGGCAGCCGCAGATTGATCTGCGGCTGGCCCTTGGTTCTCCCCCCAGCCATGCTCGAGTCCCGTGCGCTCGAGTCCCGTGTCGTCTCGAGTTCCGTCCTTAGCCGCAGATTGATCTGCGGCTGATTGTGCTAATTTTCTCGTTTTCCGTACCTCGTCTCGATTTTCGTGTTGTACCGTTGGTTTCTGCTGAAGGGCTTGCATTCTGCAGTCCGGGAACTGCCAGGGAACGTGCCATGACATCCGGGTAAGCGCAGTGATCATTAACCGACTCCCGACATTCGCTTGTTATCGTGTCGGCTTCGATCTCGTCCCGTAGTGGTGGCTTTGATTGTTCGTCTTTATGTCCACCTTTTATTCTCGTGTGCTGGGTCAATTTGATGATTTTGCCCTCCTATCATGGTTAGTATAGGAAGTGCAAAATTTGGGTGTCTACAGCTGCCCCTTTTTATCATGTTTATGAAATGATAAATGAAATGAACATAATAAATAAATAGACACGTGATGCATGAATGACAGTGCACAAGAATGACCGTACATACATGACGCAACACATATAGCTTATGATGCAACACAAGATGCAAAGCATGCAAAACATTCGTAAGGGTGTCAATGCCTCACGCAATCGTCTTGTCCGCGCCGGGTTTCATATCCGGTCGCTCGTCTCGTAATCACCGGATATCGTCGCCGGTTGATTATCTTGTCGGGGCCGGGTATCGTCGCCGGTCACCCATCTCGTAATCGCCGGTTATCGTCGCCGGTCGATCGTCTTGTCGGGGCCGGGTTTCATCACCGGTCACCCATCTCGTAATCGCCGGTTATCGTCGTCGATCGATCGTTTTGTCGGGGCCGGGTTTCGTCGCCGGTCACCCATCTCGTAATCGCCGGTTATCGTCGCCGGTCGATCGTCTTGTCGGGGCCGGGTTTCGTCGCCGGTCACCCATCTCATAATCGCCGGTTATCGTCGCCGGTCGATCGTCTTGTCGGGGCCAGGTTTCGTCGCCGGTCACCCATCTCGTAATCGTCGGTTATCGTCGCCGGTCGATCGTCTTGTCGGGGCCGGGTTTCGTCGCCGGTCACCCATCTCGTAATCGCCGGTTATCGTCGCCGGACGATCGTCTTGTCGGGGCCGGGTTTCGTCGCCGGTCACCCATCTCGTAATCGCCGGTTATCGTCGCCGGTCGATTGTTTGGATCTCAGCCCTTTCCAAGGGTTTGGTTGTTTGGATCTCAGCCCTTCCCAGGGTGCTCACCATCTTGTTGTGGTTTGCTTGGATGCCTTCCCAGATTTGTTCACCACCTTGTTTTGGTTTACTTGGATGCCTTCCCAGGTTTGCTCACCACCTTGTTGTGGTTTGCTTGGATGCCTTCCCAGGTTTGCTCACCACCTTGTTGTGGTTTGCTTGGATGCCTTCCCAGGTCCACTCCTTGTTCGGATACCAGCCCTTCCCAGGGTCATTGATTGTCTTGGATACCAGCCCTTCCCAGGGGTCTTTGATTGGTTGTATACCAGCCCTTCCCAGGGGTCGTTGGTTGGTTGGATGCCAGCCCTTTCCAGGGATCATTGATTGGTTGGATACCAGCCCTTCCCAGGGGTTATTGATTGGTTGGATACCAGCCCTTCCCAGGGGTTATTGATTGGTTGGATACCAGCCCTTCCCAGGGGTCATTGATTGGTTGGATACCAGCCCTTCCCAGGGGTCATTGATTGGTTGGATACCAGCCCTTCCCAGGGGTCGTTAATTGGTTGGATACCAGCCCTTCCCAAGGGTCATTGATTTGAATGATTTTTTGGAAATGGGATGTGTGATCGGCTTCTGTCCTGGATCTTCCACCAACATCGTCTACGTACCATGCCGCAAAAGCCATCACAGTCTGATCATTTGTGAGGTTGAAAGCGACGTGCTTGTACTTTCCCCTAGAGATTTTCATTTTGATCGTACCTGTATGCATGAAAAAGATGTTATGCATGATCTGGCAGATATGTTATGGACAGATGCATGTGCATAACATATGGTTTAGATAGAAATGACCCCTGTTCAGTCAAATGATACGTTTCGACAGTCGTCGTTGTTTGCCCACATTTGACTGGATCACGCCTCGTCGTGAAGTGTAGTTTCTGGACTTCAACATTGGTTTGGTACTCTGCCTGTTCTTGGTCGTCTACATTTCATCTAGTTGAGGCGGTCGGTTTCGCTCTCTGTGATGATCGACAGCTATGTTGGGCCCCTTGGCCTTTTGATCATTTCTGATGGCCGATATGCTGTTGTCCCGCATTATATCATCCTTGTATACGTTCATGCACGTGGATCATTTGGATGTCGAGGCAGTGATAGTCAGGATTGGGGAGAGGCCCAATGACGAGAAGTTCTGTACAGCCTCAGCTTCCTTCCATTTCACGATTCTTAACTGCCCCTGCCTCGGCGCGTGTCGCTACCAAGAATTTCTATCGAAAACTCGCGATGTTGACCGTGCTGAGTTATCCACAGCTCTGCAAGATCCTGCATATCAGATGACTAACAAATGCCAAAACTTGAAGGCTCGGGCTGTTAGTGTTAGTTCAACACAAAGATATTATAATCTCGACAAAAGAGTAAATGCAGTCAAAGCACATGAAATTGAATATCTGTTGATCGCACAATCTAGCGAGTTGTGAACCGTGAAGGTACTAGATTGGAAGTTATTTTCAATCCCTTGTGAGTTGATGATTTTCTATTTAACGAGTTATGAAATCGTAAGAACGCCTTCAAGCATTCATGGTCATTATACGTGAGTAAGGTCGAATTCAAAAGAACTACCTTCCCTCGTCAAAAGTATTCTGTCTCCATTCTCGACAACGTTCTTAGCAGGATTGACGTCATATGACAAATGCACTATGCGATGCAGCATTCAGTAGGGGTTTCTTTTCCATGACTCATTGTTTAAGGCCGAGAGTTTTTCGCATTATCTTTTCTCTTTATTAGTCCACTTCACTTGTCTCGTTTTCTTAGGCTTTTAAAAGTTACCCATTTAACGAGTTTTGGACCAATGACTCCCGAACCAGACGGTTTTGGGGCATTAGGTGTACAGACACCCCTTCGGGTTTATTTACTCGAGTAACAAAGGCCATGGTTCGAGACAAGCTGGTGGTCTACACCATTCATTCTTTGCTTGACCTTGAGCAAGATTCGTTTTCTTAGGCTTGAGTTACCCATGTAGCGAGTGTTAGGCCAGTGACTCCCAAACTAGACGGCTTTAGGGCACCAGATGCAGAGACACCCCTTAGGCTTAATTACTCGAGTAGCCCATGCCACGATTCGAATCTGCTCGGGCCTCCTCTACTGTAATGCTCGTTTTCTTAGGCTCTGAGTCACCCATGTAACGAGTGTTGGGCCGGTGATTCCCAAACCAGATGGCTTTAGGGCACCAGGTGTAGAGACACCCCTCGGGCTTAATTACTCGAATAACCCAGGCCACGATTCGAGACATTAGCTTGACGGTCATTTATCGTCTGCCTTATGGATTTTAGCTTGATAATTATTGACTATCTGATTACGTGTTAATTTCCAACAACGTCGTCATAGTTTTATACCCCACAACTGAAAGCTTGTGCAAATGCAAAGTGAAGGCTGTCACATGAGGTCGATTCTGTCGCAAACGTTGCTTTGAATTAAGGCTTTGTACCCGATCAAAAGGTTGAATAGCTCTCTTCATCTAATCATACTCACGGTCGTGCTCCACGGTTGTTTGTCAGAATTAATCCAATTCCTATCAAGCCAAATAAAATCCCCTTTCACGCGGATCATCGTATCCCCGGAAAACTATGCTTGACAATATGCCAGATGATCGTACCATTAAATATTAAATTGACATGAGGTAGCATTTGATGATGATGGTGCATGTTGATGGGGTTGTTGCATGGGTGCCAATTTGCACGTCATCATTTCTTGGGTAGTTGACAAATGCCCCAGTGTTAAGTTGCTTTTCTTGTGATCTCCCTCGTACTGGTTGCATCGGTATCTTGCTGGGCTGACAAAAGATCCGGTCCTTTGACTTGTTGAAAGGTTTGGGGGATTTTTGATTTTTTTTTTTGAGTTGTTTCACAGAGTCAGAATTAACGGGCTGGGGAATGCCTTCCCGTCCATTCCTTGTAAGACGAGGGCTCCCCCAGAGAGGATTTTTTATCGTGACGACTCCTTTTAATTTAGAGCAAAATTCCCCATAGCTTCGTCTTGGCAGGGCGCGATCCTTTTGAGGACTAAATCGTTTATTTTGAATTTCTGGGATCGTACCCTCTTGTCGTATGCCCGGGAGATGCGTAAGGGGCTGCCCCTGCAAATGTGCGAACTGAGGTTCGATAGACAAACAAGGTGAGCGACAATAAATCCGGCCATCCCCGATGATTGGCGGACATTCTTCCCATGATCGTCTTTGTGTTTTATTTGCAGCCCCCACTGCCCCACTCATTTTTTGGGCCGGTAAATGACTGAATCAAAATGTTTGATCTTGAATTTGTCGTATATCTCCTCCTTGAGGGCATCGTTCAGATTTCTATAGTCGATGCGGCCCCTTACTTCTCCTCCAGGCTGTGGTACTGGGATTCTGTCGGAAAGCCATTCAGGGCAAATAGACACCATGATGATTCCTGCTTTAAACCGCTTGACAATCTCGTCCTTTATTTTCAACCTCCAATCAGGTTTCCACGTTCTCAACTTTTGCTTAATTGGTCGGAACCCTCCTTGATGGGCAGTCGATGTCCTATAACGTCTGTGGACAATCCAATCACGTCGCCACGGGACCAAGCGAACATATCTCCGTACAGGCTTAACAACTCGGCTATTTTTTTTTAATGTCGAATTTGCCCCTACTCCGGGCTCTTTGTGATCGTTAGGCCACACTTTCACGGTTCTCTAATCTTATCCTGCAAAACAAGGTCAGTGTTTGATGACAGGATAGTATTTAGAAGTTTTAGAAAACCCTGGTACGTGGCACGGATTGCCTTCCTGCAAAACCATGTCAGTATTCTCTTTATATGTGTAGGTGATGTAATCACATGATACAGGACATATTTATTACGATGATGACGACATGACAGTTGTATGCCATTTACATGACATTTATTTGACTGAATGATAAAAGGGCATGAAGAAGCTTCCCTTTCGTTAGGTTTATCAGAGGCTGACCTACCCTAGGGTTACTCTCGCGGGCTTTTCGGCATGAATGTCCCCAAATATTCGCAATCTACTCGTCTGAATCCTTTCTATTGGAGCGGATTTAGTTGGTGCGTTTCCTAAGCCATCTCCGGGGAGCAGCCCCTTCGAGTCCAGTAATAAGCAACCGACAGGTTCGCCTCAGGAGGAGGTACACTCTCAACATACATTCACATTCATCGTTCCTCACCGTATGCATATGATTACTTTGAAGTAAAGCAATTCCATTCAACCATTCATTTATTGGTAAAACACATTCACACAACAACAGGTCAAAATATCGCACGCACACACATTCATGAATTTTAAAGGATAGGACAGTATCAAGACTTGAACGCGGCTTAAGCCCTCTAATGTTCCCCAGCGGAGTCGCCAGCTGTCGACGCCGGGAGGGATCATCTTTTTCCGATTTTAGCCTTTTAGATTAGATGATGTTTCGGAAAAGATCGGCACTTAATGTCGACGGGGTTTTGAAAGATCGTGTTTTATGATGAGCCAATTAAACAGAGTCGCCAGTTGGTATATTTGAAATGGATGTACCAACTCATCCGAATTTCGTTTTTTGTAAATCGCTGGCTCATGTGTGACTCCGAATTAATTGGTCTGCGAACCGAGATTCATAGAGTTCGGGGGCTTGCTTAAGCGAGGGGAAGGTGTTAGGCACCCCCCGACTTCCGTGAAACACGGTTACCGCAATCTTGATGTTTTCCTATCCTTTGATTCATGAAATGTGTGTGTGTGGGCGTGTGTGTATGTGTGTGCTTATGTGAATGTTGTGGTGAGTTTTTTTCATGAGAGATGAAACATTTGGCTTTTTATGAGAAATCGTGTTTTATTTTGGGAATGTTTTAGAACATCGTTTCCGTTTGTACGAGAGAGCTCCTTTATTTATGAGAAAGGTTTGATTTTATTTGTCAAAACTATGAGATTTTTATTAGGTGTCGTTTTGGCAAAACAAGAGTCTTTTAAACCTTCGTCAAAATAGGAATCGAAATCTATACATTGCTTTCATAAAATGATGGGCAAATTCTAGGATATCTTTCACCCTACGCACCAAGATTTAATAAAAACGTTTTTTTTTTATTTTATAAATCCATTTTTGTGACATTTGAAAACGACCTTCTTTAGCCTTCTCGTTTAATAGGAATCGACATTCATTAACACTTCCAATTTTTTAGCTACGTGATGCTAACCCCCTAGTTTGCTTGATTTTAATGAAAAACCTTCATCGTTTAATCTTTGAAATCATTTTTTTCGTGTCACAAAATCCAATCAAGCATAAACACGCGTCGGGGCTATTCATGGGCATGTAAGCCATCAAAATAACCCCAAACGCCTACAATCACAAGTTTCACTATTTCGGGGCCTTAAACTCGACCTCCGACTTGGTATCGTTTTAAGGCCCGACGATTACATATTTACAATGATGAATGCATCTACCCGATTACATACATCCAAAAATGTCCATCATCGGATTTAGACCACGGGATCGCGTTCCTAGGCTCACATCCGAACTTGTTGCACCACCGCAAAATGGATACAACATAAATAAACAACCGTGGGATGCCTAATGCTCTAGGATATCTTACAATAACAATTGAAATACACTACGAATGACACATTACCGTAATAGCTAAAATTTGCACGAAACGGACATCATCGGGCTATTAGGGGGAATTTCATTCCGATGAAACCCTCACTAGTAGTCCCTAATCCATGGTTTCACAATAACATGTAAGAAATATACATTCAAGATAATTCGGATGACAAAAGCTTGGCAAAAATGGTATAACAAAATGCTAAAACAAAGGATTTTTCACCTTGCCAATAATTCCCACAATATGTATGAATTTGTGTACTGAGTAGAGTAGAAAATATGAGGTGTAATCTCACAAAATGGGTACAATTTCTCACTATTTCTCACTCTTTTCTCTCTTAATTTTTGCTGTTTTCTTGCTGTTTTTTCTCCTTCTCCCGAACTGCTCCTACTGCTGGATTCTTCTCCTGTTTCTGTATGCAAAATGGGGCACTGCCAAGGGCAGCCGTAGATCAATCTGCGGCTGGTACTTGGTTCTCCCCCCAGCCATGCTCGAGTCCCGTGCGCTCGAGTCCCGTGTCGTCTCGAGTTTCGTCCTTGGCCGCGGATTGATCTGCGGCTGATTGTGCTGATTTTCTCGTTTTCTTTACCTCGTCTCGATTTTCATGTCGTACCGTTGGTTTCCGCTGAAGGTCTTGCATTCTGCAGTCCGGGAACTGCCGGGGAACGTGCCATGACATCCGGGTAAGCGCAGTGATCATTAACCGTCTCCCGACATTCGCTTGTTGTCGTGTCGACTTCGATCTCGTCCCGTAGTGGTGGCTTTGATTGTTCGTCTTTATGTCCACCTTTTATTCTCGTGTGCTAGGTCAATTTGACGATTTTGCCCTCCTGTCAGAGTTAGTATAGGAAGTGCAAAATTTGGGTGTCTACAGCTGCCCCTCTTTATCATGTTTATGAAATGATAAATGAAATGAACATAATAAATAAATAGACACGTGATGCATGAATGACAGTGCACAAGAATGACCGTACATACATGACGCAACACATATAGCTTATGATGCAACACAAGATGAAAAGCATGCAAAACATTCGTAAGGGTGTCAATGCCTCACGCAATCGTCTTGTCCGCGCCGGGTTTCGTATCCGGTCGCTCGTCTCGTAATCACCGGATATCGTCGCCGGTTGATTATCTTGTCGGGGCCGGGTATCGTCGCCGGTCACCCATCTCGTAATCGCCGATTATCGTCGCCGGTCGATCGTCTTGTCGGGGCCGGGTTTCGTCGCCGGTCACCCATCTTGTAATCGCCGGTTATCGTCGTCGATCGATCGTTTTGTCGGGGCCGGGTTTCGTCGCCGGTCACCCATCTCGTAATCGCCGGTTATCATCGTCGGTCGATCGTCTTGTCGGGGTCGGGTTTCGTCGCCGGTCACCCATCTCGTAATCATCGGTTATCGTCGCCGGTCGATCGTCTTGTCGGGGCCGGGTTTCGTCGCCGGTCACCCATCTCGTAATCGCCGATTATCGTCGTCGGTCGATCGTCTTGTTGGGGCCGGGTTTCGTCGTCGGTCACCCATCTCATAATCGCCGGTTATCGTCACCGGTCGATTGTCTTGTCGGGGCCAGGTTTCGTCGCCGGTCACCCATCTCGTAATCGCCGGTTATCATCGCCGGTCGATCGTCTTGTCGGGGCCGGGTTTCGTCGCCGGTCACCCATCTCGTAATCGCCGGTTATCGTCGCCGGACGATCGTCTTGTCGGGGCCGGGTTTTGTCGCCGGTCACCCATCTCGTAATCGCCGGTTATCGTCGTCGGTCGATCGTCTTGTCGGGGCCGGGTTTCGTCGCCGGTCACCCATCTTGTAATCGCCGGTTATCATCGCCGGTCGATTGTTTGGATCTCAGCCCTTCCCAAGGGTTTGGTTGTTTGGATCTCAGCCCTTCCCAGGGTGCTCACCATCTTGTTGTGGTTTGCTTGGATGCCTTCCCAGGTTTGTTCACCACCTTGTTTTGGTTTACTTGGATGCCTTCCCAGGTTTGCTCACCACCTTGTTGTGGTTTGCTTGGATGCCTTCCCAGGTTTGCTCACCACCTTGTTGTGGTTTGCTTGGATGCCTTCCCAGGTTCACTCCTTGTTCGGATACCTGCCCTTCCCAGGGTCATTGATTGTCTTGGATACCAGCCCTTCCCAGGGGTCGTTGGTTGGTTGGATACCAGCCCTTCCCAGGGATCATTGATTAGTTGGATACCAGCCCTTCCCAGGGGTTATTGATTGGTTGGATACCAGCCCTTCCCAGGGGTTATTGATTGGTTGGATACCAGCCCTTCCCAGGGGTCATTGATTGGTTGGATACCAGCCCTTCCCAGGGGTCATTGATTAGTTGGATACCAGCCCTTCCCAGGGGTCGTTAATTGGTTGGATACCAGCCCTTCCCAAGGGTTATTGATTTGATTTGAATGATTTTTTGGAAATGGGATGTGTGATCGGCTTCTGTCCTGGATCTTCCACCAACATCGTCTACGTACCATGCCGCAAAAGCCATCACAGTCTGATCATTTGTGAGGTTGAAAGCGACGTGCTTGTACTTTCCCCTAGAGATTTTCATTTTGATCGTACCTGTATGCATGAAAAAGATGTTATGCATGATCTGGCAGATATGTTATGGACAGATGCATGTGCATAACATATGGTTTAGATAGAAATGACCCCTGTTCAGTCAAATGATACGTTTCGACAGTCGTCGTTGTTTGCCCACATTTGACTGGATCACGCCTCGTCGTGAAGTGTAGTTTCTGGACTTCAACATTGGTTTGGTACTCTGCCTGTTCTTGGTCGTCTACATTTCATCTAGTTGAGGCGGTCGGTTTCGCTCTCTGTGATGATCGACAGCTATGTTGGGCCCCTTGGCCTTTTGATCATTTCTGATGGCCGATATGCTGTTGTCCCGCATTATATCATCCTTGTATACGTTCATGCACGTGGATCATTTGGATGTCGAGGCAGTGATAGTCAGGATTGGGGAGAGGCCCAATGACGAGAAGTTCTGTACAGCCTCAGCTTCCTTCCATTTCACGATTCTTAACTGCCCCTGCCTCGGCGCGTGTCGCTACCAAGAATTTCTATCGAAAACTCGCGATGTTGACCGTGCTGAGTTATCCACAGCTCTGCAAGATCCTGCATATCAGATGACTAACAAATGCCAAAACTTGAAGGCTCGGGCTGTTAGTGTTAGTTCAACACAAAGATATTATAATCTCGACAAAAGAGTAAATGCAGTCAAAGCACATGAAATTGAATATCTGTTGATCGCACAATCTAGCGAGTTGTGAACCGTGAAGGTACTAGATTGGAAGTTATTTTCAATCCCTTGTGAGTTGATGATTTTCTATTTAACGAGTTATGAAATCGTAAGAACGCCTTCAAGCATTCATGGTCATTATACGTGAGTAAGGTCGAATTCAAAAGAACTACCTTCCCTCGTCAAAAGTATTCTGTCTCCATTCTCGACAACGTTCTTAGCAGGATTGACGTCATATGACAAATGCACTATGCGATGCAGCATTCAGTAGGGGTTTCTTTTCCATGACTCATTGTTTAAGGCCGAGAGTTTTTCGCATTATCTTTTCTCTTTATTAGTCCACTTCACTTGTCTCGTTTTCTTAGGATTTTAAAAGTTACCCATTTAACGAGTTTTGGACCAATGACTCCCGAACCAGACGGTTTTGGGGCATTAGGTGTACAGACACCCCTTCGGGTTTATTTACTCGAGTAACAAAGGCCACGGTTCGAGACAAGCTGGTGGTCTGCACCATTCATTCTTTGCTTGACCTTGAGCAAGATTCGTTTTCTTAGGCTTGAGTTACCCATGTAGCGAGTGTTAGGCCGGTGACTCCCAAACTAGACGGCTTTAGGGAACCAGATGCAGAGACACCCCTTAGGCTTAATTACTCGAGTAGCCCATGCCACGATTCGAATCTGCTCGGGCCTCCTCTACTGTAATGCTCGTTTTCTTAGGCTCTGAGTCACCCATGTAACGAGTGTTGGGCCGGTGACTCCCAAACCAGATGGCTTTAGGGCACCAGGTGTAGAGACACCCCTCGGGCTTAATTACTCGAATAACCCAGGCCACGATTCGAGACATTAGCTTGACGGTCATTTATCGTCTGCCTTCTGGATTTTAGCTTGATAATTATTGACTATCTGATTACGTGTTAATTTCCAACAACGTCGTCATAGTTTTATACCCCACAACTGAAAGCTTGTGCAAATGCAAAGTGAAGGCTGTCACATGAGGTCGATTCTGTCGCAAACGTTGCTTTGAATTAAGGCTTTGTACCCGATCAAAAGGTTGAATAGCTCTCTTCATCTAATCATACTCACGGTCGTGCTCCACGGTTGTTTGTCAGAATTAATCCAATTCCTATCAAGCCAAATAAAATCGCCTTTCACGCGGATCATCGTATCCCCGGAAAACTATGCTTGACAATATGCCAGATGATCGTACCGTTAAATATTGAATTGACATGAGGTAGCATTTGATGATGATGGTGCATGTTGATGGGATTGTTGCATGGGTGCCAATTTGCACGTCATCATTTCTTGGGTAGTTGACAAATGCCCCAGTGTTAAGTTGCTTTTCTTGTGATCTCCCTCGTACTGGTTGCATCGGTATCTTGCTGGGCTGACAAAAGATCCGGTCCTTTGACTTGTTGAAAGGTTTGGGGGATTTTTGATTTTTTTTTTTGAGTTGTTTCACAGAGTCAGAATTAACGGGCTGGGGAATGCCTTCCCGTCCATTCCTTGTAAGATGAGGGCTCCCCCAGAGAGGATTTTTTATCGTGACGGCTCCTTTTAATTTAGAGCGAAATTCCCCATAGCTTCGTCTTGGCAGGGCGCGATCCTTTTGAGGACTAAATCGTTTATTTTGAATTTCTGGGATCGTACCCTCTTGTCGTATGCCCGGGAGATGCGTAAGGGGCTGCCCCTGCAAATGTGCGAACTGAGGTTCGATAGGCAAACAAGGTGAGCGACAATAAATCCGGCCATCCCCGATGATTGGCGGACATTCTTCCCATGATCGTCTTTGTGTTTTATTTGTAGCCCCCACTGCCCCACTCATTTTTTGGGCCGGTAAATGACTGAATCAAAATGTTTGATCTTGAATTTGTCGTATATCTCCTCCTTGAGGGCATCGTTCAGATTTCTATAGTCGATGCGACCCCTTACTTCTCCTCCAGGCTGTGGTACTGGGATTCTGTCGGAAAGCCATTCAGGGTAAATAGACACCGTGATGATTCCTGCTTTAAACCGCTTGACAATCTCGTCCTTTATTTTCAACCTCCAATCAGGTTTCCACGTTCTCAACTTTTGCTTAATTGGTCGAAACCCTCCTTGATGGGCAGTCGATGTCCTATAACGTCTGTGGACAATCCAATCACGTCGCCACGGGACCAAGCGAACATATCTCCATACAGGCTTAACAACTCGGCTATTTTTTTTTTTAATGTCGAATTTGCCCCTACTCCGGGCTCTTTGTGATCGTTAGGCCACACTTTCACGGTTCTCTAATCTTATCCTGCAAAACAAGGTCAGTGTTTGATGACAGGATAGTATTTAGAAGTTTTAGAAAACCCTGGTACGTGGCACGGATTGCCTTCCTGCAAAACCATGTCAGTATTCTCTTTATATGTGTAGGTGATGTAATCACATGATACAGGACATATTTATTACGATGATGACGACATGACAGTTGTATGCCATTTACATGACATTTATTTGACTGAATGATAAAAGGGCATGAAGAAGCTTCCCTTTCGTTAGGTTTATCAGAGGCTGACCTACCCTAGGGTTACTCTCGCGGGCTTTTCGTCATGAAGGTCCCCAAATATTCGCAATCTACTCGTCTGAATCCTTTCGATTGGAGCGGATTTAGGTGGTGCGTTTCCTGAGCCATCTCCGGGAAGCAGCCCCTTCGAGTCCAGTAATAAGCAACCGACAGGTTCGCCTCAGGAGGAGGTACACTCTCAACATACATTCACATTCATCGTCCTCACCGTATGCATATGATTACTTTGAAGTAAAGCAATTCCATTCAACCATTCATTTATTGGTAAAACACATTCACACAACAACAGGTCAAAATATCGCACACACACACATTCATAAATTTTAAAGGATAGGACAGTATCAAGACTTGAACGCGGCTTAAGCCCTCTAATGTTCCCCAGCGGAGTCGCCAGCTGTCGACGCCGGGAGGGATCGTCTTTTTCCGATTTTAGCCTTTTAGATTAGATGATGTTTCAGAAAAGATCGGCACTTAATGTCGACGGGGTTTTGAAAGATCGTGTTTTATGATGAGCCAATTAACTAGAGTCGCCAGTTGGTATATTTGAAATGGATGTACCAACTCATCCGAATTTTGTTTTTTGTAAATCGCTGGCTCATGTGTGACTCCGAATTAATTGGTCTGCGAACCGAGATTCATAGAGTTCGGGGGCTTGCTTAAGCGAGGGGAAGGTGTTAGGCACCCCCCGACTTCCGTGAAACACGGTTACCGCAATCTTGATGTTTTCCTATCCTTTGATTCATGAAATGTGTGTGTGTGGGCGTGTGTGTGTGTGTGTGTGCTTATGTGAATGTTGTGGTCAGTTTCTTTCATGAGAGATGAAACATTTAGCTTTTTATGAGAAATCGTGTTTTATTTTGGGAATGTTTTAGAACGTCGTTTCCGTTTGTACGAGAGAGCTCCTTTATTTATGAGAAAGGTTTGATTTTATTTGTCAAAACTATGAGATTTTTATTAGGTGTCGTTTTGGCAAAACAAGAGTCTTTTAAACCTTCGTCAAAATAGGAATCGAAATCTATACATTGCTTTCATAAAATGATGGGCAACTTCTAGGATATCTTTCACCCTACGCACCAAGATTTAATAAAAACGTTTTTTTTTATTTTATAAATCCATTTTTGTGACATTTGAAAACGACCTTCTTTAGCCTTCTCGTTTAATAGGAATCGACATTCATTAACACTTCCAATTTTTTAGCTACGTGATGCTAACCCCCTAGTTTGCTTGATTTTAATGAAAAACCTTCATCGTTTAATCTTTGAAATCATTTTTTTCGTGTCACAAAATCCAATCAAGCATAAACACGCGTCGGGGCTATTCATGGGCATGTAAGCCATCAAAATAACCCCAAACGCCTACAATCACAAGTTTCACTATTTCGGGGCCTTAAACCCGACCTCCGACTTGGTATCGTTTTAAGGCCCGACGATTACATATTTACAATGACGAATGCATCTACCTGATTACATACATCCAAAAATATCCATCATCGAATTTGGACCACGGGATCGCGTTCCTAGGCTCACATCCGAACTTGTTGCACCACCGCAAAATGGATACAACATAAATAAACAACCGTGGGATGCCTAATGCTCTAGGATATCTTACAATAACAATTGAAATACACTAAGAATGACACATTACCGTAATAGCTAAAATTTGCACGAAACGGACATCATCGGGCTATTAGGGGGAATTTCATTCCGATGAAACCCTCACTAGTAGTCCCTAATCCATGGTTTCACAATAACATGTAAGAAAGCTACATTCAAGATAATTCGGATGACAAAAGCTTGGCAAAAATGGTATAACAAAATGCTAAAACAAAGGATTTTTCACCTTGCCAATAATCCCCACAATATGTATGAATTTGTGTATTGAGTAGAGTAGAAAATATGAGGTGTAATCTCACAAAATGGGTACAATTTCTCACTATTTCTCACTCTTTTCTCTCTTAATTTTTGCTGTTTTCTTGCTGTTTTTTCTCCTTCTCCCGAACTGCTCCTACTGCTGGATTCTTCTCCTGTTTCTGTATGCAAAATGGGGCACTGCCAAGGGCAGCCGCAGATCAATCTGCGGCTGGCCGCAGATTGATCTGCGGCTGGCCCTTGGTTCTCCCCCCAGCCATGCTCGAGTCCCGTGCGCTCGAGTCCCGTGTCGTCTCGAGTTTCGTCCTTGGCCGCGGATTGATCTGCGGCTGATTGTGCTGATTTTCTCGTTTTCCTTACCTCGTCTCGATTTTCGTGTCGTACCGTTGGTTTCCGCTGAAGGGCTTGCATTCTACAGTCCGGGAACCGCCGGGGAACGTGCCATGACATTCGGGTAAGCGCAGTGATCATTAACCGTCTCCCGACATTCGCTTGTTGTCGTGTCGGCTTCGATCTCGTCCCGTAGTGGTGGCTTTGATTGTTCGTCTTTATGTCCACCTTTTATTCTCGTGTGCTGGGTCAATTTGACGATTTTGCCCTCCTGTCAGGGTTAGTATAGGAAGTGCAAAATTTGGGTGTCTACAGATTTGGTAGAGCCTATCCTGGGCGGAGTGTTGAGATCCAGTAGTTAGGACAGTGAGGACATGCTCGGGGATTATGCCGATTGCATAATGGAGCAGGAGCAGACTATCGAGCAGTAGAATGCTCGTATTGAACACTTAAAGGAGGAGAATTCTGTCCATCAAGAGATGGAAGATCGGTATAAGGCAGAGGCGTATTCACTACAGTTCCAGGTAGCTGAGCTGAAGGCTCAGATTCAACAGTTAGAGAGTGCTACACCCTAGTTGAGTCACACAGTGTAGCAGCTGATGTTGCAAAACAGTCAGCTGAGACAGACATTAGAGTAGTCGAATACCAGAGAAGTGGAGCTGCAGTTAGCGCTACAGGCTGCCAGGGCTGAGCGAGACTTGGAGCAGGCAGACAGGATTCGAGTACAGGAGTTCTGGGTTCGCGCAGCCACAAAGGTGGATGTGCTGGAGGGCGAGATTCGAGATGGATCTGCCAGGATTGATACCTTAGAGTATGTTATATATACGACAGTGGCCAGATTGCAGGACCAAGTCAGAAGATATCCTCGGGAGGAGGGCAGTAGCCGGTGCATGATCAGACGCCGAGTGATTGATCGGTTGGCTCGACAGGCACTCCGTCGGGCAGTTCGTCGTAGCGAGCATTGATTGATAGTGTAGTACCCTTGTGTCTACCTGGTCGATGTTATGAGTCCCACTTTTGTTTGATAGGGACAGATTTATGATTAGAATTCTGATGCCTTGTTGTATGCTTAGAAGGGTAGTCAACCCCAACTTTTGTTCTGATAGAGGGGGCAGGTAGTAGTAAATCCTCACCTTTTGCTTAATGGAGGATAGTTAGAAGTATGCAGTTTATGCCATTAAGTCAGTTTGTATTAAAACATTGGCATATGAATATAAATGCAGTTGTTTCCTTTTAAATTGAATGTGTTTGATAGATGCTTTTACTATTAAATGTTGACCTAATCGGCATAGTGCAAAAAGCGTATCATATTTAGCGAAAAATCTAAGGCTTGCTCTTTAGCAGGTCATAATGCCGCCCAGAATTAGACCCCGCAACCAATGTATCGCCGAGTCAGAAAGTGAGGTTGGAGATCAACCTGACCCAATGAGAGTATTCGCTGAACTGCTGGCCGAGGCTATGCAGGCTAGACCTCCGCCAGCAGCAGGTCAACCAGCACCCCAACCCGCGCATCACTTGGCCAACTTTATGGATTTCAAGCTGGTTGGACCACCTGAGTTTAAGTGGACTCTCGACCCAATAGAAGCACAAACTTGGGTTGAAGAGATGGAGAAAGTCTTCGAGGTCGCACGAGTGGCCAAGGAGCAGAAAACTGGATTCGCCATCTTCATGATGAAGGGCGAAGCTAATTATTAGTGGAAAGCCAATAAGGGGCGAGCAGGCGATGGAGTTATCCCTTGGGATAAGTTCAAGGAGTTATTCTTCGAGAATTACTTCTCAGAGAATACACAACAGGAAATGGAGGTTAAGTTCCTGGAATTGAAATAGGGTGGTATGACAGTCGCAGAAGACACGGCAAAATTTAACGAGTTAGTCCGATTCGCTCCACATCAGGTGGACACGGAGGCCAGGAAGGAAAGAAGGTTTGAGCTAGGATTAAAGCCGTGGGTGCAAAAAGTCGTCGATGTGCTGAAAATTAAGAATTTCTCCGAACTGTTGGAAAGGGCTATCATTGCAGAAGGGGGCAATGAAGCCATAGCACGATTTAAACAGGAAAAGAAGGCCGGCCAGGAAGGGCCGAAAGGGGGAAGCAGCGGAGGCAACAACTCCAATAAGCGTAAATAGATGGAGAGTCAATCCTCCGGAGGCAATAAGTCCGGGGGAGAAGCCAAGCCAAGTGGGAAGTGCAGCAGCTGTGGAAAGAACAATTCAGGGGAGTGTACGAAAGGAAAAAGCGTTTGTTATCGTTGCGGACAACCAGGGCACCTGGCTCCTCAGTGTCCGAATAGGCAGAAAGGAGGGTGTTTCTCATGTGGAGCCCCAAACCACCAAATCAAAGACTGCCCGAGGAGGAAGGGCGATGCAGCTAGCGGCAACCGTAACAACAACAATAACAACAATAGGCTAAGCTTCGGAGGTCCAGCCACTCAGGCCAACAGACCAGCGGCACGCACGTTCAACATGACCGTCAAGGATGCGGTAAAGTCCAAGGACGAGTCAGGTATTATCCCAATCAATGATATAAATGCATATGTGTTATTTGATTCGGGTGCTACCCACTCTTTCGTTTCTGAAGAACTTGCTAGAAGGTTAGACTTACCTCGGGAAAGGTTAGAGCAACCTATGAACATAGAAGTAGCGAATAAAGAGATTATCCCCATAAAATACATTCATAGGAATTGTTGCGTCAGAGTGCGAGGATTTGAGCTCGGCGTGGACTTGATTCCAATTTGTTTGGGGGAGTTTGATGTAATCCTTGGGATAGATTGGTTATCAAGTCACAGAGCAGTCATCGACTGTAAGAAGAAATGTGTACACCTGCAGTCTCCAGCTAAGTCGAAGGTGGTATTCTATGGTAGTAAATCGCCAAGACAATCTTGTTGTCTGACGATGATGCAAGCGAGAAAGTTGCTTAGAAAGGGTTGTATAGGTTATTTGGCTCACATAGTGGACACCTGGCGAGTCGAGGGTGAACTGAGCTAGATACCTATCGCAAGGGAATTCGCTGATATCTTCCCAAATGAGATTCCCGGACTGCCGTCAGATAGAGAGATAGAATTTGTGATTGACTTAGTACACGAGACGGCACCGATATCCAAGGCGCCTTATCGAATGGCACCAGTAGAGATAAAAGAACTACTGGTTTAACTGCAGGAACTGTTAGATAAGGGTTATATTAGACCGAGCGTGTCCCCATGGGGAGCGCCAGTGCTGTTTGTAAAGAAGAAGGATGGTTTGATGAGGCTTTGTATTGACTATCGCGAGTTGAACAAAGTTACGATTAAGAATAGGTATCCGCTACCCAGGATTGACGATCTATTTGATCAACTTAAGGGGGCGAAATACTTTTTGAAGATTGATTTGAGAACGGGTTATCACCAGTTGAAGGTGAGGCAGGAATATATCCCAAAGACTGCATTTAGAACTCGTTATGGGTATTTCGAGTTTCTGGTAATTTCATTTGGATTAACGAATGCACCAGCAACATTCATGGATATGATAAACAGGGTGTTCAAGCAGTACTTGGGCAAGTTCATAGTCGTATTCATCGATGACATTTTGGTGTATTCGGAAACAGAGGAGGAGCATGTCGAACATTTAAGGATTATATTGGAGGCTCTCAGGAGAGAGAAGCTATACGCAAAGCTTACTAAGTGTGAGTTTTGATTGCAGAGGGTGCAGTTCATAGGTCACGTCATTGACAAGGATGGTGTTTCGGTGGATCCAACAAAAGTAGAAACCGTTATCAATTGGGAGCAGCCGAAGACGCCTACGGAGATCAGGAGTTTCCTAGGGTTAGCGGGATACTATCGGAGATTCATCCAGGATTTTTTAAAGATAGCATCGCCGTGGACCAATCTTACCAGAAAGACGGTAAAATTCATTTGGACGAAAAAATATGAGGAGAGTTTCATGGAGCTAAAGAAGAGACTTAGTCAAGCACCAGTGTTGGCCTTACTGGACAACACTGGAGGTTTTGTAATATACAGCGATGCGTCACACAAGGGCATTGGTTGTGTGTTAATGCAGCACGATAAGGTTATTGTGTACGCGTCACGTCAGCTAAAGGATTATGAGAAGGGTTATCCGACTCATGACCTGGAGTTGGCTGCCGTAGTTTTCGCGTTAAAGATTTGGAGGCACTACCTATACGGAGAGAAGTGGGAGATATATACGGATCACAAAAGTCTAAAATATATCTTCACTCAGAAGGAGCTGAATATGAGGCAACGCCGATGGTTAGAATTGATCAAAGATTATGACTGTGAGATTCTGTACCATCCAGGCAAAGCAAATGTAGTGGTCGATGCCTTGAGCAGACAAGGCAAAGAGAAGTTGTTGAAGTTAACCACTCAGGAAGAGTTGGTAAGGGATTTTGAACGACTCGAGTTGGAGATCGAGTTTCCGAGAGAGTCAAATGAGAAATTATGTGTGGTGACAGCAAGTCCGACATTATGGGATAAAATAAAGGAGGCTCAAGAGAAGGATGAAGAATGTGATGGTATAAGGAAGCGAATTTTTGAAAGGAAAGAGCTCAAGTATGAGATTGATAGCACAGGGCTGCTAAGGTTTGAAGGGAGGATCTGGGTACCGTTGAATCCGGAGTTAAGAGAAGAGATTCTCCAAGAAGCTCACAGTACGAGGTACTCAGTACATCCCGGTAGCACGAAGATGTATCAGGATTTGCGACCATACTTTTAGTGGCCAAATATGAAGAGGGAGGTAGCAGAGTGCATCAGCAGATGTCTGACATGTCAACGGGTTAAAGCAGAGTACCAGCGACCGAGCGGACTGCTTCAACCATTAGAGATTCCGGAGTGAAAGTGGGAACACATCACCATGGACTTTGTGGTGGGCTTGCCACCAACACAAAAGGGTTTAGACGCCATCTGGGTTATCGTGGATCGTCTGACCAAGTCGGCTCATTTTTTACCGATCAGGATACGGTATAATTTGGAGCAATTAGCTAAACTCTATGTGAAAGAGATAATGTCGCGACATGGAGTGCCGGTATCAATTGTATCGGACAGAGATCCGTGCTTCACGTCAAATTTTTGGAGGAGTCTACAAGAAAGATTGGGCACGCAGTTGAGGTTAAGTACGGCATACCATCCTCAGACTATTGGCCAGAGGGAGCGAACGATTCAAACCTTAGAAGATATGCTTCGAGCAATCGTGATGGATTTAAAGGGTAGCTGGGATGACCATTTGCCACTAGTAGAGTTCGCCTACAACAATAGTTATCACGCTAGTATCGGAATGCCACCGTACGAAGCGCTATATGGGAGAAGGTGCCGAACACCGTTGTATTGGGACGAGGTGAGAGAACGAAGACTGCTAGGGCCTGAAATGGTGCAGCATACAGCAGATACAGTGAAGCTGATCAGGAATCGCCTGGTAGCAGCCCAAGACCGTCAGAAGAAGTACATTGATCTACATCGTCAAAAGTGAGACTTCGACGTGGGTAGTTTTGTGTTTCTGAAGGTATCTCCCTGGAAAGGGAAGATTCGTTTTAGTAAGAAGGGCAAGTTAAGCCCTGGGTTCATAGGACCGTTCGAGATTGTGAGGAGAGTCGATGAAGTGGCGTACGAGGTAGGGTTACCTCCTGAACTTGAACACATTCACAATGTGTTTCATGTGTTAGTGTTGCGGCCATACAAACCGGACTACAAGCACGTTATATCCTATGAACCAATTCAAGTCGAGAAGGACTTATCGTACGAAGAGATTCCTGTCCAAATACTCCATAGGAAAGAACAAAAGCTAAGAAACAAGATTATTCATTCCGTTAAAGTTCTCTAGAGGAATCACGCAATTGAGGAAGCTACGTGGGAACTCGAGGAGAAGATGAGAGCGAATTATCCGCAGTTATTTGAGTAACCTTATTTTGCAATTCTGAGGACAGAATTTTTATAAGGAGGGGAGGATGTAATATCCGAGAATTTACAAACTTCATTATTAATTAAATATAGAATTTAACTTTAATGGGTTATGTTAACGCCAAATTCTGACCGCTCGCCAAATCACCAAATAACGAGCCGAAAAGACATTTAACGGTGGAGGATATGCATTTGTTTTAGTGTGTGGAATAAAATAATGACACGTGGAAATAAAATAATAACACGAGGATTTTACGTGGAAACCCAATTGGGAAAAACCACGGGGAGAGATCTCAGAAATCTACTATGAAAATAATAAGGAAATACAAGCTCTCAATTGATAAATAAACTCGATATTTGGTGTCTACTTTTTCTCGCCTTTCTCTCTCTAAACTATCTAATGGGAATATCTATGTTGGTATGTCTATTCTTCTCCTTCTTTTTTTTGCAGCATCATGAAGGATATACATATATATAGTATATGTTCGCAGTCTACCAAGGAAATGAAAAGGCTTAAGTACATTAATTTATATGTGGTCCACATGGCAACCTTTGGTTGCTTAACCTCCTGAAGTTCCTGCCTTTTCATTTTCATTTTATATCCTGCTCCCAAGAAGCTTGCTAGGAAAACTGAAACGGCTTAAAGAAAAATGAAAGGACTAGTGGTGTAAATTATATTCTAACATTGCCCCCCCACTCTCTTATTGTAAGAAACTCAAAATAAGAGAGTACACAAATTTTTATTGGCAGTACTTTCGAGGTCTACCAGCATGCCACGTATTCTTTATCTTCAAACCATTCATTGCTCGAAGTCGGTAGGTCCCTGGCTTCGGCACTTCAACAACTTCATAAGGACCCTCCCAATTCGGCATAAGCTTCCCTGTATTCTGGGGAGTAGATGTTTCAGCCTCCCGAAGAATAAAATCACCAACTTCGAACCTCCGTACTTTCACCCCTTTATTAAAGTGTCTAGCCGTTCTCTGCTGGTAATTTGCCAATCGCACTACAGCTGACTCACGGACTTCTTCCAACAAGTCCAAATTCAACTGCAACCCTTCCTCATTGTATACATCCTTGAACTGGCTGACCCGAAGAGAAGGAGACCCGATCTCCACTGGAATTAGAGCATCGGTCCCATAAGCCAACCTAAACGGTGAATCCCCTGTAGTCGACCTTGGAGTCGTCCGATATGCCCACAGGACGCTGAGTAACTCCTCCGGCCACCGACCTTTAGCTTCATCTAGCCTTCGCTTTATGCCATTAAGCAGGGTTTTGTTCGTGACCTCTACCCGCCCATTCGACTGAGGATGTGCCACCGAAGTCTGCCGATGCTGTATGTTCAAATCTGCCAGAAACTCTTCGAATTTAGCTCCCACAAACTGCCGCCCATTATCCGAAACTAACACCATTGGGATCCCGAAACGAAACACCACAAACTCCTTGAAAATTTCAAACATTCTTGCTCCGATATCGTCCGAAGTGGTTTGGCTTCGACCCACTTGGTCATATAGTCAATGGCAACTATCACAAAACTGACTTGTCCCTTAGCCTTCGGCAATGGTCCTAAAATGTCGATCCCCCAAACGGCGAATTGTGACGCCCCCAAATCTCTACACTCCCCTGTAGCAGATCTGGTGCTCACGTGAACCTATACAACTATAAATATTCAATAAAATATGACTTCTATCTATCCAAGGTTCACAGTATCCCATAACAGGTACTAGTTCCGACCAGAACGTTGTCTGTGTTTGGATACCCTCACTTGGATGTATAGATTCATATCTAATGAATACCTCTTTCATATTTATATTTCCTATCTATCTGACATTCACAGTATTAATGATAAGATTATCCATAGAACTGAGGGGCGCATTCCGGTAAAGATGGCACCTTACCGGCGCTCATTAAGTGTAACCTCAGAGCTTATATGACTTTCAACATCATTTAAATACCCTCATTCAGATGTATAGTTCATATAGATACTGTATCTAACTTAGTACAACTGTGCTAAATGAAATAAAGATCAGAGTATAACGCAATTGATAAAATAAAGGATCATAATATATTACATATCATTTGGTTCGATTACATTGTTCTCAGTACTAAGTTATTACAACAAAAGTCTTTAAAAGACTTAGATTATTCAAAAGCAGTTAATAAAACTAGTAAACGTGTCCTTTCCCTTTATCTGTCCCAGAAGTGCCAGGGATATCATTTAAAGCTGCAAAAAGAAAATATGCGCAAGAATGAGCTACAAATGCTCAGCAAGTTCATTTAAAAATGTAAACACAGTGTGTTTGATTTGAAAGATGTCAGGTGATGTATATAACTGAGGGTTCTGTACCGGAACCATAATTTCAATTTGTTCTGTTAGTCTTCAATGACTTAGAACCTTTTGAATTCGGATATTTGGTAGGTGATCAGCCTCACCAATATCCTAGGAGTATGCATATCATCCTACCACATTTTTGGTCAATTTAAGTTAATTGCCAATTTTGGTCAATTCATTTAATTGCCAAATTAAACCTTATTTGAAGGTTTGTCGGACTACCTTCCATCCACGGTGTCCCTTTTACTCAGTATAGATGTCATACCAAAACAATTTGGCTTGACACAATAAATTTAAGCTCAAACAATCAATAAATGATTTCATTTCTTAAGTTATGCTGAACAAGTAGCAATAACTTCACAATAATTGATAGCAAGACATAAATGAATTGCTTAAAAGTAACAAAGTTCAGAGACTTGCCTTAGCGTAGTTTCGATAAAATTTAAGACAGTTGGTCAACGTACGTAGTCTACGTATACCAATAATAAGCGTTAGCACTTATATAAACATGTATTACGCTAATCTAGACAAGTTTCATTAAGGTTCGACGTTGATTCGGTATCTCGGTCGCGTCCTTAATGGCTAAACACATTGATTATTCGATAAAACTTCATTTGGAAGCTTAATTAGTAGTCTAAATAATTTACTTATTATTTATAACATTTTTAGAAGCATGGTATTTTTTTTAAATAATTTTTATAAGCTTGGAAGTATTTTTAAATAATTTTACAAGCTTAAGAATATTTTTAAATGATTTAATTATCATTTAGAATATTTTTAAAACATTTAATATGTTATTTAAATAATTTATTTGTCATTTAGAATATTTTTAGATGCCTAAAATATTATTTAAATAATTTATTTATCATTTAAATGATTTATTTTATCATTAATAATATTTTTAGAATTTATTTTATCATTATAATAATTTAATTATTACTTATAATAATTTTCAAAACTTAATTTAATATTTAAATGATTTAATTATCATTTAAAGTAATTTTTAAATACTTAATATATTATTTAAATGATTTATTTATCATTAATAATATTTAAGTATTTAATATTTTATTTAATTATTATATATAATAATTTTATTTACCTTAATATCATTTTTAAATAATTAATATAATTATTAAATGATTTAATATCATTTTTAAATAATTAATATAATTATTAAATGATTTATCATAATTATTATTATTATTTAATTAAATTAAATAATAATTCATAAATATATAAAAATATTAAAAATAAATTTTTATAATTAAAAATGAATTTTTGAATATAATTATTAATTATTTATAATTATTTAATATTTATTTATTATTTTATAATTTATTTAATAAATTTTTATTTTATTTTTATTAAAAAATCCGTCGCTAAAGGGCTTTAGCGACGGTCTGCATGTTTTCATAGGTTTCTGGGTTTGGTTATGAATTTCGTCGCTAAAGGTGTTCTTCATGAAGAACACTTGGTCAATGTCCAACAGTGACTTTTGACCTCAAATTAATCTTAATTGGTTTGATGTTTGTGTTTGATTTTTGTTTGTTGTTATAGCCAACATGGCAGTGTATAACGACATGTTAAATTTCATCTCAAATTATATCATATCATGCTCTAAAAATCATGGTCAAACTACCGGTTTCAAACTATTCTTGAGTTTCTGGGTTACCCAGAAACTCAGTCAGTCATGGTCAGTCAACGCGGTTTGACCGCTTATAACTTTGATTTTGTGTTTGCTAAATGTGTTTTGATGCTTCAAGATTGTAGTTTACATACCAAATAACATGTTTAAAACAAGAAACAACATATTAAATATCATCTAGGCAAGATCTGGGTTGATCAAAAGTATGACATCAAACTGTCACACATTCATATGATTTCTGGGTTACCCAGAAATCAGTCCCCCATGGTCGGTCAACGCATTTTGACCACCTATAACTTCCATCCTAGAGATAATTTAACCATTCTACCAAGTGGATATTAAAGCTAACATGGCATACTATTGATTCATGCTTTAAAACACATCAAACAAACATTTTAAGCCGATCAAAAGCTCTGACAAAGTAGCTTGTCAGACTGTTCTTGACTGCCAAGAACAGTTTGCTATTTTAGCTTGATTTTCATATCTAGATGTTATGTAAACGTATTTTAACCGCTCAGATCACTTAATTACATGTTAATAAGTATTCCTAAATTCTAAAACCTAACATCAAATTCAAACTTAAAGATCTAGCAATAAATTAGGGTTTATGCACCTTTTTCTTCAAATTTTTGATCTCTGGCTTTTGATTCTGAGTTTGTGATTGCAGAGGCTTGTTTAGGCTGGTAATATAAGTGTATAGGCTTCAATTTTCGTAGGTTGAAAGGTCAGTATCTCATTCTATTTATAGCCACTTGAAATTAGGGTCTCCTAGGCTAATTTCCAAATTTTTGCCTCCAAAAATATCTAGGCTTGGGATTTGTGCTGCTCTCCATCTGATCTTAGTAACCTACTTGTTCTGGAGTGTGTCAAGCACAAGCTTGCACACTCCTAGCTTCATTTTCATTGGCTAGGATTTCATTTTTGATTTATTTTACTTAATAATTAAAATTAAATTTTTGCTAATCATGGTTATGATGTTAATTTAAGTTTAGTAACACCTTAATTAGGGTTATATATCATAATTAAAGTTTATCAATTCATAATTTAGGGTTTAGATAACCTAATTAGAATTAAGGTTTCATAATTAGGGTTTAGGGTTTCTAATTCCATAATTAGGGCTTTAATCTTTCGTTTAGGGTTTAATTTAATCTTAATGATTCATAATTAATATTATGATTCATTATTTAGAATCTAATTGTATTAATTAAGATTCTGGTATTGCAATTAGGGTTTTAATTGCTAAATTCGGACAATTATTACCAATTAGGATTTTTAAATTAGGGTTTTTGTCTCAGTTTATTATTCTAACCCTAATTATCTTATTTTAGATTTTTATCAGTTAATATAATATTATATTAACTCCGAAGCACGACAAAGCACTTTGTCATTTCCAAGTACGACACAGCAGCTTATAAAAATAATTTGCCGAGACGCTTCTCGGTGAATTCGCCGAAAGCACGACAAATCATTTTGTCCGATTAAGCACGACACAGCTGCTTGGCGAAAATTTTTTATTTGACCTAATTGTTTAATAAAATACACAATCACATAATACAAAGTCGGAACAAGAAATTTCCTTTAATAAACACATAATTTACATATACAAATCTTATTAGGGTTCGGAATATTACATTCATCCCCACTAATAAGAATTTCGTCCTCGAAATTACAGTACAGATTATACAAATAAGTGTGGGTAACTATCTCGCATTTTACTCTCAAGCTCCCACGTAGCTTCCTCTATATTTTGATTCCTCCAAATAACTTTGACTGAAGGGATCACTTTATTTCGCAGATGTTGTTCTTTCCTATCTATGATTTCGATAGGAACTTCTTCATAAGATAAATCTTTCTCGGTCTGGATGGGTTCGTAGTCGATAACGTGTTTATAATCGGGTTTGTACGGTCGTAACATGGACACATGAAACACATTATGAATATGTTCTAGCTCGGGAGGTAGGGCTACCTCATAAGCTACCTCACCTATCCTTCTCAGTATCTGAAATGGTCCAATGAATCTTGGACTTAATTTTCCTTTCTTCCCAAATCGAATTTTTCCTTTCCACGGAGATACTTTTAAGAATACGTGACTACCGACTTCGAAATCTTGTAACTTTCTATGTTGATCAGCATATTTCTTTTGTCGATCCTGTGATGCTTGTAATCTTCCTCGTATAATTCGGATTACCTCCGTGGTTTATTGCACTATTTCAGGTCCTAACATTTGTCGCTCTCCGACCTCATCCCAACATAAAGGTGTTCTACATTTTCTTCCATATAGGGCTTCAAATGGTGGTATACCTATGTTGGCATGGTAACTATTGTTGTATGCAAATTCTACTAACGGTAATTGATCTTCCCAACTCCCTTTGAAATCCATGATGCAAGAGCGCAACATGTCTTCCAATGTCTGGATGGTTCTCTCACTCTGACCGTCAGTTTGTGGATGGTATGCTGTACTTAGTCTCAACTGAGTTCCTAAATTTTTCTGGAGACTTGTCCAAAAATTTGAAGTAAAACGAGGTTCTCGGTCTGATACTATAGAACCAGGGACTCCATGTCTAGAAATAATTTCATTGATGTAAAGTTTGGCTAACTGGTCAAGACTGAAGCTAACTTTTATGGGTAGAAAATGAGTTGATTTGGTAAGATGATCTACAATTACCCAAATGGCATTGTAACCTTTCTGTGTATTTGGGAGACCAACTACGAAATCCATGGTAATATGCTCCCATTTCCACTCAGGAATTTCTAAGGGTTGTAATAATCCACTTGGTTTCTGATGTTCAGCTTTAACCCTTTGACATGTTAAACATTTACTTACCCACTCCGCTATCTCTCTTTTCATGTTAGACCACCAAAAATGTTGGCTCAAGTCTTTATACATTTTTGTACTCCCTGGATGTACAGCGAATTTAGAACTGTGGGCTTCATTCAGTATTTCGTCTTTTAGTTCTTGTACTGAAGGTACCCAAATTCTATTTTCGTATCTTAGTACTCCATCCTTATCCACTCTAAACTTAACATTCTTTTTATGAGTCATTTCTGCCTTATACTTTTGACATTCTTCATCAGTCTCCTGTAGTTCCTTGATTCTATCCAATAAAGTCGAACTACCCTCTATGACGAATAACTGCTCGGTAGAGTTAACTGAAACTCCCGCCTTGATCTCAAGTTTGTCAAACTCTTTTATCAATATTTCGTTATTAGTCATTACATTTAACTTCTCTTGGTTCTTTCGACTCAATGCGTCTGCTACGACGTTGTGTGACACCCCCAAATCCAGGTACTTAATTCCCACATATTTGATGTTCACTAACTCATTCATTCACAACTAACTACCCATAATCAAGAACAATAAAAAAAACTTAAAGAAATATCTTCCCAAAATGGGTTACATTACCAAACTATTAAATAATCAAATCTCAGGTTATCTAAACCATAAAACATCAATGCAGAATAAAACATAATTTAAATAAGTCTTTGATACAATAAAACATCAAGTGGATAATAAATCTCTTGCTACTTTGGCATCTTGCCCTTGCCTTTACTCGTGGACGGTTCGTCCGGCTTTTCTGACTTAGCTGCAATGATTAATGCAAGAGTGAACAAACAATTGCTCACAAGTACGATAACAATAACATTTAAATAAAATGGATTTCAACTGAGAAATAATAAGTTTCTGAATCTCGGTCAATAGATGATCAAAGTCTAAAAGCTCGTTAGAATATTTGATTCAAGGAAAAATAGATTTCAAGATTTAGAAATTATATCTTAGGGTCACAAGACCTCGAACTATGTCCTAGATTAACAAGTATTTCTACTGTAACCTTTAACAGTCATATAGACTATGGACCAACATCTCGTACTCAGGGGGATCAGCCTTTTGTACAATGTATTGTGCACAAACATTTTAACGCTGTCGTGTAAGTAATCCCCTATATTAGGGTTGTTCATCTCAGTTTATCGTCTGAATCCGTACCAAAAGGAACTTGGCTTGGAACAAGAATAGAAAATATTCTAAGTCTTTGAAATCGCTCATCAACTAAGGACTAGCTGAATCAATAAGGGTTTGCTAGTCTAATTCATCAATAAAGTCAAACAATAGAAATTTTGTTCAAAGTTTGAATAACGATCAATGATCGAACAATAAACAAATGGAATAAAGCTTTAACATTTAATCATGACAACAACCTTGCTTGAATGACAATAAGCTAAGGTAAATATTTTTGCTCAATGATAATAAACTCGCTTTAAATGAAATAACAAGTTTGAGATAGGAAAAACTTGCTCAACGTAAAAGTAATAAGTTGAGATAAGGAACTTACCTCAAGCGTAGATTACAAATTAAATATCTCACGATCCTTAAACAAACTAAATGTTTAATTGTAAAATGGTAATATAATTAGTCACAAGATTAAAAGCATTCTAAGCTTGCTCTTTTATCATAACATCTCATTTAGCATACCATAGTCAACAAGTACTAGTTTAGCAACCATCTTGGAAATTCCTTAGTCATTTAATACATTAATATAAGTTTAATTATGCATCATAACTTCCAAGAAAAAAATAATAATAATAATTTTTTTTTATACAGCAGTGATTCTCGTCGGGGCGAGACAAAACTTAACAAAATCGTCGTCGGGGCGAGGCTGTCGCCGGGGCGACGAATCTAGTGCAATTATGCCGTCGGGGCGACAGAACCGTCGGGGCGGTAGACGCGACTGACACCTTCTACAGGTCGCGAACCAGTGAAAACTTAGGCCAAATTTGGCCAAATTTTCCGAATTCTATCATCCAATATACAAATTAAACATACCCAGACATCATATATGATACAAAACATTTACCCAACATGTTTTCTAAACATTTAATCATTCTAACACATAAACAACCAATTTAAACCCAAGAATTTCACTGTTAAACAGTTTATTCAAGTTTTTGGCCATTTTAATGAAATTAAACTCTGTAAACTCATCTTTCAACCAATTAAAACCATTCTTCTTGCATTATTCTTGTTTTTCATCATATATTCATAATCAAATGATAATTTTACCAAATAACAACTAATTTAAGCATAAATTTTCATATATATATACAATTCATGAAATAAACTCTGTAAAACTCAAAAACTCTATTCTAAACATGCTTTTATGGATTAATCATTCAAATTAATCTATAATCAACACATAATCATCTAACACATGCTTTCTAACATTTATAACCAAGTAATTCATATATTTAGCATATGAATTCATATACAGTGAAATAAAAATCATATTCAGAGAAGTAAAATAATAAAAACATAATGAAGAACAAGACTAAAAGAATTATACCTTCAAGCTATATAAAATTCTTAGTTTCCCTTTTCTTGTTGATTCTCTCAATCAACAAAACTCTCTTACTCTCAATTTTCTCTCTAATTCTCTCTTCTTCTCTGTATATTCTTTCTTCTCTAAACTCTGTTCTTTCTCTTCTTTCTTTTCTTTTTACAACAGACGTACTTTAAAAAAATAAAACATAAAACTGATGAATAAAAATAAAAACTGATGATTTAGTGTAATAATAACGTATAATCTAAATTTAATCCATCAGTTATAAAATTTAAAAAGCCATAAGGCTTGTTTGGCAAACTGATTTAGAAATAATCCATTATTCTAACTAAAGGTCTTAAGGCCTTGTTTGGCAAAACACAAATAAAATAACCCATTATTTCCAAACAAAGGTCATAGGGCCTTGTTTGGTAAAACTGAATTAAACACTTTCTCATTTATTTTAATAAACCATTATAACATATAGTTTAAAATGTCACACTTCTAATTTAATTGAACTTATTATTAAATAAATTCAATTAAACCTTACTAACTAAATTAATAATTTTATTTAACAAATAACAATAACACCAAATGAATTCTCTTATTCAAATAAACCTTTTCATCATCTAATTTAATTATTAAATTAAATTAGAAAAAAAACACAACAAATCACATTCAAATAATATTTAACATTATTAAACTTAACATACACCCATTCCACAAAACTTAATAAATTATTTATTTAGCCCAATAAATTAATAAAAATATTTATATAACTCAATAAATATTTCTATTAAATCACAAAATTTGCATTCGTTACACGTTGGCTTTTCCGGGATGATATAAAATCTCACAATCGAAATCCTTTATCAACTCTAGCCATCTCTTATGCCTCATGTTTAACTCCTTCTGTGTGAAAATATATTTTAGACTCTTGTGATTTGTGTATATTTCAGACTTCTCTCCGTACAAGTAATGCCTCCAAATTTTCAAGGCAAATACTACCGCGGCTAACTCAAGATCATGCGTAGGATACCTCTTCTCATAATCTTTGAGTTGTCTTGATGCATATGCAATTACCTTCTCATGTTGCATTAACACACATCCTAATCCCTTGTGTGACGCATCACTATAAACTACAAGGCTGCATGTATCATCTGGTAAAGATAACACTGGTGTCATGCTTAACCGCTTCTTCAACTCTTGGAAGCTTTCTTCACATTTGTCTGTCCAGACGTACTTTACCGTCTTTCGAGTCAAATTGGTTAGCGGGGTTGCTATCTTTGAAAAATCTTGTATAAAACGCCGATAATACCCTGCTAAACCGAGAAAACTTCTAACTTCTGTTGGAGTTGTTGGTTGTTCCCAATTTACAACCGCTTCTATTTTTGCTGGATCTACTGCAATCCCATTTTTGTCAATAACATGACCCAAAAATTGGACTCGTTCCAACCAGAATTCACATTTGGAAAACTTTGCATAAAGTTGTTCCTTGCGTAATATCTCCAATACGCTCCTTAAGTGTTCAGCATGCTCCTCTTTTGTTCTCGAGTATACTAAAATATCGTCGATGAACACTACGACATATTTGTCCAAGCATGGCTTAAACACTCGGTTCATTAAGTCCATGAATGTTGCCGGCGCATTTGTTAATCTAAAAGACATCACAAGAAACTCATAATGTCCATAGCGTGTCCTAAATGCTGTCTTCGGCACATCTTCTTTTCTTACCTTTAATTGATGATAACCTGATCGTAGGTCAATCTTCGAAAAGTGTCCGGCCCCTTTCAACTGGTCAAACAAATCATCAATTCGTGGTAAAGGATATTTGTTCTTTATGGTTAACTTATTTAATTCTCTATAATCGATGCATAACCTTAACGTACCATCCTTCTTCTTTACAAACAATACCGGTGCTCCCCAAGGTGAAACACTGGGTTGTATGTACTTTTTGTCTAAGAGTTCTTGTAGCTGCACAAGTAACTCCTTCAACTCTACAGGTGTCATTCTGTACGGTGCTTTGGAAACTGGCGCCGTACTCGGTGCTAGATCAATAACAAATTCGATCTCTCTATCCGGAGGTAAACCTGGTAACTCTTCTGGAAACACATGAAAATTCTCTAACTACAGGTATTTGATCTAGCTTTACTCCTTCCTTTCGAGTATCTACTATGTATGCCAAATAACTTGTGCAACCCTTCCTAAGCAATCTCTCTGCTTGTATTACTGACAGACAGTGAGATCGTTTAGGTGAACAACCACCGTGGTACACTACTTTTGACTCTGAAGTAGTCACTAAATTTACCCGCTTCTGCTGGCAATCAATTATTGCATTATAATTTACCAGCCAATCCATGCCTAAGATTATATCAAATTCCCCTAGTTGTATAGGAATGAGGTTCACAAGAAACTTGTGTCCCTTAATCTCTACAGCACAATTCTTATATATGGTTTTGACGGGAATTATCTCATTGTTTGCGATTTCCACATTAAAAGGTATGTCTAAATCCTCGCATTGCATTTTTAAGTTTTTAGCAAAGTTATTAGACACGAAAGAACAAGTAGCACCAGAGTCGAATAACACATATGCATTTAAATTGTCGATAGGGATGATACCTGTCACCACGTCTTGCGAAGCAACAGCATCCCTCCCCGTCATATTAAATGTCCTAGCGGTTGGACGACTCTGTCCCCCAGCTCCTGCTACTGTCGATTTGGGGTTATTGTTTGGGACTTGGTTTCCTCCCCCAGGTTAGTTTCTATTCCTCGGGTAATTCCTAGACACATGCCCAGTTACATCACAAGTATAATAGGTAACATTTGGTTTACCCAGACGAGTATTATCATTACTCTTTTTGGGACAGTTAGGGGAATAATGTCCCTCTTGTCCACAATGGTAACAAGTAATCACTCTGTGGCGACATACTCCGCGTGATTCTTTCCACAAATAACACAATGTACCACCTTATTATTACTGTTCTGGTTTCTGTTGTTGTTATTGTTGTAATTGTTACCCCTCCTTCCAAAGTTTATAGGAACAGTGGCATCCCACTTCCTCTTGTTATTATTAGTACCCCCTGTACTAATTTCTCCTTTAAACTCCCCTCCTTTATTTTGACCCTGTTTCTCCTTATGAAATTTTATCAAAAGCTTCATTCTCATTTTCAGCTATAATAGCTTTTTCGAGAATTTCAGGAAAAGTTCTCACTTGGAACACTGACAACTTACTACGAATTTGGGGTTTTAATCCCTCTTCGTATCTCCTGGTCTTCCTTACCTCTGTATTGGCCTGATGTGGGGCAAACCTAGCTAATTCATTGAACTTAGCCGTATACTGGGATACAGTAAGCTCCCCTTGTTTCAATTCTAGGAATCGTACCTCCATACAATCCTGCATTGATTGGGGAAAGTAATTTTCAAAGAATAACTCCTTAAATCTAGTTCAAGGAATTATACCTTCACCCGCACAAATTTTAGTATTTTCCCACCAATGGTTCGCCTCACCTTTGAGGAAAAAAGTGGCAAAGACCGTCCTTTGATCTTCGCTGACATTAGTTACCACAAAAACCTTCTCTATTTAGGTAACCCAAGTTTGTGCCTCAATAAGTTTTGCGGCTCCCTTAAATTCAGGCGGTCCCCTACCAGTTTAAAGTCTTTGAACATAATACCCTGTGGATTAATTGTGGTAGGTTGATGTGGTGGATGGTTTTGTAGAGCTCCTAAGAGTATATCTACCAATTGTTGTGTGGGGTTGGTTTCGTTAGACTCAGTTCTAGCTTGGGCTCTCCTTCCTGATGCCATGATTCTATAAATAAAGAAAAACATGTATAAATACAAGAATGTGTTACACATAGAACTAACACTTTGATTGTACAAACACAATTTATATATAACATGCAAAATGATTACATATTCGACTAGTGGTTTATACTACCACTAGTTAGTACAAGGAACTCTCTATTTTACAACCTCAAAATTTGTATATTACAAACTACAAAACGTAAACTAGGTACTATACTAATCTAATCAATCACGTACTCCCTTATAAGCATCCCGTATCATATGACCAACTACCGCTCTATCGATCATATAATCATCCTTCTCCTCCTCTACAGGATACCTAAATACCCTTCGTTCTAGGCCCTCAAATGCAGTCCTACACTTCTTGTCAGCTCTGTACACCTGCATTTGTGCATCCTGTTTCTCCTTCTGGGTGTTCTGAAGAAGGGTCCTCAGACGACGAGTCGTATCTCTCTCACTTTCCAGTAAACCTGAAGCAATGTCTGCCCGAGAGTTAGCAGCCTCTAATTCTTCCGTTGACTGCTGAACTAATCCAATAAATATCTCTTCGTGTCTGTCGACACGCATCATCTGCCCTGCTCCGATTACCTCATCGGGTTCTGGATCTAACAGTTGTCCATCTATAGGATAATTAACATCCTCAGCCTCTAGTATTTCTTGGTCATGTAAGAGTTCTTCCTCCTCTGGATCCTCCTCTGGGTCCTCTTCTAAATCTAGCTCAAGAGGAGCCGGCTCATAATCAGGCACCTCATCGGGCTCACTGTTGGATAGCCATCCTACCATGTGTTGATCTATTCCTGCCATCCTACAAAAGAATTTTAATTTGTTTAGTATTATGGAGAAACAAATTTACACATAAGATAAAGTTTTTAAGATTATTTTATGTATGATTAAGTATTTTACGGACTCAAAGACTATATCCTAAGGTATTTCCTAACTACCTTAGAGCTATAATCTACAGCTCTGATACCAACCTGTGACGCCCCCAAATCTCTACACTCCCCTGTAGCAGATATGGTGCTCACGTGAAACTATACAACTATAAATATTCAATAAAATATGACTTCTATCTATCCAAGGTTCACAGTATCCCATAACAGGTACTAGTTCCGGCCAGAACGTTGTCTGTGTTTGGATACCCTCACTTGGATGTATAGATTCATATCTAATGAATACCTCTTTCATATTTATATTTCCTATCTATCTGACATTCACAGTATTAATGATAAGATTATCCATAGAACTGAGGGGCGCATTCCGGTAAAGATGGCACCTTACCGGCGCTCATTAAGTGTAACCCCAGAGCTTATAGGACTTTCAACATCATTTAAATACCCTCATGCAGATGTATAGTTCATATAGATACTGTATCTAACTTAGTACAACTATGCTAAATGAAATAAAGATCAGAGTATAACGCAATTGATAAAATAAAGGATCATAATATATTACATATCATTTGGTTCGATTACATTGTTCTCAGTACTAAGTTATTACAACAAAAGTCTTTAAAAGACTTAGATTATTCAAAAGCAGTTAATAAAACTAGTAAACGTGTCCTTTCCCTTTATCTGTCCCAGAAGTGCCAGGGATATCATTTAAAGCTGCAAAAAGAAGATATGCGCAAGAATGAGCTACAAATGCTCAGCAAGTTCATTTAAAAATGTAAACACAGTGTGTTTGATTTGAAAGATGCTAGGTGATGTATATAACTGAGGGTTCTGTACCGGAACCATATATTTCAATTTGTTCTGTTAGTCTTCAATGACTTAGAACCTTTTGAATTCGGATATCTGGTAGGTGATCCAGCCTCACCAATATCCTAGGAGTATGCATATCATCCTACCACATTTTTGGTCAATTTAAGTTAATTGTCAATTTTGGTCAATTCATTTAATTGCCAAATTAAACCTTATTTGAAGGTTTGTCGGACCACCTTCCATCCACGGTGTCCCTTTTACTCAGTATAGATGTCATACCAAAACAATTTGGCTTGACACAATAAATTTAAGCTCAAACAATCAATAAAGGATTTCATTTCTTAAGTTATGTTGAACAAGTAGCAATAACTTCACAATAATTGATAGCAAGACATAAATGAATTGCTTAAAAGTAACAAAGTTCGGAGACTTGCCTTAGCGTAGTTTCGATAAAATTTAAGACAGTTGGTCAACGTACGTAGTCTACGTATACCAATAATAAGCGTTAGCACTTATATAAACATGTATTACGCTAATCCAGACAAGTTTTATTAAGGTTCGACGTTGATTCGGTATCTCGGTCGCGTCCTTAATGGCTAAACACATCGACTATTCGATAAAACTTCATTTGGAAGCTTAATTATTAGTCTAAATAATTTACTTATTATTTATAACATTTTTAGAAGCATGGTATTTTTTTTAAATAATTTTTATAAGCTTGGAAGTATTTTTAAATAATTTTACAAGCTTAGGAATATTTTTAAATGATTTAATTATCATTTAGAATATTTTTAAAACATTTAATATGTTATTTAAATAATTTATTTGTCATTTAGAATATTTTTAGATGCCTAAAATATTATTTAAATGATTTATTTATCATTTAAATGATTTATTTTATCATTAATAATATTTTTAGAATTTATTTTATCATTATAATAATTTAATTATTATTATAGTAATTTTCAAAACTTAATTTAATATTTAAATGATTTAATTATCATTTAAAGTAATTTTTAAATACTTAATATATTATTTAAATTATTTATTTATCATTAATAATATTTAAGTATTTAATATTTTATTTAATTATTATATATAATAATTTTATTTACCTTAATATCATTTTTAAATAATTAATATAATTATTAATTGATTTAATATCATTTTTAAATAATTAATATAATTATTAAATGATTTATCATAATAATTATTATTATTTAATTAAATTAAATAATAATTCAGAAATATATAAAAATATTAAAAATAAATTTTTATAATTAAAAATGAATTTTCGAATATAATTATTAATTATTTATAATTATTTAATATTTATTTATTATTTTATAATTTATTTAATAAATTTTTATTTTATTTTTATTAAAAAATCCGTCGCTAAAGGGTTTTGGCGACGGTCTGCATGTTTTCATAGGAGGGTTTGGTTATGAATTTCGTCGCTAAAGGTGTTCTTCATAAAGAACACTTGGTCAATGTCCAACAGTGACTTTTGACCTCAAATTAATCTTAATTGGTGTGATGTTTGTGTTTGATTTTTGTTTGTTGTTCTAGCCAACATGGCAGTGTATAACGACATGTTAAATTTCATCTCAAATTATATCATATCATGCTCTAAAAATCATGTCAAACTACCGGTTTCAAACTGTTCTTGAGTTTCTGGGTTACCCAGAAACTCAGTCAGTCATGGTCCGTCAACGCGGTTTGACCGCTTATAACTTTGATTTTGTGTTTGCTAAATGTGTTTTGATGCTTCAAGATTGTAGTTTACATACCAAATAACATGTTTAAAACAAGAAACAACATATTAAATATCATCTAGGCAAGATCTGGGTTGATCAAAAGTATGACATCAAACTGTCACACATTCATATGATTTCTGGGTTACCCAGAAATCAGTCCCCCATGGTCGGTCAACGCATTTTGACCACCTATAACTTCCATCCTAGAGATAATTTAACCATTCTACCAATTGGATATTAAAGCTAACATGGAATACTACTGATTCATGCTTTAAAACACATCAAATAAACATTTTAAGCCGATTAAAAGCTCTGACAAAGTAGCTTGTCAGACTGTTCTTGACTGCCAAGAACAGTTTGCTATTTTGGCTTGATTTTCATATCTAGATGTTATGTAAACGTGTTTTAACCGCCCAGATCACTTAATTACATGTTAATAAGTATTCCTAAACACTAAAACCTAACATCAAATTCAAACTTAAAGATCTAGCAACAAATTAGGGTTTATGCACCTTTTTCTTCAAATTTTTGATCTATGGCTTTTGATTCTGAGTTTGTGATTGCAGAGGCTTGTTTAGGCTGGTAATATAAGTGTATAGGCTTCAATTTTCGTAGGTTGAAAGGTCAGTATCTCATTCTATTTATAGCCACTTGAAATTAGGGTTTCCTAGGCTAATTTCCAAATTTTTGCCTCCAAAAATATCTAGGCTTGGGATTTGTGCTGCTCTCCATCTGATCTTAGTAACCTACTTGTGCTGGAGTGTGTCAAGCACAAGCTTGCACACTCCTAGCTTCATTTTCATTGGCTAGGATTTCATTTTTGATTTATTTTACTTACTAATTAAAATTAGATTTTTGCTAATCATGGTTATGATGTTAATTTAAGTTTAGTAACACCTTAATTAGGTTTATATATCATAATTAAGGTTTATCAATTCATAATTTAGGGTTTAGATATATAACCTAATTAGAATTAAGGTTTCATAATTAGGGTTTAGGGTTTCTAATTCCACAATTAGGGTTTTAATCTTTCGTTTAGGGTTTAATTTAATCTTAATGATTCATAATTAATATTATGATTCATTATTTAGAATCTAATTGTATTAATTAAGATTCTGGTATTACAATTAGGGTTTTAATTGCTCAATTCGGATAATTATTACCAATTAGAGTTTTCAAATTAGGGTTTCTGTCTCAGTTTATTATTCTAACCCTAATTATCTTATTTTAGATTTTTATCAGTTAATATAATATTATATTAACTCCGAAGCACGACAAAGCACTTTGTCATTTCCAAGTACGACACAGCAGCTTACAAAAATAATTTGCCGAGACGCTTCTCGGTGAATTCGCCGAAAGCACGACAAATCATTTTGTCCGATTAAGCACGACACAGCTGCTTGGCGAAAAATTTTTATTTGACCTAATTGTTTAATAAAATACACAATCACATAATACAAAGTCGGAACAAGAAATTTCCTTTAATAAACACATAATTTACATATACAAATCTTATTAGGGTTCGGAATATTACACTAATGGGATCGGGGAAAGAACTGAAGATAACTCCTCCGGGGGTTGATGTGGTATCGGACTGTTCAATTGGTACTTCGGGCACTTCTTCACATAATCCTTAGCTTCTTGAAATATAGTTGGCCAGTAATAACCTTGCCGAAGAACCTTATACGCCAGTGATTTTGCTCCCATATGGTTGCCACAGATCCCTTCATGTACCTCCCGAAGAACATAACTAGCTTCCAAAGGTGTCAGACATTTCAATAATGGAGAGGAGAAGGCACGTCGGTATAGATCCCCATCAATCAAGATGAAGTAAGAACTCTTATATTTGATTTTTTAGCCAATAATCGATCAAAAGGTAGAATACCATCACTAAGGTACGCTATGTACGGAGTAAGCCAACAATCCAACCGATCCAATGCTAATAGTTCTGCCCTTTGGACACTCGGGGCATCTAAAACTTCCAAGTACACCGACCCGCTGAAAGAACTTACTTCAATCGTCGCCAATCTGGCTAGAGCATCAGCCACTGTATTGTTCGAACGATCTATCCCTTGGAAACTGTGTGAAATAAAATAGTGAAGTCGATCCTTCACTTCTGCCAGGTACTTAGTCATCTTCGCCCCCCCGAGCCTCGTATTCCCCTAATATCTGTTTGACAACCAACTAAGAGTCGCTAAAAATAATTAACCGTTGAACTTCTAAGCTTCGAGCCAACTTCAATCCGGCCAAGATAGCCTCATACTCGGCTTCATTATTCGTTGCCTTAAATCGAAAACGGATAGCTTGCTGGACTTTAAACCCTTTCGGGCTTGTTAGGATAACACCTGCTCTGCTAACATCCAAAGTCGACGATCCATCTACAAATAGAGTCCATGATGTCTGGATAAGAGGGGCTTCAGCAACCGAAACCACTACTACCTCGGGTTCATTTGGCTCAGAGAACGAGCATTCAACCACAAAGTCGGCCAATGCCTGACCTTTTACCACCGTTCGGGGACGATATTCCAACGTAAATTCAGTTAACTCCATCGCCCAAGCAGCCAATCGTCCCAAAACGTCTGGCTTGTGCAAAACCTTTTTTAGGGGCTGGTTGGTGTATACTACTATCTGTCTGCCTTGGAAATAGTGCCGAAGCTTTTTGCTAGCCACAATTAGCGCATAAGCGAACTTTTCGAAGTTCGGGTATCGTGTCTCAGCATCCCGTAGTACGTGACTGACATAATATACTGGGAATTGACTTCCTCCCGATTCTCTAACTAGAACTGCCCCGACTACTAGAGAACTCGCTGCAAGATATAGAAATAGAGGCTCTTTTGGGATCGGCTTCATCAACAGCGGCGCCGAAGATAAATACTTTTTAATCCCATTGAAAGCATCCTCACATTCGGACGTCCACTAAAATGTCATCTTGTTCTGTGGGCCTTTCAGTGTGTTGAAAAAAGGAAGACACCTTTCAGCTGACTTTGACATAAACCTCCGAAGCGCCGCAATCCACCGAATGAGCCGTTGGACATCCTTGAAAGACTGGGGTGATCTCATATCCATTATCGCCTGTATTTTTTCGGGGTTGGCCTCAATTCCCCTCTTGCTGATCAAATACCCCAAAAATTTACCCAAACCGAGATCGAAGGTACACTTGGTCGGGTTCAACCTCATCCGATGTTCTCGAACAGTCTGAAAATACTCCTCCAAATTGTCTAAATGATCACGTGCTGACGGGCTTTTTACTATCATATCATCCACATATACCTCCATATTGCGCCCGAGTTGTTTGCGGAAAACATAGTTCATCATGCGTTGATATGTCGCCCCCGCGTTCAGTAGTCCAAAGGTCATCTTTTTGTACGCGTATATTGCCCGATGAGTGATGAAGGCTGTCTTCGGGATGTCTTTCTTATCCATTGAAATCTGGTGGTACCCCGAGAAAGCGTCCATAAAACTCAGCATCGCAAACCCCGAAGTCGCATCAATTAACTGATCAATGTGTGGCAATGGATAGAAATCTTTTGGGCAAGCCTTATTTAAATCCGTGTAATCGATGTACATCCTCCATTTTCCATTCTATTTCTTGACTAAAACCGCGTTCGCCATCCATTCGAGGTAATCTATCTCAAAGATGAAATCGGCCTCCAGCAATTTTGCTACCTCATCATCAATGATTTTCTGCCTTTCTGGGGCGAATATCCTCTGTTTTTGCCGAATTGGTTTCTTAGTAGGATCGACACACAGCTTGTGGACTGCCACTTTTTCATCAATACGCGGCATATCCTTGGGCTCCCAAGCAAATATATCGGCGTACACCCTCAGCAGTTCTATCAAATTCGTCCGAAGGGGTTCCCGAAGCTTAGACCCTATCTTCAACACCTTATCGGACCTTCCCAGTATCAACTCAATATCCTCTGTCTCCTCGACAGGAAGTGCTAGGGGTTCGGTAGATCCTTCGGTAAACGGATCCATTTCTATCGTCATGGCCTGCCTTTGCTTGCTGACCCCAATCCCACCTGAGATCAATGTATTCATGTGGCACCGTCGAGCCAGATCCTGATCTCCCTTGACTTCGCCGACCCCATTCGGCGTCGGGAACTTGATTTTGAAATGCGGAATGGATGTCACTGTCTGAAAAGAGATCAAAGTTGGTCGGCCGAGGATGGCGTTATAAGCCAAATCCACCCGTACAACAAAGAACTTAACCAACACTTCGACTTGTTGAGGAGCCGTCCCGAAGATGACAGGTAGCTCCACTGTTCCTGATACGTGTACTGGGTCATACTGAACTCGTACAAAGGACCCTCCTGGCCAACTTCCAATTTCTTTCCTCCCAAATTTAACCTCTGATACGCATGAGTATACAAAATATCTACAGAAGAGTCGTTGTCTATCATCATCCTTTTCATATCCACTGGTCCGACTTGAGCCGTTATCACCAAGACTCCTTCGTGTGGCTCTACCGGCTCAGATGGATAGTCCTGATCCGAAAAAGAAATAACCATGCCAGGATAAGCTCGTTCTCTCCTGGCAGGTTGTTCAGTAACTGACAGAACCGCGTCTAGCACAGCTCTCCCCTTTTTCCCTGCTAGCCTTCCGTGGGATCCTCCGGTTATGACATCTACCACCCCTCGAGCCGGTGGATTTTGATTCGGTTGTTGAACCCTTGTTTGTTCGGGAACTGTTGACTCCTGCTGTGCCGGAACGTTTCCCTGCCGATCCGCAACATACTGAACCAAATCTCCACTTTGGACTTTCTTTTCTATCAAAGTTTTGAAATTATAACAATCCTCTGTGGCATGCCCGTAGGTCTGGTGGTAATTGCAATACCGTTTATAATTTCCCCTATAAGACTTCGTGTTCATTGGGCAGGGTTCAAAATACGGTTTACTCTTGATCTCCTCCAGTATCTTTGCTCGATCGGTATTCAGGGGAGTGTAGATTTTATTCACATTTTTGTTCGGAAAGGGGGGTCTACCTCCCCCCCAACCTCCTCCAATAAAGCCTCGCCTCGACTGGTTATCCGACCTGGGAGTATTGTTTCGATCCCGGTCCCTTGATCTATCTTCCGAGCGTTCCTGTGGCTTCAGGCTCCCAATAGCTTCCTCTACGATAATAAACCCATCGGCCCGACTATAAGCCTCTGATAGGTCTTTGGGGGGATTAAGAATGAGATCTTTAACCAGCAGTTTAGACTTTACAAGATCTAACCCTGTGGTAAAGAACCCCACAGCCTGCTGCACATTCAGTTCAGTCACAGTACTAACCGCTTCCCTGAACCTCTTCACGTATTGGCCGAGGCTCTCATCGAAACGCTGCTTGACTTGCATCAAGGATGTTGTCAGCTTTTCCCTCCGCTTATTACTTTCGAAGCGTGCATGGAACTTGTCACATAACTGTTCCCATGAGCCGATAGAATTCGGGGTAAGAGACGTCATCCATTCCCGAGCCCCATGCTTCAACGTGGTGACAAACATGTGACACTTGGCGGCATCAGAGTGGTCATAATAATCCATAATTTGATTGTAAGCATGCGTGTGGTCATAGGGATCTTCAGTGCCATCATAAGTCTCCAACGGGGGCATTTTCTTTGATGTGTCAGCCTTTACCCGCTTTATCTCCGGAGTAAAAGGTGACATGGCATTGTTCGACAATTCTTTCGACTGATCTGCTGCCACCAGCCTCTGTTCTACTTCCTTCAACCTTTCCGCTAGGGAATCGGTCCTGTTCTCCCAAAGAGTCGGTTCGGGCCTAACTCTTGAATTATCCCTGGAGCGGCTCCGACGTCTGCCCCGGTCTGGTGTGCGGCTTTTCGGCCTGCTATCGTCCTACGAGCGGCTATGATGCCTCCTATGGATCGGATAGCGGCTTCTCAGCCTGCTCAAGTCCTGCGAGGGGCTTTGGTGCCTGCTGCGGACTGGTGTGCGGCTCCTCGGCCTGCTGTTGTCCTATCTGCGACTTCGGTGCCTGCCGCGCACTGGGGTGCGGCTCTTCGGCCTGCTACTTTCTCGTCGAGAACCGTTCAGACGATGTGTCCTGGATCGGTCTCCTAACAAATCTTCCTGATGTCGATCATGGCTGGAGGAAACTTCTTCTCCGTGTAACAAGGACGCTAACTGTTTGTCCAACTTCATCTGCTGAAGGCATAGGGCCTCTATAGCATCCTTGTTCTGCTGCATCTTTCTGGCTAGGATCAACTCCCTCTTATCTCGACCTTGATCTGGCTCAGAGTTCTGGTCATCGGTACCATCACCATGGCCACCCATCCTCTGTGTGGTAGAGAACAGTTTCCTTCTGACAATCGCTATCCGGGAGTCGAATTGGCCCACCGAGCGACTTTGAGGGCCCAGCCTATCTGAGATGCTCTTCGATGGCCCCAACCTATCTTTGACCGACCCAACTTGTGATAATCATGCATGCATGCCATCGTGCATAGGGTTAGTCCATATTATAGGGGAGACTTTGCCCAAATTTTTCGTGGATCGCATTACTGAACGCATATTCATGTTGTGCCTAGGTGTAAACAAATGACGTAGAATCGTAATGATACAAAAGTAGGCCACGCATTATGTAATGGCCTATATATTTATTTTAGGAACAACTTATTATTAGGGTTTTTACAGATCTTATTCTTCTCTAGCACCTATTTAAGATAATGCAAATAATATTTAAAAATTTATTGAATGAAACGAGAAACGTACCTTATTTGAATCATTTAATCTCTGATTAGCTAAGGATCCGGATATGCCGAGCAGTTCCACAACCCATCGGGCTTCTTCTGGGATTCGTCCTCGCAGGTCGGCTTCATCCACCCCTTCTCCACGTGTTACACGGCAGCCTAGACGGTTTGCGGAGGCTTGTATTCATCCTATTGATGTTGACTGAGTGATGCTGCTGACCTGGCTGGTGACCTTCCTGACGTCGATGTCGTCGTTCCACCCACCCGGGGTCATACATTTCCTGGCACCCGAGTGGCGATGCCCGATTTGCTAGGCACTGATTTGAGTCGTCATCCGTTCGCATACTTGTGTGCTAATGAGGTATAGGGAGCCTTATATTGATTTTTTTAACCCCCCATCTAGGTAACAGTAAATCTTCTCTTCTTTCTATGCCATAGGTTCCTGATTTTACTCAGCCTCGTGGTAACTGGTTTAGTGTTTATGCCCTTTATCATTCCCTTCGCGCTGATTATCGAGCGAGGGTAGACTCTTGGGGCTTCCAGCAGTTTTTTACCATTGCCCCTCGTCAGTGTCCGTGGGGTTATCTTCGAGCATTATCTAAGAGATGGTTCCATTAGAGTCAATATTTCTATTTGTTGGACTGTGAGGTGGTGATCAGACCCATGGACTGGCGGTATATTACTGGTATCGAGTTCTCCGGTCAATGAGTTCACTTCAGACAACGAACTCTAATAGTGATGTCATATACTCCAATTTGGACTTCGTCTATCGCTCACGCGGACTTATTATTTATGTTCGAAACCGATCCATGACCTATCGTTCGGACGGTTCTCGATCTGCAGCAGGCATAGAAGCCGCTCGCAGGACAGGAGCAGGCCGAAGAGTCGTTCCTCGATCCGCAACAGGCACAAAAGCCGCTCGCAAGACAGGAGTAGGCCGAAGAGTCGCTCCCCGATCCGCAGCAGGTATAAAAGCCGCTCATTAGACAGATCTGCAGCAGGCACAAAAGCCGCTAGCAGGACAGAAGCAGGCACAAAAGCCGCTCACAGGCATCGGAGCCGCTCTAGTGATAGTTCGTTGTAAAGATAGAAAGTAAAGAAAAGTGCAGTTAACCACAACAAGTGGCGCAGTGGTGCAAGCTGCCCTGGAAACGAACCGTAAACTCGGATGACTCAGGATCGACTCCCACTAGAAACATTTGGAGGGGCACTAATAATGCTCCGCTGTGGCCACGGGCACCCCTTAAGCGCAAGCTGGGAAGCAGACCGCCTGAGCTCGGGCTGGGGAGATTAGTCGGGTTGCGACCCGGAAACTCCACATTATCAAAAAAAAAAGTGCAGCAGCCAATAAGGCAAGGACAATCAAAGCACCCTCTAGGACGGTCAAACGTTCTTCCGGACGGACAAATGTTCTCCCGAACGGACAACTTCTTCGGGACGGACTATCTACATTCGACGATAATAAGGTCGACTATCTACATTCGGTAGTGATAAGGTTGATTATCTACATTTGGTAGTAATAAAGTTGACTATCTACATTAGGCGGTGATGGTTCGAATTCGGTAAAGGCAGTATTTTACTTTTTATACTCTCCTATTTTAAGTTCCTTACAATAAGAGAGTGGGGGCAATGTTAGAATATAATTTACACCACTAGTCCTTTCATTTTTCTTTAAGTCGTTTCAGTCTTCCTAGCAAGCTTCTTGGGAGAAGAATATAAAATGAAAATGAAAAGGCAGGAACTTCAAGAGGTTAAGCAACCAAAGGTTGCCATATGGACCACAAATAAATTAATGTACTTAAGCCTTTTCATTTTCTTGGCAGACTGCGAACATATATTATATATATGTATATCCTTCATGATGCGGAAAAAAAAGAAGGAGAAGCATAGACATACCAACATAGATATTCCCATCAGATAGTTTAGAGAGAGAAAGGCGAGAAAAAGCAGACAACAAATATCGAGTTTATTTATCAATTGAGAGCTTGTATTTCCTTATTATTTTCATAGTAGATTTATGAGATCTTTTCCCGTGGTTTTTTCCAATTGGGTTTCCACGTAAAATCCTCGTGTTATTATTTTATTTCTACGTGTCATTATTTTATTCCACACACTAAAACAAATGCATATCCTCCACCGTTAAACGTCTTTTCGGCTCGTTATTTGGTGATTTGGCGAGCAGTCAGAATTTGGCATTAACAGGTTAGTTTTGTATGCTTATTTAAATCTTGTGTGATTAATTGATTATGTGATTAAGTGATTATGTGAATAATTGCTAGAATTAATTAAAGGGAGTCACTAATGGTTTAATTAAATTAGTAGACTAGCCCTAAGGTTTAATATCAAAAGAATTGATAAAGTTGTCTATTAATTAAATATTCAATTTACTTGAATATAGTGGAGCAATTTAATTTGCATAGATTAATTAATATAATTATTAATTAATGTGTGCAATATTAATATTTAATAGTCTATTTAGTGATTTAATATCAACGGACTAGATTAATTATTTAATGTACTAATTCAATCTTTTATTTAATCATGAATTGGATAATAAATGTATACTAGATTAAATGGGATTTTAATGGTATGATTTATTTATCCAAGTAGCATTGGTCTGGTATAAGAGTAATGGGACATATCCCATTTTATTTCCAAACCGTGTCTGGAATAAGAGAGAGAGAGAGAGAGAGAGAGGAAATTCAAATCAAAGCTAGTGAACAGTGCAAGTCCCATCCTCAACCGTGTATGGATTTCTTGCTGGATTTTCTGCTAAGGCAAATCATGGCTAAAGATATGGGTTGATTTGATTTTCTACATTACCTATCATCTTCTTCCCATTCCCGTTGGTTAACCAAGTTGAACAATTTCATTGTCTGGGTAATGAATTTTCTATAAATTGGAACCAATTCTTCATGAATTCAGTTGCTAAATCTTCTGATAAGTTTATATAGAGTGTGAGTATTGTTGAGAGGTATTAGTATTCTACAATTAAGCATTTGAGGATTTCAAATTAGCATTCAAGAAGGTACACTGTGTTCTAAATTTCTTGTTTGTTAAATTCTATGAAATCCATAATTCTTGCTAATTAGTTTGACAATTAGTATAAAGATGTTATATGGGTTTGTGTGCATGTTTGGGACCAATGCGGATACTCTGGGTTGCATTTAGATGGGATCAGCCATGGCCATTTTCGAGTTCTGCAGAAGCAGAGCCGAACTTGAACCAGTGCAGGAGTGGCGCGGCCGCGCCACTCCCAAGGCCAAAACCAGCGCGACCGCGCTGACTGCCAGAAAGTGCTGCTGTGTTTTGATAATTTAAGCATGCTAGTGTAGTCCATTTGTGAATGATAATAGGTCTTCTACATTATCAATTGACCTTATGAGTGCCATGACTTGTACACGTCGTTCTAGCATGCATTTTTCCAAGTGAAACTTAAGAATTTTGAAATAAAAATTGTCAAATGGACGTCTCTTTATAAACTGACCATTTGAGTATGTGTATATAGCTTGTATATATGTTGAAATGCATGCGAGTCATGATTTCCAAGTTGTCTTGCATGAGCCACGTGGCATGAGTTGTTTTACAATGATTTTCAAGAGAAAATATAGAGTTTATAGATGAGTATCGTCCAATGTTGTGGAACTTGTGTTCTGACCATATAAGCATAATTATTAGGACTCATTATGCCTATAGACATGATTGACATGATCATCAATTAGCTAAACATGAATTTGATGTATGCTAGCAAGTCTATGATGATAAGAATCCGAGTATAGCCATGTGTTAATATGGACATGTGTTGATTTCGTACGAGCATGTATATTAAGTCTTGTATAGCCTCATTATGTGGTATTGTGACCATGGTAATGGTTTCCTTGTGAAGTAAACTTGATCGACTTAACATATGGAAATTTCTGACTTAAAACCTTATATCTTTCAAATCGATTAGGATGAGCATGTTAGGGTTATAAACCAAGTTAATAACATTATGAGCATGTGTATTTAAGTTATGTCATTAGCATGTATGCTAAGAGTAAGCTAAAATTCCTGCAGAATGAAACTCATCCTTGGTCTGCCCAGAGCGTGGCGCGGCCGCGCCACTCCTAAGGCAAAAACCAGCGCGGTCGCGTCGGTCGCCAGTTTTGCCCAGTTGTTTTAAATTGTAAACAGAGTCTTGCAACATGTATGTATGTATGTCTTGAGCTGTATGGCATGATTAAATTGATGTGATATGTGTTCAAGCTTACGTTGATGCTTAGAATCGAGATATTCTAGACTTGCTAACTCATCCAGCTAAAATGAGAATTAATGTTTATAAACTTAGTAATAATGGTTCCATCTACGTGACTACGTGTTAAGATTACTTGGTGTGTAACCTCTTGTAGGTATAACTCATGCTAGTTTATATTGTACTGACTAAGGAACCGACTTATTAATATTAGGTCGTTTCACGCAATTTAAATTAAAGCTAGATTACTTGTAGCTGAGCAACAGGCAAGTTTCCTATCCTTACGCATATTTTATTGTGCAAGTTCTCTACTCCGAAACTTTAATTGTGCAAGTTTTCCCAAACTCATTCTTGTATTATTCATTCCAAGATATTATTTAAGCTTGAACCTTTAATTCCTCAAGCATGCTCTAAGTGGTTTAATTACTTAACAATTATTCCACATCATTATTATTGACACTCGCACATTGTGCAATTATTTTTATGCCGACATTGTCTGGTACTTTATTAAAGTTCTAACATGGATGAACTGCCATAGTTAAGTCTTAGCCATTGTCCGGCTAGACATATGCGGTAATAGATTTTAAAAGCGTTCCCAACCGATTGATGGTGCAGAAATCTTGGACTTTATGAACACCCCTTCAATATAGGGGGGTATCTCACGTATCGGATATAAGATACAAATAGCAGAATTAAATGTTATGCATACACATAGCGTACGCGAGACTGATCCCCTTGATACAATCCTGACCAGGCTCGCATCGAACAACATTCATTCAACTCGAGTCCAAGAGGTTCATCAGTTAGTCGCGAGTGATTGGGTTGAAATCCATTCAAGGATGCGTACATTAGAGCTAAATTCATATGAACATCGAGGAGAGGATCATTCATGTGATTTGGGATTGCTAGATACAACCTATGTAGTAAGACCAAATCAATGTAAGTCAAGCGTTCGAGTTCGTGTTCGTTATGTTCGTTTGTATCGTCTAATCATCGATAAAGTTAGATTTCAATTCATGGAGGGATTAGAGTTCTTACATGGTGGATGTTCAAGCATGATGAGTTTAGATTGCTCGGAGCAAAGGAATCGGAGAAAATTATTCGGGATGGAAAACAGGGATCTCGCCCCCGCGAGCTTTCCAAGGCTATTTTTCTCGCCCCGGCGAGAACTCCTCTGTCCATTTTCGCCCCGGCCTGAAATGATGCTGCCCCGGCGAAGACCTCTCTGGCCATTCTCGCCCCGGCGAGGATTCTAGTTCAAATTTTCTCGCCCCGGCGAGAACAGGCGAGTTTGCCTGACACGTTTTTTGAGGCATACGGTTTTTGGCAGATTTCTTCTTTTATTTTAGAGATTTACATATCTTTTAGATTTCTATTGTAATTAGGATATTTATTAGATGTGATTTGATTTCCTTATTGTTTATTAGTTAGGATTTCTATTTCCATTCAAATTCTTATTTCCTTATAGGATTAGGGTTTCATGTTATTAGTATAAATAGGATACATGATTTATGTAATGAGGAACATTATGACTACACTTTTTTTATTAATAAAATTATTGTGAGATTCTTCTCATCTTTTGGTTCTTTAAGAATTCCTAGATTATTTTCTTAGTTTTCTTAAGATTCAATTATCGACTTATCATACAACAATTCATAGTTGTTTGTGGCGTCATTCTATCATACATCAATCCTCGATTGTACAGAGGTTCCTATTTCTCTATAAACACGGGGTTTAGGTGTCGTTGGTGTCTATTCAACGCAAGCTTCCTAGCGCAAAGCAATTATGTCAAGGTTCTCGTTTCAATATAGGCGAAGGGTTAAGGTGTTGTGAGCGTTCCACCTTCATAACTTGCTGGAAACGATCCGGGCGACGACCACCTCACGCAAGCGTGCCGTGGAGTCTATCATTTGGTATCAAAGCTACGTTTTCTAGTAGGTTACTTATCCTTTATTTTACTTGTTGAAGAGTAAAAAAAAAAATTCTTTCAGTTATTTCGTTTGATTGATATTATTGGGAAAAATTATTATTGTTGTAATTGTTTGGGTTTCATAAGTTTCGTGAATAGTGGGATTATATTGAAGAAGCTATCATTGGGTTCTATTGTTAGAATTTGTGAAATTTGAGGATATTGGGGTTTCACTCAAGAGGATCTTAATGGTGATCGTGAAAATTTTGGTGGTTATCATACGTCACAGTTGTTATATTTTGTTTTGTGATAAGTTCTTGTTGAATTGATAGAAAAGCTAAGATATTTATTTGGTGAATTCAAAAAGAACCTATAAGAGGGAATTTGAGAGGTAAAAGGTAAGAGTGTGAGATCAATTGAGGGTAAAAGCCTAATTGTGTGATACACGAGTGTTTCATAATTGTGGGATATATTGTTTGAGCGAAACACGTAAGGGAGTGTGTGAGGAAAAATTTTCTTTATCTACTAACCTTTGTTTTGCAGCGAACATGTATAATTATGGTTATGAAAATAATTATGAGTGACAAAAGAGATCTTTTCAAGGAAGGCGCGATCCTGAAGCTTATTTGAGTTAGGAGGAAAAGAAGGAACGAGAGTTTGGCTATCATAATTATTCCGAGTACAAGAAGTTCAAACTTGCAGTTCAAGATTTTTCTGATTATGCAGCTACATGGTGGGCTGAATTTGTGCGTAACAGAAAAAGGTATGGAGAGCGTCCGATCGAGACGTGGGAAGAGTTGAAAACCGTGATGAGAAAGCGGTATTCTCCAGGACAACCTAGTAGGAGGAATGAACATGCATCTTCGAAACATGTAGAGCAACCTTCAAGGCGTTCAACTTGTGATAATGAAAAGAAGGTTCGTAGAAATGAAGATTTGCAGTGGAGACAGCGAAGAGAAACTCCTACGGTGTATATTGAACCGGCATCATTTGAGAACATCATAAGAACGTTTAATGAGTTAAAGGATGAGCATTTGAAACCACAACGAGTCACTCTTAAGGCACAAAAAGAGCAAGATCAGCCGTAGGAGGAAGAAGATGTAAGAGAACATGCAATCCAAGGAGAATTGTTAGGTTCTAGTGTACATGATGAAGTCCATGAAGATTTAGTGATTGTACGAAAAGATTGTGATCAAGAGCAAGAAAGTGAACGACAAAAAGAAATTGAAAAAGAAATTGAAAAAAAGATTGAGTGTGAACAAGAAAAGAGTAAAAAAGAGAATGAAAAGAAACGAGAGAATAAAAAGAATGAGAGTGAAAATAAACGAGAGAAAGAAACAGTGGAGAGTAAGAGTGAAAAAAGAGAGGAGAGTGAGTTGGAAAGTGAGTTGTATTTTGAAAAGCCAATGATTGTACATTCGTACAAGACGGCGCTTTTAAAAACTAACAAGAGTAACTCTTCTTTGTCTAGTTCTGTTTTGTCTCTTGTACAGGTTGTTGATGTCATACCCCGAGCTATCATTCCATATCAGCCTGCTTGTAGTATTCTCGAGGAGACGACGGAGTTGCCAAGGCGGGTTGGAGAGTTGATGGAGTCCAACTTCATCAAAGCGGGTATCATGGGAGAAAGCATTAGTGCGTGTGCTATCCATGAGATCATAGTACCTAAGGAAGATAGGATGCCAAGCTTGTTCGTTGATTTTGAATTGCTAAACAAGTATCGATATTATTTTCTTTGCTTAGATAATATGTTTGATAAATTGCATAGTACTTGTGTTTTATCTACATGTGTTGATGACCATGTGATGATATTGCCTAGTCAGTTAGCTTAAGAGAATGTGATAAATGGAAAATTGTGTTAACATGTGAATTATATAGGTGGATAGTTATTTCTGTTAGATTAACTAATGCATCTAGTATTTTCATGAGTTATTTAAAACATGTTTTGCATGCTTCCATGGATAAATTTGTGTTTGGCTATTTTGAGGGTAAAATCGTCTTTATCATAAACTATGGAGGATATTTGATATTTGTTAAGTTAGTTTATGAGCATGCGTTATATTCTCGTTGTCAATATTCTTACTATCATTTGGTAAATTCTCATTGTCAAAGTGCATATCTTCGTAGAATTTATTCTAGTGATTATTGTGGGTATTCTCGTTTTCAACATATGTACTTGCATGAAATTCATTCTAGGGTTTTTCATTCACATGTTAAGTTAGAATTTGATGTTAATCAATCTTTGCATGGCATGTCGTTAATTGGTAATGGTAGTGATCATGATTCTTCAGTAGAGAAATCTTCATTGTATGATTTATTATCATTTGGCAATGTCTTTCCATTAGAGTTGTTATCATTGCATGATTTTGAGAATGTTGTCTTGAATGGGAAAGAATTACTATCATTTGGTATTGATTTGGAAAGTGATTATCATCGGATTGGATTAAGATATGGTTTACATACATGTTTAGTTAAATCGTTGGGATTAACTAATGCATTAAATATTTTCATGTTAAATCATGTGTTGCATTCTTTCATGGGAAAATTCGCTGATATCTGTGTTGATGATACTTCGACTTTTGTTGACACTTGGAAAAATTCTTTGGCATATGTTGAGTTTGATTGTGAGTATCATAAATATGCTAGTGAGTTTTTATCTTGTGTTGTTGGTTTTGATCTTTCAATTCCATTGATGTCGTTATTTGATTTTGCATTGGTTAATGTCAATGGGAAGGAAAAGGTTGAATTTGTTTTGCAGATTTGTGATGGGTTCATACTCATCGAGGAGAAAGGTTTAATTCGATTTGCAAATCAATTCGAACAATGCATGGAAAGTCTAAAGGGAAGTTATTTGGATTTTATTCTAGTAGACTTTGCATGTGATTTTGAATTATTTGATTTCTTTGTGATTAAACAAAAGGTACTTGTTGATTTGTTTTGTGTTGTGTTTAATCCAGGAATTCAAAGGTGCTTGCAAATGCAACGTGTCAAGTTTCAAATTTTGACATTTGATCCGGGTGCATTGAAGTGGAAGTTAGTACAAATGATCGAGATCATAAGATTCACTTTTGATCCGGGAATTTGTCAATGAGTTTATCTACGAATGGTCAAGATCATCAGACTGGTTTTTGATCCGAGAATTCGTGGATGGGAGATTATGCTACATGAAGAGTTCTACATGTTGATATTTGATCTAGGAGGATATAGGACTTTTCATAGTTTTATTTGCTTTTATTTTACTATATATGCATTTGATTTCTTAGGTAGAAATTTTGATTGCGTGTTAGTTTTAGTTGCTTATTTAGTTTGTTTGGGTGTAGTTAATACTTTGGAAGTATCTGGAATATGTGTGGGAGAGCATCGTATTGAATTGGACAAGATCGTGCGTAAAGGAGTTCGGAAGTTTGAGTTTCCAAGTTGTGTTACGAAGAGCTTGCAGGGTGTTATGCTGATTCAATCACTTCTTGGAAAGAGATGTTTACAAGTTGTTCATGTCGATACGTCGGAGTTGCCAGATGTTGCTATGTTCTTTGCAGGAGTTGGAGTTTTTGATGCTTATTTTCATTACTTTACTTGCATTGTTGATATTACTTATATATTTCGTTTGCAAGATGAATTTTGGGATTATGATTTGTTTGATGCCACTAACTTAATTTGTTTTTATATAGGATCAGATTTGTAGGTAAATCCTTTTCAAGAGGAGGGGATGTCAGATTTGAGGACAAATCCTTTTCAAGAGGAGGGGAATGATACAATCCTGACCAGGCTCGCATCGAACAACATTCATTCAACTCGAGTTCAAGAGGTTCATCAGTTAGTCGCGAGTGATTGGGTTGAAATCCATTCAAGGATGCGTACATTAGAACTAAATTCATATGAACATCGAGGAGAGGATCATTCATGTGATTTGGGATTGCTAGATACAACCTATGTAGTAAGACCAAATCAATGTAAGTCAAGCGTTCGAGTTCGTGTTCGTTATGTTCGTTTGTATCGTCTAATCATCGATAAAGTTAGATTTCAATTCATGGAGGGATTAGAGTTCTTACATGGTGGATGTTCAAGCATAATAAGTTTAGATTGCTCAGAGCAAAGGAATCGGAGAAAATTATTCGGGATGGAAAACAGGGATCTCGCCCCGGCGAGCTTTCCAAGGCTATTTTTCTCGCCCCGGCAGAACTCCTCTGTCCATTTTCGCCCCGGCCTGAAATGATGTCGCCCCGGCGAAGACCTCTCTGGCCATTCTCGCCCCGGCGAGGATTCTAGTTCAAATTTTCTCGCCCCGGCAAGAACAGGCGAGTTTGCCTAACACGTTTTTCGAGGCACGCGGTTTTTGACAGATTTCTTCTTTTATTTTAGAGATTTACATATCTTTTAGATTTCTATTGTAATTAGGATATTTATTAGATGTGATTTGATTTCCTTATTGTTTATTAGTTAGGATTTCTATTTCCATTCAAATTCTTATTTCCTTATAGGATTAAGGTTTCATGTTATTAGTATAAATAGGATACATGATTTATGTAATGAGGAACATTATGACTACACTTTTTTTATTAATAGAATTATTGTGAGATTCTTCTCATCTTTTGGTTCTTTAAGAATTCCTAGATTATTTTCTTAGTTTTCTTAAGATTCAATTATCGACTTATCATACAACAATTCATAGTTGTTTGTGGCGTCATTCTATCATAGATCAATCGTCGATTGTACCGAGGTTCCTGTTTCTCTATAAACACGGGGTTTAGGTGTCGTTGGTGTCCATTCAACGCAAGCTTCCTAGCGCAAAGCAATTATGCCAAGGTTCTCGTCTCAATATAGGCGAAGGGTTAAGGTGTTGTGAGCGTTCCACCTTCATAACTTGCTGGAAACGATCCGGGCGACGACCACCTCACGCAAGCGTGCCGTGGAGTCTATCACCCCTCAAGTACTTATTCTGTAGCCAGTAACCAAAGGGTCAATTAGCTATTGACTCCCTTGGACGTTTATGGTTCAAAGTCTACTTGACTATCATTCATTCTAAAAGCAATTATTATTCTTGCTTCCGATATTCATATTGTTGAATTCCTCTATCTATATTCCGTTCATCATGATATATAGTAACCTTGCTTGAATATCAATAAGCTAAGGTCAATAAGCTTGCTCAATATAAATAAACTTGCTTTGAATAAATTAACAAGTTAAAAGGGAAAGAACAACTTGCTCAACGTAAAAGTAATAAACTGAGATAAGGAACTTGCCTCAAGCGTAGATTACAAATTAAATATCTCACGATCCTTAAACAACCTATACATTTAATTATAAGATGGTAACAAAATTAGTCACAAGACTAAAAGCATTCTAGGCTTACTTTCTATCCCATTTTATTATAATATCTCATTTTATATATCATAATCAACAAGTACTAGTTTAACAACCATCTTGGCAATTCATTAGTCACTAAATACATTAATATAAGTTTTAAACTTGTTTATAGCATCATAGTAAAAGCACAAAGAAAATAAAAATTTTTAAAAATTTCAGTACTGTTCCCTCGCCGAGGCGAGGATTTACTGAACAAATATCTCGCCGGGGCGAGACCTCGCCGGGGCGAGCTTTTCCTTAATAAAATTTCTCGCCGGGGCGAAGATTTACAGCACATTTCTCTCGCCAGGGCGAGAGACTCGGCAGTTGTCTTCCCCAGCTCGCAAACCAGTGAAAACTTTGACCAAATTTGGCCAAATTTTTCGAATTCTACCATCTAGTAAACAAATTAAATATACCCAGACATCATACATGATACAAAACATTTACCCAACATGTTTTCTAAACATTTTAATCATTCTAACACATAAACAACCAATTTAAATCAAAAATTCTCTGTTAAAACCAAATATTCAAGTTTTAACCACTCTCATGAAATTAAACTCTGTAAATTCATTTGTCAACCAATTAAAACTATTCTTCTTGAATTATTCTTGTTTTCCATCATATAATCATAAACAATTATTAATTCACCGATTAATAACCAAATTGAATCATCAAATTTCATACATATATACAATTCATGAAATAAACTCTGTAAAAACTAAAAACTAAATTCAAAAACATGTTTTCATGAATTAACTCTTCAAACTAGTTTATAGTCATCACATAATCTCTAATACATGCTTACTAACAATTATAACCAAGTAATTCATGTATTTAGCATAAAATTTATATACAGGGAATTAAAAAAATCGCATACAGAGAAGTATAGTGAAGAACTTTTAGAAATGGATTATACCTTCTATTGCTTTGATTAATCTCCTTGGGTTTTAGAATTTCTACCTTCAATTTTCAAACTCTTCTTCTCAATTCTCTCTTTTCTCTCAACTCTCAAATTCACAGAGTTCTCTCAACTCTGTTCTTTTCTTTCTCTTCTGTTCTTCTTTTTACAACTGACGTAGTTTAAAAAATAAAACTGATAGAATAAAAATAAAAAAACTGATAATTGAATCAAATAATAACGTATACTGATATTAATCTATCAGTTACATAATTCAAAAAGCCATAAGGCTTGTTTGGCAAACTAATTTAAAAAAAATAACCCATTATTCTAACTAAAGGTCATAAGGCCTTGTTTGGTAAAACACAAATAAAATAACCCATTATTTTCAAACAAAGATCATAGGGCCTTGTTTGGTAAAATTGAATTAAACACTTTCTCATTTATTTTAATAAATCATTATAACATATAGTTTTAAATGTCACACTTCTAATTTAATTGAACTTATTATTAAATAAATTCAATTAAACCTTACTAAATTAATAATTTCATTTAACAAATAACAATAATACCAAATAAATTCTCTTACTCAAATAAATTATTTATTCAAATAAACCTTTTCATCATCTAATTTAATTATTAAATTAAATTAGAATAACATAACAAATCACATTCAAACAACATTTAACATTATTAAACTTAACATATACCCATTTCACAAAAACTTAATAAATTATTTATTTAGCTCAATAAATTAATAAAAATATTTATATAACTCAACAAATATTTTTATTCAATCACAAAAATTGCATTCGTTACAGAGACTATATAAAGTTATATTATATAAGGTTATATTTTACTTTCTAAGTGGAACTCTTTATAAAATAGAGAAAATCATAAGAAATCATTATTTAAACTTATGTTAATTATTGACTTAAACTCTTTATGGTAAATTTATTGTTTCATATTTGAGAATAACTTATAGTAAGTAGTAATACATCAAACATAAGAAGGAAGTCGCCTTACATTTGATTTGAAGAAATGAAATGGATAAATAAATGGAATAAAAGAAAGAATGAAATAAAGAGTGGAATGATTTATTTCATTCCAACTGAAATGAGTTATTCCGTATCTTCTCCCAATAAATAAAATTCATAAATTTGGAAAAAATGGGAATGATTCATTTCATTCTAATAAAGCAACCAAACACAATTTTTTTCATTTCATAAGAATGAGTCGTTCTATTCTCACCATCATTCCTCCAATTCAAACGTAGCATAACTGTTAGAAAGGGAGAGTTTAAGATTATATCAATTCATACTAAGTTTGTCTATACAATCGATGTGAGATTAACCCCATAAGCTTATAATGGAATCTCACCACACTCCCTTACCACCATTTATGTCAACTCCACTCCAACGAATCTAGCAGCATTAGCCCGCGATATACTTATCAGTATTTAATCCAACCTCTAGGTAGCTCCTTCATTCACATCGACTCCACTCTAACGGCACTTTCTTTTATGGCTGCTCCACTCTAACGACACTGGCTCACCACACATTGGCTCCCCACACACTTGCATTATTTTAATCTAACCTCTACATAATTTTTCTGTTCAGATAATAGTATATATAGCAAATATTTTGTTACTCGGTGTTAGACCTGGCAAACGGGCCGGGCTATTAACGGGCCGAGCCAAAATGGCCCGGGTTTTGGCGGACTGAAAATAAGAGGCCCGTGGCCCGGACTGGGCCGGGCCGGCCCGCGGGCTTTTTCTTCTTTTTTTTTGAAACAAAACATTTGCACTTCTAAGGATTGAACTCAAGACCTCTCCATTTTTTAAAGAAGTTGTCAAACCAACTATGCTACAATAACTTGTTTGTCTAAATTCAAACAATTAAATGGTATTCAAACAATTACACGTTTTCCACTAAAAAGAGTTATTATATGAAAATATATATACACTTTTATATTACTTATATATATACTGTTATATATACATTGTTATATATATATATATATATATATATATATATATAATTTTTTCGTATATATAACAATTTTTGTAAAATTTTTAAAAATCTTGGGAAAGGAAAAAGTAACTTAGAGAGAGAAAAATAAATAATAACAAATATTGTCATATATATATATACATTAATAATATATATATATATATATATATATATATATATATATATTATTGGTGTGCTGTCGCTGACAACCAAAAATAAAACCTTACTGCGAAAAATATGAATGTAGTAGTGCAAGCAAGAGTCGATCCCACAGAGAGTGATTAATCTATTTTTATATTTTGTATACCAGAAAAGGGGGTTTTGAATGTAATTATTAAAGTAAACTAAAAATAATGCAAGATAATTTATTAAAGTAAATCAGAGAAAACAAACCTTGGATTAAATCAACTTCCACCTCAGAAACTTACACTGATCATTGACTCAAGCATAATCAATTAATATTTTGAATATTCACCGTTAGAATCAATTCACCATTCTGAATTATTCCGTGTCTTTCCTTAATTTTAGTTAGATAGAAACAAGCGATCTAAATAACCCTAACTACTAAACAACTTCAGACAAGCGCTAAAAGTTTAATCTAGTAGATGCTTTAAGAATTAGAAAAACCGATGAAGCTAAACAACACAAGCACAAGCGGTTGCATTTAATTTAGTTGAATATTCTTCCTAAGATATAATAATCTCGTGATCTGCAGTCAATTATTAACCTTAGTTGCTTCACAAATTAGAGTGACCAAACAATTACGGATTTGATATCTAATTTAGCAGTAGATTTCAACACTTAATAAACTAGTATGCATCCTAGCAATTAAATATATCAATCATAGAATTCAAGCACAGAAGAATAATCAATACTCAAAATAATAATTAAACAATTAAAATCAATTAGATCTCACAGTGTAATAATCTGAGGCTTCCGTCTCCTTAATCCAAGAATAAGAATTTAGTTACACATGACTATGAAAACACCAAAGAATAATAGAGAGAAAAGTTTGTAGACAAGACCCTAAACTCTCTTGGTAATCCTCTATTTATAGGCATAAGACATTAATTCTTTTCCATGTAGGTTTCAACTTCCTAGTGGCAATCAACTTCCTTCAAAAAGATCTTCTAGATAGATTTTCCTTTCCTTCATTGGATTTGACTTGCTCACCAAGATTGTTCCACCTCTTTCCTTCTCCTTATTGGATTCTCCTTTTATTTCTTTCCTTCCATGAATAGAATCATTAAATATTGCTTGATCACCAAGATATTGACTTTAAAATATTTAATCCTACAAAATAAAATAAAATATATTAATTAAATAAACTAATATAATTAAAAAGGAAAAACATTTAATTGCACCTTAAATAAAAATATAAGAATAATGAGTGTATTTAGGCACAAAATAAATACAAAAGATTAAGTATTAAGGGATAAAAATATAACATATTTTATTCTCATCAATTATTAATGTATATATATAACAATAATGTGTATATATATATATATATATAACAATTTTTGTAAAACTTTTGGAAATCTTGAGAAAGGAAAAGGTAACTTAGAGAGAGGAAAATAAATAATAACAAATATTGTTATATATATATATATATACATTACTGGTATATATATATATATATATATATATATATATATATATAACACAATAACGTATATATATAACAATTTTTGTAAAATTTTTGGAAATCTTTAGAAAGGGAAAGGTAACTTAGAGAGAGAAAAATAAATAATAACAAATATATATATATATATATATATATATATATATATATATATATATAACAATAACGTATATATATAATAATAAGGATTGAACAATATGTTTTTTTTTGAAACAAAACATTTGCACTTGCTAAGGATTGAACTCAAGACCTCTCCATATTTTAAAAAAGTTGTCAAACCAACTATGCTACAATAACTTGTTTGTCTAAATTCAAACAATTAAATGGTATTCAAACAATTACACATGTTTTCCATTTTTATAGTCCGACACGGCGGCGGCTATGTCTTCAAGAATGAGTTGAAATTGAATTCTGGGTAAGTGGCAGCAATTGTACCTTTAACATTGTAGACTGATACCATTGGCAACTTGTCAGCCATTGATACTAAGCAAAAAGCCGTCAAAGTCCTCCACTCCCCTTTGTGAGTTTTATTTTTGAAAAGGGAAAAGTTGGACGTTTTCATGGAGTCGTCGTTCGGTTACCTTTGTATTAAAAGTTGGTTACCTTTGTTTTAAGGTTGGATACCTTTTGTATTAAGTTTTGGTTACCATTGTATTAAGGGTAACCAACCCTTAATACAAAGATAACCAAAAATTAATACAAAAGGTATCCAACCTTAATACCAAGGTAATCAACCTTTAATACAAAGGTAACCAAACCTTAATACTAAGGTAATCAACCCTTAATATAAAGGTAACCAAACCTTAATACAGAGGTAACCAAACATTAATACAGATGTAACCAACTTTTAATACAAAAGGTAACCAACCCTTAATACAATGGTAACCAAGATTTAATATAAAAGGTATTCAACCTTAAAACATAGGTAACCAACCTTTAATATAAAGGTAACCAAACTTTAATACAAAGGTAACCAAACCTTAATACAGAGGTAATCAACCTTAATACAAAGGAAACCAAAACTAGTTACTACACTTTCAGAAATTAGTTACCTCCATACTAGTGTTTAGTTACTTCCATACTAGTGTTTGGTTACAGCGGATAGGGAAATGAATATGACTTGTTTTCTTAGTGGCTACCTCATGCAAGCGGGAGAGAGGATGGAGGCGGAGGAGGAAGGGGGTAGGTATGAGGCAGGCGGGAGAGGGGAAGGAGGCGGGGGAAGGAGGAGAGAGAAGGGAGGCAGGCAAGATGGGCAACGAGGAGGGAGGCAGGTGGGAGGGAGGAAGGAGGCGGAGGCAAGCGGGAGGCGGAGGAGGGAGGGAGGAGGTATGAGGCAGACGGAAGAGTTGAGGGAGGCGGGGGAAGGAGGAAGGAGGCAGGCAGGATGGGCAGGGAGGGAGGGGGAGGCAGGTGGGAGGGAGAGAGAGAAAGTACATAGAGAGAGAGAGAATGCTGTAAATAAAAATGAAAAAGTGTAATACTTTTGTAATTATTTTATGGATGTATGATTTTTGTAATTATTTTCAAAAATGTACTATAATATTTAATTGTTCCATTTAATTATGGCTATTGTAGCCATTAGATATTCTTCAACCATGTTTACCATTATTTTTTTAGATTTTCCACGTGATTTTTCAACGTACATATAAATTATTATGTTTTACTTTATTATTACCAGCATTCTATAATAGAAAACAATATATCATTTCTATTTACTAGATACACAAATACAAGCATTAAATCTAGACATACCATAATTTCACAAATTCTTCTCTTACACGAAAGTTAGACCCACTTGTAGAAATATCAACTCCGCACATGTATATTCCACTATATCTTCCTTATCAATAATGCATATAATCTTTTTGAGAAAAATATGTGCAAACGTGGCAACCATTTAATGCAAGCAAATCATCACGTATACAACCAAAAATAATTATCACCATGGACAATATCAAAAAGAAGCTACCAAGCTATTGCAGGATAAGATATTCCTGGTTCTTCAAGCTTCAAGATATTATGCTTGCAGTTTAGCAAGTGATGATACTTCCGCAAACGTATTTAATATTCTTACATAATCTCCTCTCACACGAAGGTGGAACCCAACTTACCCTCACGTGAGAGGGGATGATGTGAAAATATCAAAAAACAGTGTTAAAATACTGTTCCCCTAAACAATTTCACCAACAAGACCAAGCCATGTTAAGAATACTTGATATTTGCCAATACATATATTTATACAAGGAAGAATGATGCACACTTCAAAGCTATTATCGAGAGGTTGCAATTTTTACACATATATTAACAATCAAAAAGACGTTTGCTTATATACACAAAAGTCGAGTGACCTGTCTTTCAGACTATATAAAGGCCTTGATCATAAACTCAAGACTTATATATGGTCCTCCGTAGATATACCAATAATATATACTCTAATCTGAATCTCTGATATGAAAACCAGGACTTTCAAAACCGAATGCTGTACATATGTTCAATGGATATAAGAGCAACATAAGCTAAAACACAGTCGTACCTCCACTGAAAGAATTCACGGTAGAAGCAAAACCGGCCTATGTCTGGGACCTTCCACCTTGCCTCAGCAGTAAGTCTTTCATCTCTCTGTACCCTCGGAGCTCTTCTAATGCATCAGCAGTTGTCTTGGACGAAAAACCCCCAGAAGACGCTACGCTTAAAGAAACAGCTTGCTGAAACACTGGCTTTCCAGAGATCTGTACAGGCTCCTGGATGTGAATGCTTAAGGTTCCGGACTTGGAGCTTTGCAATAAGTTTCTTGACTCAGATTCTTGGCGGAGAGGAGGGGCTTTCTTCAGCATATGAACAAGAGCACCAACTGCAGCATCTTGCGATTTTCTGACTGGAAAAAGTACCCCAGGTTCATGTGGTTCACATGGTTGCCCTGTTTGATTGAATGAGCTAGGTCTGGAATATAAAGAGAACACAAGTTAAAATTTTGCAGAAGAAGATTGCACATTTTGAAGGTATCAAGTTGTTTAATCTACAAAATCAAGACATGATTTGAAAGACCAGGCAATTCCTCCCTTACAAAAGACAAATTATGCAATGCTCTTAAAAGAGAAATTTAGCGAAAATGCCTCGTAAGCATGTTGTCAAGTCTTTGCTACTTAAATTAAATTTTCAATGGAGTTTTGACATTAACTGATCCTGGCAAAAGGGATGCATACTATATTACTATGCACCTTCCACCGAGAAACCTTTCCTTCCCACTGTTGCTTGGAAGAGGATGTTTAGAGGCTTTCCAAACTTACCATACAATATAAAAGAAGATCAATATTGGTAGGAGAACTTACATGTTCTGATCGTCTATCCCAAGATTGTCATAACCATGAAACAAAAAGAACAAAATAAAATAGTTGACAAACTAAAGCTATTTAGTCCCTCTATCCCAAACTGAGGGACCAACTATCCATTTTGGTATTGTTCGAAAAAGATAGTCCCTATTAGGACCCAGTCTCTGTTAGGACCCTCTAGTGGTCCTAACTCCTAACTTAGAGAGGATTAAGTTAAGAATTGGGAGAAGAACTAGAAAGAGACCAGTGTTAGAACGAGCAGAAAATTGGGAAAGAAGATGATGTAAGAAGAAGAAATATAGAGGGGTAAAATAGAGCACCAATAAAGTTTTTCCTTCACATAATTCATGCCTAATAAATTTGTTTAGCTATTTAACCACCACAAAGCACAATAGAAAATGATAACATAAGCCCATTCTCTAACTTAACTATCATAACATGAAATACAATACTTGTAGACAATACTCGCTACTTATTTACTATCATGCCCTAAGCTTAACAGTACTTTCTAAAAAATAGACTAAAAAGTCGCATAATGATCTGAATTTACCCTTAATAAAAGGCGACAAAACCTGGCTTTTATTTAAATTGAGTTGCGGGCTTAAATTGTAAATTTACAGCTTTTCCTAAAATGCTAGTTTTTTTAGAAGTGGACTTTATAGTGGGACGGAGAGAGTAGCAAATTTTATAGGTTAAATATAACATCTTCATGTCCTACAGATAACATAATATTATTATAGTGCATGGCAAGCCAATAAGACAACCAATAAAACAAGCCCAAAAACATTGTCATCGAGGGCAAAAAGAAAAAGATGTGAATGGTATACTATTTGCAGGTCCTGGGAAAAAGAATACCACAAGCATCAGGTAACCATTTCTCACCAAATGAACCAATATATATAAAATAAAACACTACATTCTCCAAATTTAATCCTCTTTTAATTTACTGTGATAAAAGAGGTAGAATCCCAGAATATTGAAAGTTGACAAGCATATCTTTCCAGCTAACCTATAGAATATGTTTCCAGCTAATAAGCACAAATAGAGCTGCAGCGATATTTACAAGCATTACCAAAAAGAAAATAATAGCAGCAGCTGTACACTATTGTCTGCAATGTCAATCTTCAAAGCTGCAATACATGTTTTGCAGTAGATATTATGTTAAGCTAAAAGTTGGATAAACAAATGAATGAATGACACTGAATAAAATATAAATTCACAAGAAAAATCTCTGAATAAACTATATGATCTCAGGGCTTGACTATTTCCTCTATGAGGCTTCTAGTGTTTATACCTTCAAAATTCAGCTCTTAATACAATACAATGTTAAAAGACTCATAAAACATATTACAATAGGAAAGCTCATAACTTTTCAAAACTTCTATACTGCAGTCATGATTTTAGATGAATAAAGAAAAGAAAACAAAGATATCAATCGCAATTTGCCATCTGCAATATATTCTATCACTAAAGAGTTAACTTCAAACTTTTAACAAAGCAAAAATATTATTATATCATGCATGGTTCAAAGTATTAGTTGTGTTAATTCAGAAGTAGGAAACAGTCTTTGCTGAACCAATCCCAAGACAGGCAGCATCATCTTTTCAGGGGATATCACTGCATCGGCGATAATATCAGCTGCCCTGGGGAGTTAATGACATATCACTGAGATATCGATTTCAAGTGGGTAAGAATGTAACATTGTTCTTAACTGTCCAAAACTAAATTGAGCAAACCAACTTCAATCTCATAATTCTTAGCCCAAGTATTTATATACATAAATACATATCAACAGAGAGAGAGAGAGGGGGGGGGGGACCGTAATAGCTCTACTCCCTAGATCTCTCAATTTCAAGCTCGCAACTTGGTGAGCTCCTTCCTCTCTCATCAGACTTCTCATTATTTCATTCTTAAAGTCAAGTCTCTCTTGTGTATGCAAGTATCCTTCATTATTTGTTGTAGACAGGTATAATGGGGGACGAGGGTTTCAGGACAAAAGAGGTAATTCTCACAAACCACAATTCTTTTGAATCTCATTTAATTCTTATAATTCAATTATATAACTCAATGCATCGAAAATAATAAAGTACATTACTATTTATAATAATCCTAACAACTTTAGTAACCTAAATTGGATTCTAATAAGATAAATTGTGGTGGAGACTGGAGAGGACATGCTAGTAGCAACTTTTGTCATTATATACTCAAGTTCTACTTTGGGGGAGAAGAATTTGTAGGGTTTTGGACACATAAACGCAGCGGAATTTAAAAATTTTAAAACAATTTTCCGAAACCCTAAAACAGGATCCATGCGAAAACAAATTAATTCAGAGGTTTAGATTTGCTTTACCGATTATCCGAGCTTGAATGCAACGATGAAATTCTGGAACGGCTTCGAATCTCCAACGCAATCCAACGGAACTGCGTCTCTACGGTATCCACACGAACGTCCCACAAATCATCACACGATCTGCAGCAAAAAGAATTCCGGTACTAGCCGCCAAGATCTGGATTTTCTCAAGTGTTGCTCTCAACTCTCTTTTCTAAAACGGCTAGGGTTTTTCTTTTAGTTTTTACGTAAACAAGACTGCTGATATATCTGATATATATAGAGTCCAAAAAGTAATTAATCAAAACCCTAATCTTATTAGAAAAGTAAAATCCGAATTTATATATATTATATTTTAATTAAGTCTTACTTAATTAATATACATATATATACAAATTATCTTGTTAATTTAAATTCGTAATTTAAATACTATCAATCATATTGATATATTTAAATCCTTACAATTTAAATTAATTCTCTTTTAATTACGTTCTAAGTGTGTGACCCTATAGGTTATTATTATATTGACAATAATTTTAAAATCATATTATAAAATTATAAACAGTGAGTGGCATCTAGTAATGCATCACTGCTACCCAAATAATAATAAGATCGATGATTCGACGCAACCTTTTCGTGACCAATGTTTCAATGTAATTTAATCCTTTTAACCTTGACATCCTAGATTAAACTCGAGCCATGGAATGTGTCATACTCTTCATAATTTAATCTGAGTTTTCTTGATCAATGAGTAGACTATATGAAACAAATCACTATTTGAGCATGGCCATGCATTTCATAGTCCTACTCAATCAAGAGGCCTATGGATATCACCCCTAATATATAGGAGGGTTAAATTCCATCTAGATCACTCATATTCCTCACACGATTCATGACGTACCCAATAATCACCTTTATTGTCCACCCTATTAAAGGTGACCTTTGATGATATCAAAGTACATAAATTCTCGTATAGTAATATAGTGATTTCAGGTCGGAGGACCATTACATCATTGTCACTATGAGAATTGCTTATGACACTTTGCATAATGCTCCACGTAGAATTCTCATGATGGGTCTGTCCAGTACATTGTTCTCTAACATGTACCTATGCATTGACTTAATATCTCATATATTAATGACCAATGAGATTTGGCCATCAGTCAATCCACATACTAGTCTCAATGTATCATTGTTGTCCCATTCTCAATGATACTCAACTAGGGACATTTAAGAGTAATGATACTTATTGTAATTATATAATCTCATGTTCAAGTCACATACTTGAAGCTATATAATTTGTATCATTATTCTAAGGACTTTTATTATGTTAATATTTATATAACACAGTAAATGAAACCATAATAAAATAATTCATTTATTCAATCAAATATCAAGAGAAATGTTAAGCAATTACATTAAATAATTGGCCTCTAGGGCATAAACTCTAACAGAATTATCGCAGGAGCTTGTGGAAGAGTACGTGGAGTGTTTAAGCCCACAAAAAGTTGTGTTCTTCACGTGGACGGCTGCACTAGCCTTGATATTGACACACAATAAGAGTTGGAACTTTATTGTTAATCAGTGTTGCTTTTCTAATAAAGATAGGGTGTCAGTTGATTATTTGCTACTAAAATGAGACGTGGCTCGGCCATGCCGCTAGATAGTTCCTCTTTATTGGAGTCATGTGGGTGATGCCGCAAACGGTAGTTGATTTTTGTAGGCTTGGAGAGGTGGGCTTATTTGAGGATCATCAATGGAGACAAGATCTTATTATTCCACTGTTGCCTATGGTGGGCCTAATAAAAAGAGAGAAATAGGCAAAGCTTCAAATATAGGGAGAGACATATTGCTCGCATATATGGTTCAAGTTGTAAAGTTTATTATCTTTATGGCAAAATAGCTGTTTTCTGGGCTTTTGTGGAATTTTTAAATGAGTGACTAAAGGGGACTGTTTTGTGTTTAAGTTGGACTAAGATGGTTTGCATAGGTGTTCATTGTTTACCCTATGCGGAGATTTTATAAAAATCCTGCATACATGGACATCAACTGCTTTGGGAGGGTTGATTAATGTAAGAATGTAATCTCTCTTATATTTCCAATATGTGAATTGCTATATTTATACAAGAGGTCTAGGAATTAAAAAATGAAAAAGGAGGAAAACAAGGAAACTTGTTTTCCTTAATACAAGAAACATGTTCCTTAATACAATAATCATGTTCCTGGCCACTATCTTCTAACACTCCCCCTCAAGTTGGTGTGTAGATGTCTCGCATACCCAACTTGAAACACAAAGGATGAAACATCTTACTACTAAGACCCTTTGTCAAAATATCAGCAAGCTGGTGTTCTGATTTTACAAAGGGTAAGAAAATAAGACCACTGGTTAACTTTTCTTTGATGAAGTGTCTGTCAATCTCAATGTGCTTCGTTCTATCGTGCTTCTTTCTCTATCAACTGTAGGTCCTGTGCCTCCTACTAGATGATGATTAACTTCAATAGGAGAATCAGCAGGCTTACATCCTAACATGCCAGTTTCAGTTAACAAATCAAGGACATACTTCCTTTGAAATAGAAAGATGCCACTGGAAGATCTTGCAACTTCAATACCAAGAAAATATTTCAAAGGACCAAGATCTTTAATCTCAAACTCTCTGGTCAGTCTCGCTTTGAGATTAACTATCTCTTCTTTATTATCCCCTGTCACCACAATGTCGTCAACATAAACAATAAGAATGGTAATCTTACCCTTTATCTGTTTGACAAAAAGAGTATGATCTGCTCGACTCTGCTTGTACCCAAACCTTATCATTGCTCTGTGGAGTCTACCAAACCAGGCTCTAGGAGATTGCTTTAGACCATACAAAGCCTTTCGTAGCTTACAAACCTTAACCATAGTAACAGATGAAGCAAAACCAGGAGGTATGTCCATGTACACTTCCTCCTCCAAGTTACCGTGAAGGAATGCATTTTTTACGTCTAATTGTTGAAGATCCCAGCCGAAGTTTGCTGCACATGAGATTATGGTACGAACAGAGTTCATCTTCGCTACAGGAGCAAATGTCTCCTGGTAATCAATCCCATGAGTTTGAGTGTATCCTTTTGCAACTAGTCTGGCTTTGAGTCTCTCAACCGTTCCATCAGAATTTTGTTTGACTGTATATACCCACTTGCATCCAACTACCTTTTTTCCGTAAGGAAGAGTGACTAGTTCCCATGTATCATTCTTTTTTAGGGCATTCATCTCCTCGATCATAGCTTGTTTCCAATTCTTATCATTAAATGCTTCTCTCCACCCCTGAGGAACATATATTGAAGACAAGGAAGAAACAAAGGAGTGATATGATGCAGATAATTTGCTATAGGCTAGAAAATTAGAAATAGGATGTTGAGTACAAGCTCTAACCCCTTTTCTAAGAGCAATAGGAATGTCAGTATCATCAGAAGAACAAGTAGGGATGTCAGTATCTTTAGAAGAACAAGTAGGGGTGTCAGTATCTTTAGAAGAACAAATAGGATTAAGATTCTCACCATTACCATTATCAAGACTAGGTCCGGAACAAAGTTGGTGTAGTGGTGCAGAAACGGTAACCTTATTCTTGTCTTTTCGTGCATAGGTCCTCAACTCAGGCTCAGACTCATTCTGTTTAGTACACTGTAACTCCCCTGTGTAGAATTATCAGAAACAACAACAAGAACAGGAAAAATAGAGCTTGTGATACTAGCTTCAGGAAGCTTCTCCTCATTAATAACATTCTCCCCCTGAAGAGAATGTGAAGAAGAATAAAAAGGTTCCAATTCCCAAAAAGTGACAAGAAGGATGATAACATTTATAACCTTTTTGGGTTGGAGAATAACCAATGAAAACACACCTAATAGCTTTGGGATCTAATTTTCCCCGAGTGAGAGATTTATCATGAACAAAGCACACGCAACCAAAAACTCGAGGTGAAGGAGAAGGACTGGTCGTGTGTTGGAGAAAAGAGATGGGACTCTTGTTCCCAAGATTTCTAGAAGGAAGGCGGTTTATAAGAAATGCAGCAGTCAGAACCGCATCTCCCCAAAGAAATTTAGGGGTTGACATAGTGAACATAAGAGTGCGGGCTACCTCTAGCAAGTGTCGATTTTTTCTTTCCGCTACTCCATTTTGTTCTGGGGTCGAGACACAGGAGGTTTGAAGAATAATGTCATGCTGAGAAAGATAAGATGCAAAAACATTATTATTACTATATTCACGACCATTATCACTATGGAGAATTCTGACCTTAGCGTCGAATTGGGTTTGAATCATTTTATGAAAGTCTTGAAAACAAGCAAATACCTCATTTTTGGTCCGCAGAAGGTAAATCCAAGTGACACGAGAATGACAATCAATAAAGCTAACAAACCATCTATGACCAGAACGAGAGACAACTCGAGAGGGTCCCCACACATCAGTATGGATAATGGCAAAAGGTTCAGAATGTCGATTGTTAGTAGCAGAATAAGTAGAACGTTTGTGTTTACCTAATTCACACGGTTCACACAAAAACTGATTTCTGTTACAATGCTTAACTAAAGATGGAAATAAAGACTCCAATACTGAAAAGGAAGGATGTCCCAAACGTCGATGCCATTGATAGAGAGAGGTCAGACATGGGTGAGAAGTAGAGTGAAGAGCCTGAACCTGAGTATAAGGCATGTTAGACGAGGGAACATCTAAATAATAGAGACCATTAACTGCACTACCACTGCCAATCTTTTGCCCTGTCACCAAGTCCTGAAAAACACAATGATTTCCAAAAAAGGTTATTGACCAGTGTAGGGATTCACAAAGACGTTGAACAGATAGTAAATTTGCAGTAAATGAAGGGATATGGAGAACAGATGATAATGTTAATGAAGGGGTACAAATGACAGAGCCACTCCCGGAAATAGAAGACAGGGAGCCATTGGCTACTCTAACCTTGTCCTTTCCAGAGTAGGGCGTGTATGAAGTAAAGAGATTGGAGGACTCAGTCATATGCGCAGAGGCACCTGTGTCTATAATCCAACTAGGGTAAGTAGATGAGACATTAAGAGCACAAGAGTGTATACCTGATTGTGCGAAATGAGAAATAGTACCAGCACTATTAATGGAACTAGATTCTGCCATAATGAGATAGTAGGAGCAACAAAAATATCCAAGGAACTATCAACAAGGATATTATAAAGGCTCAACAAATTAGCAGAGAGTAATTCTAGAAACCAAAGGGAGTGCAATTAATTGTACTACACAATAAAACCACTTTAATTAGCAGTACAAGAGATGGAGCAACAAGAATTATCCAAGGGAATGACAACAAGGATAATTAACAAGTGCAAAGATAGAGAGATAAAAACAACCACTGTAGGTGGATTAGACCAAACCTGAGTTTCACTCAAAACAACCACTGTAGGTGGGAAGAGGAGAGATAAAAACCATGCTGGAAAAGTCGCCGGAAAAAGTTGCCGGAAAAAGTCGTCGGAAAAGTCGACCACTGCAGATGGAAGGAGGAGAGAGAAAAGGCACGCTGGAAAAAGTTGTCGAAAAAAGTCGCCGGAAAAGTCGCCGGAAAAGTCGACGGAAAAGTCGCCGGAAAAAGTCACCGGAAAAAGTCACCGGAAAAAGTCGCCTGAAAGGATCAGAGCTCTGATACCATGTAAGAATGTAATCTCTCTTATATTTCCAATATGTGAATTGTTATATTTATACAAGAGGTCTAGGAATTAAAAAATGAAAAAGGAGGAAAACAAGGAAACTTGTTTTCCTTAATACAAGAAACATGTTCCTTAATACAATAATCATGTTCCTGGCCACTATCTTCTAACAATTAACATACTTTACCATTTTATCAAAAATAATAATAAAAACAATAGTAGTAATAATAATAATAGAGATAATAATAGTAGTAACAACAACATACTTTACCATCCCTCACAACAAGAAAGAAAAAGAAAAAAGTCTGGCCGTTCTTGTTTGAGGCTTTCAGCCTTGACAATGTGTTTTAAGTGTACGGTTGTAAGGTCTTATTTGGTCTCTCTTGTAAATTGTAATAATATTCTAATATGGTGTGTTACGGATTTACCTAAATGCTAACTTGTTCTTTCTTACATACTAACAACTCATTAATGACATAGTGTTTGGTAAAGAAAGTTTTAATACTAATTAACCCACATATATTATATTGTATCATTTACAAATTACTAGACTAATTTACTTCGATGAAGTTAGTAGATATATATTGACATTGATTATCATCTACTTAATATATAATGATAGTTGTAAAATAAATATTATTATTATTTTCTTATCAATAGATAGTTGTAGTCTTGTAGATTTATAGCACATGCTAAAACAATTACCTACACTTTTTTATAAAAATGTTTAAAATTTATCTAACAAAACACAACTGATTTTGAATTTCCCGCTCACCCTAATAAACCATCAGGACCGTCCAAAGTTTGGGATAAATCTCACCGTCCATTATATCCTCTTTAACTTCAAAGGAAAAAAATTGCTCTCTCTCACTCTCAGATCCTCCTACGTTCTTCCTCCTCCCGAACTCGCCCTTTGCCTCCTCCATTCTCTAGCGCCGACAATCTCTCCTCCCCCTTCCCCTTCGTACGTAGTGCCGGAGGCACGGGTAGTACGGCTAGTATACCTTATATAGCACTAAAATAAAAGTTATGCAGCACATGGTAAATCTATGTACTTAATAGTATACTATTTATGAGGCACAATAAGTGGTCATCATCCACCAAAGTGGATTTACCATACATGTATTTTAGATTCAATTTTGACATTTCACTTTAATGTCTTTTCCCGACAATAACATTACTATATAGGGTAGAATTGTAACTATTTATGAATTAGTATGTGATATTATACTGGATAATTCTAACACGCACTTCCATATTATCATTTAAACAATGATAAGCGCATTAAATGGTACTTTGTGCTTGTCTAATTAATCCTTCGTGTTCTTATTTTTTCAGTAACTTAATTATATATTTAACAGCACTAATATAACTTCTCTTACATGCCACCAAATACCAAAATTAATACCAATATATCTAATCAGAATCAGGCTGACCAATTCAATAGCCAATATTGTGGCTTTAAACTATGATTATAAGCTCACCCATGTCATAACTACTATCAGGTTTACACAAAAGGGATATTATATATCACGTGTGCAAATAATCACCTCCAAAAAGCTCATCTCTAATTTGCATCAAGCCCCTCTACCAAGCAAAAAATAATACAGTAGATTACCTTTCAAATTACAAAACACATAACAAAGTGGCAATGGAGAATTTGAGATATTTTGTATATCAAGAATGAAACTTAAAAATCAATACATAGTAGAAAAGGAAGAGGCTTTTGTTATATCTAATCTTAAAGAGGATTCATTTTAAATAACTAAAGGAAAAAGGATTTGTTTTACAATTTGGACACAACTCACATTCAGAAAAAGCTATATGAATCAATCAATACACATGGATTCACCTATTCATCCATCAGTTCAACTCCCTAGTACATTCAAAGTATCATGAAGTGTGAGCCTAGTATCGAGCTAAATCGCATGATTAGGATCGATGAGTTTGACAAATATGCAACAATCATCTTTTATATCTATATATTTGACTTTGAAGTCAAATCTTAACAAACTTATAATTAAAGAATATGCTCACATGCTATATTCATCCTTGATCCTTGAAAATGAAATGGTGATATGCAGAAATTCTAACAGAAACAAAGTGAGTACCCTGAGCAGAGAAAATACAAAGGAAAGTACCATTCTCAACATATATGTCAATAATTTAGACAGAACAGTCTCTCAAATTCTCAATCATTAGTTCTTCCACCTAAAGTGGCAACATATTTTGAAGCATAAAACATGCCTACTAACATTATTACTATAAGTACCATTTCGACACATGCTTGTCAAGATCACCTGTAACTCTAAATCTGTCTTTAAATTTTATAGCATACTGCATATATGAATACATGTGCACACATCTTCATGTATATGCATTTATAGGTGCATAGCTATATAAGCAAAGTATTTATGTACATGCAAAATATATTGGCATAAAAACCTAGACACTTGTATATGAATGCTATACTCGTACTATCAAATATGAGACATATCTTCTTAATTCTTATATGTGTTAATCTGTGTAAAAAAAAATTTCTTCCAATATGTGAATATAAACCTTGCCTTGCACATTTAAAACGTTTCATATACAAAAGGCCTACCAGAATGCAATTTAAGATTTATCACTGCTTTTACTTGAGCAAAAGACTCAAATGCATTTGAATGATGATTATCAATCTGCTTTTACACTGTGTTTGTGAGTTTGGAGAGAGAAGAAAAGAAAAGAATTTAAAATTTATGAGAGAAAAAGAGGGGGAGAGAAAAGAAATTTACATACTTTCCTTGTGTTTGTGAGTTTTGGAAGGAAATTTTAGCTTAAAAGAGTATATTACTATTTTACTTATGAGATTACATTTGAGAACTATTATAAGGATATTTTTGGTATTTTAGTATGTCATCAGTCTTTAATAAATTTTCTCCCAAATCTTTCTAAGTTTGGGAGGAAATGTTTGGGAAGAAATTTCTTTAAAATTTCTCTCCTCAAAAAACTCACAAACAAGGGACTTTTAATCTCTTCACTAAATTTCCCACCACCTCATTTCTTTTCTCTCCTTTTTAAAACTTACAAACACAGTATTAAATTTTAAACAGCCGAGCAGAATGTGGTCTTATTAGAACTGATACCGACTCATCCACCATCTGCTGGTTAGAGCACCTGCTTTTTGATAAAATCGACAAGTGCAAGCTCATCAAGCACCAACTTCCAATTCCTTGGCTGAAAAGAGAACCTTAAAAGGATAAGCTTTCATGCTCATTTCTGACATTGATGAGAACACTAGGGTAAATTTAGGTTGCAAACTTTTGAAGAACCTAGCATCAAATTCTCGTGTATTTGGAACAAAAAATCACCTTTTGTTTAGTTTCTTAATCATTGTAAATATCAAGTCCCTTGCACTCCAAATTCACCTCTAATTTTCTTTTGTCAAAGAGCAAATAGGTTTGTAATAACATTTATAACAGATTGGCTGCCCGGGCCTAGAGCAACTAGAGCATATAAGCTTTCTAAGAAACAAACCAGCACTAAATATTAAGGAAAATAGTAAATATGTTAATTATGCTATCGTCAAGAGACTTAAGACACTTTATCTAGTATACAGCTTGCCCTTGTCATGCCCTCCATAGAAATTAGAATGCAGAACTCTTCTATATAACCATCTAAAGAGAGTCATTTGCACCCTATCACGTAAAAGCATAGAAAAAACAATCTAGCTATATTAGAATAAAGACAGATTCTCTGCTATTACTTTACTGTCTCAGAAGTAGTACACCTCGATAAGAAATTCTCTCTCATCGTTTTGTGGGGAGTAGATAATCTTTGATGCCTACCATTTACCGCAATAAAAATCCAAGAAAACACCATGTGTCAACATTAATTTGCTAGATTGTTCAATTTTGAACAGGATAGTGAGCTTGCTGACTAGACAGGGAAACAGGGAAAGAAAAATAAAATCATGAGCACATTATTAGTGTGTAAATGTTTCATTATCCTTGCACAGTTACTTAAATCATCAAATCATGTGTAAAAGTCAACTTACAGAAAATCCAATACTTACATTGAATTTTTTTACTATATAACTTTTTAAGTACACAACAATTTCAGATCTTACATTGCATAAGCTCACATACTGAAAAAATTATGAACATAATAAACTAATTACAAGCCTTTTATCAGAAGAAGAAAAATTGTAAGTGGGGGGAGTGGGACGGAGCAAGCTTACAGTCTTGTGCATATAATTAGAAACATTAGGCTAACAATGTAGCACATGTAAATAAGCCAGATTCCAACAAGGTATGTCCCACATACCTGCTACCTGGATCCGTTATGACATCATCATCCACGACAAAGGGGCCAGAAAACTCAGAATCATCAAAGTTATCCTCAAAAGATAACCTACCAGAGCTTCTAGAATAAGATATCTGCGGTGAGCTGTTGGATGATATCTTCACCCCTGATAGTTTTCCAGTTTCAGCTTTCCCCAAGGAGAACAACTACAGCAAACAAAAAACTTTCTAAGTTACTAATTATTTAAAATATGCATAAAAAAAAACAAAACAAAACAAAAAAAAACAAAAAACAGTTCTGAGCTCATCAAATTGACAGATTAAAAAACCTTATCAACTGCTGCGCCAGTCTGAGCCAAACTTGAGCTTCTATCCATCCTAGTAACAGCTCTTGTAGCTTTCAGTGGAGGAGAAGGAGGCAAGTTTTGCTTATTCAACAACAGAGGGGTATCAGCAAGCTTAGATGTAGGTATACTTACTGGAGCACTTTCAGAACGTAGAAGAACCTTAGATATATGAGTCCCAGTAATGGAAGTAGGTGGCGAAGGGGATGGAGATGGCGAAAATGTAGGGGACGGCCAATCATCGATACTCGTTTGCTTTGTATGAAATTGAGGTGCTTCATGCAAGTGACGAGGTACACTTGTAGGAGGGAGACGATGAGAACTCACTTTTGATATTAAAGCATGTGACTCTGAATATGTGGGTGAAGGTGAAGGAAATGCTGAAGGCGGTGAGGCCCTATTTTGGTCATAACTCCAGCTATGACGCCTTCCAAATGGAGAAGAAGACGGAGAGTACTGAGGGGCAGGAAGGGATGGGAGTCTCTTTAGAGGATCTGCCATTGGACTCCCAACGTAATCTGGTATAAATTGTGGGGACATTGGAGTTGATGTTTCAGAACTCGCATCAGAGAGTGAAGAACGATACAACACTGAAATGCAAAGCCTGCCACATGAAGTGTCCACCGGGGTAAATACAAAGCGTTGCATATCCGATTCTTCTTTACGAGTGAATGGCTCAACAAAAGAAGAAACACGATGAGTGAGATTGTACATCCCAATTTGACCAGATGAATTGAGATCGCGAAAGAGCTTATATGCAGGCAAAAGCCTGACAGTTAGATACAAAGACCTTAAGAGCAATATCGATTTCTTATACACAATGTGCGAACTGTTACAGCTCAACCTCTTGTTCCCTGAACCAGTCTCCCTACCACTCTTCCGACTCTCATAGTGCACAACCCATCTCTCAATAATCTTTTCATTCTTTGCCTCACATCCAAGTTCATCAAGCTCTGAATTCCAAAAATACGGATATCGCTCTTTTGCTGACAAGTTCCTAACAAATCCCCTTCTTGGGGAACAACTCACAGGATCCCAATTTAATGGTTTTTGCACTAAAATTACATCAACCACCATAGGTTCAAGATTACTCTGACGCCAAAAATCTATATTCTCCAGAGCAGCAGGGCAATCCCGGAGTGCTAGGTTAAACCACTTGTCCCTCGGCCTTACACTAGAAGAGGATGACGATGACGAAGATGGGGATGATATATTTTGCTCCCCACTATAATGGCGTGACGATACATAGGGACATCTTGATTCAAGCACTATGTGTAGACTCTTTGCAAAGAATTCAGTGATTATTTGTTCCATTTTGGCAGGTTCAGTTTGAGTATTACCATGATATGATGCCATAATTTTCTCTAATCAAAAGTAAAAATCAAAAATTAGCAAGAAAAATAAATAACTACCAACTTCAACCATACAATTCCATCATATATACCACGCCACCACAAGAAATTGAGTACCAGACTATCCAAACACATTTATGAGCAAAAGCAAAATCATACTAATAAATGAGAGAATTGAACAGCCATGTCCATACAGTATAAGCTTAATTATGCACAATACTTAAAAGGGAAATACGTTAATCACAAATAAGAATACCCATATAGAAATAATTAAAAGAGTAAGCACGAACTCACTGTTCTGGGTGCTTGGCTTGCAAAAACTGGATAAGGGATTAAAGGGTATTTGCCAATACCATATATATGTATATATATATATATATTACCGGTATTTACTTTGTATTTTTTGTATATTGAATTCGAAAGAAGAACCCTAGAGAGAGAAGATAGGAAGAAAAACCAAAACTTGCTACTTTAGAGATGGTAATGTAGAGTATATCGACAGTAGTTGCCGTCTGAGGATGAGCGATAAACCAATAAAAAGGGTGGTTTCGGCTTGGCTTGGCTTGGCTTGGCTTGGCTACCTGCCTACCTGCCTACAGATGGCTTAGAGTGTCGTTACTTCTCATTGGAAGGGTCTTCGCTGGGGGCTGAAAAATTGAGCGCTTTTATTCTGTTTAGGGTCAGAGTGTAATTTATAATGTTTGAAAAGTAAAACTTTAATTTTAAGAGTAAAATATGCCCATTGATAATGTTATAATAATATTTATTTTGTCAAAGTATATATGTAGTTAGTGATATTCTTATGTTTATTCTAATAACATTTTAAATTTTCAATGACACTTTGTTACCCTAACAATATAATTATTATTTTACCATTATCAATAGCTTGAAATATAGATATTGTTAAATTTAAAGAATAAAATATGAAAAAGTTTAAACTTAAGTACCAAGTTTCTCTTGGCTCAATGGTAAAAAAACTACTCATAAGGCTTGGGTGCATGAGGTCTTGGGATCCATTTTGGCAAGAATGTTACAATTTCCGCTAAAACTAGCAAAAAAAAAAAAAGTTTAAACTTAAGCATTGATAGTGAAGATTTTTAAATTTAGAGGGCAAATTAGGAGCACACGTGTTAAGTGTTTAATTTGTATTATATTATTAATTTTAGGGGGTGTTTGTTACAGGTCATCTAAAGTGGTTATCTTAAATATTCAGTAATGTGAACTGATCATCTTTATAAATTGTATTTGTTACAATGGTAATCTTGCATTCCCGATAATTAGATACTCGATAAAGTGTCAAAATTTTCGATAATCATATGACTCAAAAATAGGTGGTAATATAATACTACCACATAGTAGTTATCTTAAAATTTTTATTTAGACAATAATATTATTTATATGTAATAATTGGGACATAAATATCTTTATTAGTCACATAATTTATATTTATTTTAAAAAAATTTGATTGAACCTAAGCAATTGCAACAATAACAATTTTGCCCAACAATATCAATCAAACGAAATAACTGAATTTTTTTTTTCTATACTCTTTTTTTTTTCAACAAGAAAAATAAAAGATAAGTAACCTGCTAGGAACTTAGCGTTGATACCAAATGATAGACTCCACGACACGCTTGCGTGAGGTGGTTGTCGCCCAGATCGTTTTCAGCAAGTTATAAGGTGGAACGCTCACAACACCTCAACCCTTCGCCTATATTGAGACGAGAACCTTGGTACAATTGCCCTGGGCTAGGAAGCTTGCGTTGAATGGAACACCAACGAGACCTTGACCCAATGTTTATAAAGAGACAAGAACCAAAAGTACAATCGACGCTTGATGTATGATAGAATGACCATACAAATAACTATGAATTGTTGTATGATAAGTCGATAATTGAATCTCAAGAAAACTAAGAAATTAACCTAAGAATTCTCAAAGAACCAAAAGATGAGAAAATCTCACAAGAATTTTATTAATCAAAAGTAATCTAGTTGTCTAATTACACAACCCATGTATTTTATTTATACTAATAGAATAAACCCTAAAGAAACCCTAAATCCTAAAAGGAATAGAAATCCAATTGGAAATCAAATTCTACCTAACTAATTAATATAGAAATCAAATCATATCTAATAAATATCCTAATTACATTAGAAATCTAAAAGATATGAAAAATCCCTAAAAAATATGGAAAGAAATCTTGAAAAATCTGGAAAAACGCGTTGTCGCTGAACTTTCTGACTCCCTGGCGCAGGGTGCACTGGAAATGGCCTTATCCTGGCGCGGGGGCGCGCTACACCTGCAGAAATCCTCAAACCACCTTGGCGCGGGGCGCGCTGCCTCTAGTACAAAATTGGCGCAGGGCACGCTGCTCTGACAGATTTGACCATTTTGCCCTTTTACGTCCCGAACGTGATTCTTTGCTCCTCTTTCGTTCCCTTCATTGAAGTTGAATCTTTGGAAGAACGTAATGAATGAACTTAGAATCATATCCACTGATGAATGGTTTGCCACGAAGCTTGAATCTCTTTCTTTCATTCCGTGCAATGCATGATGAATTGGCTTGCGTTGATTTAGTCTCACTAAATATATTGTATCTAGCAATTACAAATCATAGAATTTATTCTCTACTCGCGAACCACTTGAATTTAGCCTCAAATTAAGTATTCTGGAGTAGTTTTCAGCCCAATCACTCACGATCATTTGTTCTACACCCGGAACATGAGTTGACTCTTGATTGCTTGATGCGAGCCTGGTCAGGATCTCATCAACATATATGCGAGGGGTTAAGGTGTTACGAGCAATCCACCGTTCAACTTTGCTAGAAATGATCCGGCAACGACCACCTCGCATAAGCATGCCGTGGAGTCTATCATTTGGTATCAAAGCTAAATCTTCTAGTGAGTTACTTATTGATGAGGACATGCCTAGCTTGGACAAGGATGAGAGCTATGGAGCAAATTCGGTGCAAGTTCCAGTTGGACCTGTGACGAGAGCTCGGGCTAAACGCTTTAACGAGGGACTTAACGGGCTTATTCAAGAAGCTTGGAATGATAAAGGAGCGAGTTTCAAGACATTAGAATTGGAGTCCAAGTTTTTGAACATGATACAAGTGGTTATGCCAAGCCAAGAAGGAAGAGTTAGCCCAAGAAGTTCACCCGGCGCGCCCCGCGCCAGAATTGGCCTAGACACGGCGCGCCCCGCGCCGGAACTACAGATTGGTTGTGATGAGGGCATCCTTGGTTCGAGAACGAATGACAATCATAGAGTGGATCCTATGTGCATGCCGGATGGACCTGTGACAAGAGCTCGGGCTAAACGATTCAAGGAAGGCCTTAATGGATTGATACAAAGAATGTGGAGCGAGGTTAGATGAAGTGTAGAGTTCGAGGAGCAGGATTCTAAGGCTTTACATTTGGTCATGATGGTAAAAGCAAACACGCCAACGTTGGGAACGATGGAAACGAGAGAAAACAGAAATTTCCAAGATGCCGAGTTCTCGCCCCGGCGAGAACCTCTCTGTCCATTCTCGCCCCAGCCTAATCCTTTCTCGCCACGACCAAGATCTCTCTGGCCATTCTCGCCCCGGCGAGAACTTCAGTACAAATCTCTCGCCCCGGCAAGAATAGTCAGTTTTGGTTGGCGCGTTTTTTGAGGCAGACGTGTTTTTGAAGATTTTATCAGATTTCTTTTCCTTAATTTTAGGGATTTCAGTATATTTTCATAATTCTATTGTAATTAGGATATTTTAAGATAGGATTTTGATTCCAAATCAATTGTTATTTCCTTTTCGAATTATAGGGTTTCATAGTTAGTATAAATAAGTTTTATGCTTGTAATTCAAACAACAATTCAATAATATTATGAGTTTATTCATACTTGAGAGTTATTCTCTACTTTTGGTTCTTTGAAGGATTTCTAAGTAGTTTTCTTAGTTTTTCTTTTGAGATTCATATTTAACTTATCATACAACAAACCATAGTTGTGTGTGGCGTTATTCTATTGCATCATACAATCATACGGAGATTATCGTTTTCCATCTAAACGAGGGTCTAGGTGTTGTTGGTGTTCCATCATACATGAATTCAATTGCTTGATCGAATATATCAAGATTCTCGTCTTCAAATTAGACGTTGGGTTAAGAATTCGAAAGAGTCCATCAATTTACTTACTAGAAATGATTCGGGCGACGACCACCTCACGTAAGCGTGCCGTGGAGTCTATCATTTGGTATCAAAGCTGCATTTTCTAGCTAAGTATCTATCTTTATTGTATCGTTGGATTTGTGAGTAAAAAAAACAAAAAAAAAAGAGTATAGAAAATTTTATTTCAGTTATTTCAATTTGTTCGTAGATTTCATCTTCAATTCCGTAATCGAGATTGTGGGTACTTATATTCATACCTACTATAGTTGTTTGTAATAAGTTATTTTGAATTGATTAGTAAAACCGAGGATTTTGCTAGGTAAATTCGAAAAGAACCTATTAGAGAGAATATTTAGAGGTAAAAGGCTTAGTTGTGAGATCATTCGAGGAAAAAAAAGCCTAGTGAGTGACACACGAGTGAAACATTGATCGAGTGAAACACGTAAGGGAGTGGTGAGGAAAATATTTTGCTACTAACCTCTATTTTGCAGGAAAAATGTCTAGTACCAAAGATAAAGGTGTTATGGAAGATCATCCAGCAAAGTTTGATCCAAAATTTGTGATGGAAGCTATGATGAAAGAATTCACTCGAAAGTTGGATATGGCGATGGAGCAAGTGAATGAGCGTTTCGACTAAATGAGTGCGTCCCAAGGACCCTAGTTTCAACATCCTCATGGGGCACGTCAGCACGAAAGAACGCATCAAAGAGAAGCTAGACAAGAGGAAAATTACTATGAAAGGGGATTTAGTGAAGAGGATAATCGAGAGTCCGACTTCTTACATCGGAGACAACGAGGAGCAAGGGATAGAGGGGGTCGAGATAGAGAGGACAACAACTTAGATAGTATAAAAATGAAAATTCCGACTTTCCAAGGAAGAAGTGATCCGGAGGCCTATCTAGAGTGGGAAAAGAAGATGGATTGGATATTTGAATGTCATATCTACTCGGGGCTAAAGAAAGTGAAACTCGCCGCCACAGAATTCTCAGCTTATTCTGTTACTTGGTGGGATCAGTTGATGATTAGTTGGAGGAGATGTGGGGAATGTCCAATTGAAACTTGGGAAGATATGAAGACCGTGATGAAAAAGAGCTTCGTTCCAGATTACAATCACCGAGAGCTAGTTTGGAGTTTGCAAAGCTTAAAGCAAGGTAGTAGGAGCGTAGAAGATTATTACAAAGAAATGGAAATGTTGATGGCTAGGGCAAACATCAATGAGGATGGCGAATCAACAATGGCCAGGTTTTCGGCGGGATTAAATTGGGAGATTACAAACTTAGTGGAACGACAACATTACTTGGTATTGGAGGATATGGTTCACATGGCTATCAAGATTGAGAAACAGCTTATGAGGAGAGGTAGCCAACGTTCGATACCTAATGCGGGATCATCATGGAAGTCTAATGTTGGGAAGCAAGAGGAAAAGCCAGCCGTAAGCAAATCCAAGTTTGAGCAAAAAACGGAGACAATTAATAAGGGAGTGCAAGGTAAAACTGACTCTTCTTCTTTTAGTCGTAATTGAGATATTAAATGTTTTAAATGTCAAGGTAGGGGACATATTGCGAGTCAATGTCCGAATCAAAGGACGATATTATTACTTGACAATGGAGAGGTGGAGACCGAAGGGAAAGATAGCGATACTAATTCTATGCCACCATTAGAGGAGGTAGAAGACAAGGAAGTTGCAATATTTGGGGAAGTGTTGGTGACTAGAAGAGTGCTTAGTGCACAAGTGAAGGAAGAAAGCATCGAGCAGCGGGAAAATTTGTTTCACACTAGGTGCTTGGTGAATGGGAAGATTTGCTGCGTCGTGATCGACGGAGGTAGTTGTACGAATGTGGAAAGTAAGGTTATGGTGGAGAAATTAGGGCTTTCTACAACCAAACATCCTCAACCGTATCAATTGCAATGGCTCAACGATAGTAATGAGATTAAAGTGACTAAACAGGTGTTAGTGCCGTTTACTATTGGGAAATATGTGGATGAAATCTTGTGTGATGTAGTTCCAATGCAGGCGGGTCACATATTGTTTGGTCGACCGTGACAATTTGACAGGCGTGTGAAGCATGATGGCTTTACCAATGAATATTCTTTTGTTCACAATAAAAGGAAAGTTACTTTGTGTCCTATGTCACCACAATGGGTGCATGAGGATCAACTTCATCTGCAGAGAGATTGTGAAAAAAGAAAAGAGAGTGAAGAAAAAAAAATAATGAGGAAAAAAATAATGAGAGGAAAAATAAGAGAGAAAAAGAAAGAGAGAAAAGAAAAGATGAGGAGCGAAAAACAAATATCTATGCAAAAAAGAGCGATGTGAGGCGAGCTTTCGATGCTAAACAGCCGATGATTATACTTCGGTATAAGGAGGCGCTTTTGAACACTAACGCTAACAATTCTTCTTTGCCTAGTGTTGTTTCATCTCTTTTGCAGGATTATAAGGATGTGTTTCCCGAGCAGCTTCCACAAGGATTACCACCTATTCGGGGAATTGAGCATCAAATTGACTTCGTACCCGGCGTAACCATTCCAAATCGTCCAGCTTATCGGAGTAATCCTGAGGAGACGAAGGAGTTGCAAAGGCAAGTTGGCGAACTCATGGAGAAGGGGTTCGTGAGGGAAAGCATGAGTCCATGTGCAGTTCCAGTGATCTTAGTGCCTAAAAAGGATGGGAAGTGGCGCATGTGCATTGACTGTCGAGCGGTAAACAATATTACGGTAAAGTATCGACATCCCATTCCATGATTAGATGACATGTTAGATGAATTGCATGGGTCTTGTATATTCTCAAAAATTAATTTAAAAAGTGGGTATCATCAAATTAGAATTCAAGGGGGTGATGAATGGAAGACTGCTTTCAAAACAAAATATGGGTTGTATGAGTGGTTAGTATTACCTTTTGGTCTAACTAATGCTCCTAGTACTTTCATGAGATTAATGAACCATGTTTTGCGTCCGTTCATTGGGAAATTTATGGTTGTGTATTTTGATGACATCTTGATATATAGCAAAAACTTGGGAGAGCATGCATTGCATTTGAAATCTGTTTTAGATGTTCTTAGAAAAGAAAAGTTATTTGCTAACATGGATAAATGCACGTTTTGTACGGATATAGTTGTTTTTCTTGGATTTGTTGTGAGTTCACAGGGAGTTCAAGTGGATGAGGAGAAAATACGTGCAATCCGAGAATGGCCGAGTCCAACAAATGTGAGTCAAGTTCGTAGTTTCCATGGACTGACAAGTTTTTACCGACGTTTCGTGAAGAACTTCAACGACATTACAGCACCATTGACGGAAGTAATCAAAAAGAGTGTGGGATTTAAGTGGGGTGAAGATCAGGAAAAGGCGTTTAAATTGATTAAAGATAAATTGACTAACGCTCTTTTGCTTGTTTCACCTAACTTTACTAAAACTTTTGAAATTGAGTGTGATGCATCAGGTTTAGGGATTGGAGCTGTGTTAATGCAGGAAGGGAAACCAGTAGCATACTTCAGTGAGAAGTTGAGTGGAGCCGCTTTGAACTATCCGACGTATGACAAGGAGTTGTATGCATTGGTTCAAGTGTTGGAGACGTGGCAGCACTACCTTTGGCCAAAAGAGTTCGTGATTCACACTAATTATGAATCTTTGAAGTACTTGAAGGGACAACACAAGTTGAACAAAAGACACGCAAGGTGGATGGAGTTTATTGAGACATTTCCGTACGTCATCCGATACAAACAAGGTAAAGAAAATGTTATTGCTGATGCTCTTTCGAGAAGGTACGTATTATTGAATACTCTTGATACAAAATTGCTTGGGTTTGAACGAATTAAAGAGTTGTATGTAAATGACCTTGAATTTTGTGAAGAGTTTAATGATAGTAGTATGCACACAAGCCAATCATATTTGATATGATATAGCATATACTTTGTAATCTTATTCATTTATTAATAAAAGAATTGATTTTCTTAACAGGCATTTTATATTATCTACATAGTGCTGTTATATTAAATGTGATAAACCCATAGTTTTGAGCAATGCTTTTAGAATCATGATGGTGATCATGCTAATGAGATCTAAATTCAAGATAGCTCACAAACTAAAATTGTTCCTAATCATTGGATTACTAAATTGGGGATTAGTGAATCCGGATAGATTAGTACATACGTTGCTTGCTCTTAGGAAGAGGATGATTGATCTCATAATTATTTGTGTGGAGACACGAAAGCAAGTATGTAGGTGCTTATTAGAGAATAAGTTCACTGAACGTGGCTCGCTAAGGAATACCTAATGGAGTTTTACTCGCCTGTCAATAGGAATTCCTCTAGTGATAGTAGTACAAGTGGTCCTTGGACTTGAGATCATCATAGTATCTTGTGTATCATGAGTTATACTTTGACATGTCCCTTAAGACTTTTAGGGTATATCAAAGGGTATGATTGGGTATAATAAGTTGTACATGGAGATAGGTGAATAATCAACAAAGAATCTACCACGTCTAGTAAAGAATGTGAATGTCCTATGTGATTCGATAAATGACAACTCAGTAGTCCTTGGCCAAGGCAGAATGCAATTAGAAAGGAGTTTCTAATTTGCATTAATTAGAGTTGTGCATTCGGGAATCGAAATACATATAATTAAATAAAATAAGACTTGACAGTAAATCCATGTCTTATATTTAATTGGGACATTGTATGGTAGAAGGATTGAATTGTACGGTAACTATTTACTCAAAGGTTCTTTTGTGATTAATGTTGAAATCTATATTATCTGAAAAGTCGTTGATCGCTAAGGGGGCTTACCCTTATTGTAGAATAAATATTATTTATTTAAATGAATTAAATAGTTTAATTTATTTATCTAAATAAGATTAGAATTGTTCTAATTGTTTTATTCACAACCGGTTTAATATGGAGAACCTAAAGGGTCACACCGCAAAAGAAAAATATTTATTTAAGAAGTAAATGACATAATTGTAATAATAAGTTAAGTGTATTTAATTTAGTCTATGGGGATAGAATAAATTAAATAGCTTAATATTTATTATTTAATATTTTAGAAATATTAAATATAAATTAATAAGAGGAGTCTTATTATTATTATTACTTTTACTATTATTTAATTCCTAATAGAGATTGGGAATTAATTAATAGAAGTACTCTTCCATGAATTCCTAATTGGATTAGGAGCATAATTAATTAATGGAGTTTAATTATAATAGAAACTCTAATCCTAAATAGTTTAGGGAAGGGTTATTCCTACATCTATAAATAAGAGGAGTCTTATCATAGATTAGGGTTGCACACTCTTGTATTAGATTGTGGAGAGTACTTACAATTTCTATAGAGATAGAAACTAGGGTTTTGCCAAATACCCAACTTCTTGAATACTTGTTCTTCCTTGGTGGATCACCTCTAGAGGCCAAACACTTGGGTGGCTAACGTTGATCAAAGGAAGGAATCACACCGTAGTATTCGAGGAGAACACGAAGGACTAGGAGTTGAACTTGTACCCGAGGAAGCTTTGTTCTACGAGGGTATAATTCTTATTCTCTTTCTCTTTCGTTTATATCGTTAATTGAGCACATTGATCGATCATGGTGATGGTTTGTATAAATTTTAAAATCCGTTTTATCGCGCTTCCGCTCTATTTATGTAATTTGATTACATGCTCGCGTTATATACAAACCTAACAGTGGTATCAGAGCCTAATCATGTGCTAATTATCGATCTTGATGATTCCATGTATGAATTGATATGCGAAACGTTCGAATTTTTGGGCAAGAAAATTTTTCTGATTCTGCGTCGCGGCGCGGCCGCGCCGCTTCCAGTTCATTCTAGAGCGCGGCCGCACCCGAACCCAGAAAAACGTTTCCTGGGGTGCAGCTCGACCGTGCCGCTCCTAGTTCAAAATGGAGCGCGGCCGCGCCGGTGTCCAGACTTTGAATATGTTTTTTGTTTTTCTCAATTAAAATAAATGGTTTATTTAATTGATAAAAGTTTAAAATAAAAGAGTTTATTTTATCTGGAATAGGATTTCAGATTGCTAAAATTAAAGGAGTTTAATTTGGATTTGGTTTTTGATTAAAATAAAAGAGTTTATTTTGTTTCAAAACTAAATATTAGCAAAACTTTTGCCCATTAATTGATATCAATGCATATATGGAATGGTTTTATTATTCATGGCATGAATGTTATTTATTGATACATATAGAGATATGTATGATAATAAATAGGGATTGATTATGGACTGTTGACCAATGTGTGATTGGATTTATTTTAGTGGATGCTTGAATGTATAGGTTTTTTTATAAATGGGGTCTGCGTACCTCGTCTTCTCTAAATTTTTCTTAATGTAAATTCTATCTCCCTCCGATGTACTTCCCCTTGACTGCTGATCAAAGTTTCTATTTATTGTAAGTAGTTTTTGTAATAGGAATAGTTAGAATTAATTTTGAAGAATTGGAGACAAAGGAGCAAGGAGCGCATGAAGACCCGTTTGTAATGGAGCCCGGGTTTAAATGTAATAGTTATATTTAAATTTAATTCTTGCACCCTAGGTTTGGCCTTTTGGTTCGCTTGGTGGCTCTAGTGAACCAAACTAGAATAAAAGTCCATAATCAATCCGGGTAGAATATAGTATTCTATATGTGCATGCTTACTATATATATATATATTATATATTATATAACATGCTTCACATGTAAAATAATATGACGCGTATTTTATATATATATGTTCATGCGCGCTAAACAAGATGAGACTAATAATAACAAACCCCTCATAGAAATCATATTAAGTCCTAAGCGTTCAAAGATATTTGGAATATCGAACGTCACCTTCTAGCATGGTAAAACGATAGAGCATTAAATATTTAATATGAGTTTGTTGTGCACACACAAGACGCGTATTAAATATTTAAGATGTTGTTTTATCACATTTGATGCTTATTAAGGAATTGAACATTACTGTTTTGTTGTGCACACACAAGGGCGGTCTTTTTCTCTTCACATATATGGAAGTACTAGGTTGGACTTAACTTAGATTATTTTAGTTCGGATGTGCACACACTTGACCATTATAATCTAAGAGGCAAAATACAAAGAATTACATAGTGATGTAATTGACAATAGTTGTCTACCTATTTATTTATATATAGTTTGTTGTGCACACACAAGGCTATATACATTTGAAATGGGATCCTTAATCTCACTAGCAAATCTTTAATTAGATTTGCCGAACTATATATATTGAGGGTAATATAGTTTGATGAAAATAGTGGGAGATACCAATTTAAATAAAGACCTAATTTATTTTGGTAATTAATTAAATGAATGTATGCTAAAATGTTGTCTATTTCACATGCAGAATTTAAAAATGTCAAACTCACTATCACTGCGTAGCATACTTGATGCTAACAAACTGACCGGACCGAATTACACGTACTGGTTAAGGAATCTGAGAATTGTTCTCACTGCTGAAAAGATTTCTTATATCCTAAATTCGCCTGTCCCTACAAGTGTTGCAGAAACAGCCTCTGAGGAAGAGATTGAAAGTAGTATGCACACAAACCAATCATATTTGATATGATGTAGCATATACTTTGTAATCTTATTCGATTGTTAAAGGCATTTTACATTATCTACATGGTGCTGTTATATTAAATGTGATAAACCCATAGTTTTGAGCAATGCTTTTAGAATCATGATGGTGATCATGCTAATGAGATCTAAATTCTAGATAGCTCACAAACTTAAATTGTTCCTAATCAATGGATTACTAAAAAGGGGATTAGTGAATCCGGATAGATTAGTACATACGTTGCTTGCTCTTATGAAGAATATGATTGATCTCATAATCATTTGTGTGGAGACACTAAAGCAAGTATGTAGGTGCTTATTAGAGAATAAGTTCACTGAACGTGGCTCGCTAAGGAATACCTAATGGAGTTTTACTCGCCTGTCAATAGGAATTCCTCTAGTGATAGTAGTACAAGTGATCCTTGGACTTGAGAACATCATAGTATCTTGTGTATGATGAGTTATACTTTGACATGTCCCTTAAGACCTTTAGGGTATATCAAAGGGTATGATTGAGTGTAATAAGTTGTACATGGAAATAGGTGAATGATCAACAAAGAATCTACCACTTCTAGTAAAAGGAGAGAATGTCATATGTGATTCGATAAATGACGACTCAGAAGTCTTTGGCCAAAGCAGAATGAAATTAGAAAAGAGTTTCTAATTTGCGTTAATCAGAGTTGTGCATTTCAGAATCGAAATACATATAATTAAATAAAATAAGACTTGACAGTAATTCCATGTCTTATATTTAATTGGGACATTGTATGGTAGAAGGATTGAATTGTACAGTAACTATGTACTCAAAGGTTCTTTTATGATTAATGTTGAAATCTATATTATCTGGAAAGTCGTTAATCGCTAAGGGGGCTTACCCTTATTGTAGAATAAATATTATTTATTTAAATGAATTAAATAGTTTAATTTATTTATTTAAATAAGATTAGAATTGTTCTAATTGATTTATTCACAACCGGTTTAATATGGAGAACCTAAAGGGTCACACCGCAAAAGAAAAATATTTATTTAAGAAGTAAATGGCATAATTGTAATAATAAGTTAAGTGTATTTAATTTAGTCTATGGAGATAGAATAAATTAAATAGCTTAATATTTATTATTTAATATTTTGGAAATATTAAATATAAATTAATAAGAGGAGTCTTATTATTATTATTACTTTTACTATTATTTAATTTCTAATAAGGATTGTGAATTAATTAATAGAAGTGCTCTCACATGAATTTCTAATTGGATTAGGAGTTTAATTTAATTAAAGGAGTTTAATTAGAATAGAAACCCTAATCCTAAATAGTTTAGGGAATGGTTTTCCTACATCTATAAATAAGAGAAGTCTTATCATAGATTAGGGTTACACACTCTTGCATAAGAATTGTAGAGAGTACTTATAATTTCTATAGAGATAGAAACTAGGGTTTTGCCAACACCGATCTTCTTGAACAAGTATTATTCCTTGGTGGATCACCTCTAGAGGCCAAACACTTGGGTGGCTAACGTTGATCAAAGGAAGGAATTTAATCGGTGGAATTCAAGGAGAACGCGAAGGAATTGGAGGTGAACTTGTACCTGAGGAAGCTAGAATTCTACAAGGGTATAATTCTTATTCTTCATCTCTTTCGTTTAATTAATAATTGTGCATAAAGAAAGATCATGGTGATGGTTTGTATAAAATTTTAAAATCTGATTTTATCGCGCTTCCGCTTTATTAATGTAATTTGATTGCATGTTCGCGTTATACAAACCTAACAGTGGTATCAGAGAGCCAAACTTTATGCGAATTATTAATTATTTTGATTATGTATATACATTGATATGTGTTAAGAACAATTTAATTGGGCATAATTGTTTGTGTAAAATTATTTTATTTATTTTATTTATTTTATTTATTTATTTTGATTTTATTTATTTTCAATTAAGATAAAAGGTTTATTTTGAATTGGAATATAATTAAAATTAAAAGTTTTATTTGAACTTGGAATTGGATTCTACGTTAACTAGAATAAAGGAGTTTATTCATATATGGAATAGGATTCCATGTTTTCTAGAATAAAGGAGTTTATTCACATATGGAATAGGATTCCATGTTTCCTAGAATAAAGGAGTTTATTCACATATGGAATAGGATTCCATGTTTACTTAAAAAAATAAAGATGTTTATTTTGATAAGGAATAGGATTCAACATATTTTATTTTCCAACAATTTTAAGTTAAAAATAAAGGTGTTTATTTTAAACTTGAAATTGGTTTCCATATTAATTAAAATAAATGAGTTTATTTTGATTTGGAATTTGATTAAAAATAAAGGAGTTTATTTTTATTCAAAAAATTGGCTAAATTAAAATAAAAGAGTTTATTTTGATTTGGAATATGATTAAAATAAAGAAGTTTATTTTAATTAAAATTGGATTTCATGATAACTAATTAGAGTTGGAATTGGATTCCATGATAACTAATTGGAGTTGAAATTGAATTTTATACTAACTAATATTGCCCATTAAATGATATCAATGCATATATGGAATGATTTTATTATTCATGGGATGAATGTTATTTATTGATGCATATAAAGATATGTATGATAATAAATAGGGATTGATTATGGATTATTGACCAATGTGTGATTGAATTTATTTTAGTGAATGCTTGAATGTATGGGTTTTTATAAATGGGGTCTGCGTACCTCGTCTTCTCTAATTTTTTCTTAATGTAAATTCTATCTCCCTCCTATGTACTTCCCCTTGACTGCTGATCAAGGTTTCTATTTATTGTAAATAGTTTTTGTAATAGGACTAGTTAGAATTAATTTTGAAGAATTGAAGACAAAGGAGCAAGGAGCGCTTGAAGACCCGTTTGTAATGGAGCCCAGGTTTTAATGTAATAGTTATATTTAAATTTAATTCTTGCACCCTAGGTTTGACCTTTTGGTTCACTTGGAGGCTCTAGTGAACCAAACTAGAATAAAACTCCATAATCAATCCGGGTAGAATATAGTATTCTATATGTGCATGCTTACTATGTATATATTATATATTATACAACATGCTTCGCATGTTTAATAATATGACGCGTATTTTATATATATATATATATGTGCATGCGCGCTAAACAAGATGAGACAAATAATAACAAACCCCTCAAAGAAATTATATTAAGTCCTAAGCGTTCAAAGATATTTGGAATATCGAACGTCGCCTTCTAGCATGGTAAAGCGATAGAGTATTAAATATTTAATATAAGTTTGTTGTGTCACACAAGGCAAGTATTAAATATTTAAGATGTTGCTTTATCACATTTGATGCTTATACATAGACTGAATGATGCTGTTTTGTTGTGTCACACAAGGACAGTGTTTTTCTTTCGAATATATGGAAGTGCTAAGTTGGACTTAACTTGGATAATTTTGATTCGGATGTGTCACACTTGATCAAAATAATCTAAGAGGCAAATTGAAAGGAGTTACATAGTGATGTAATTGACAATAGTTGTCTACCTATTTATTTATATATTGTTTGTTGTGTCACACAAGGCTATATACATTTGAAATGGGATCCTTATTCTCACTAGCAAATCTTTAATTAGATTTGCCGAACTGTATATTGAGGGTAATATAGTTTGATGAAAATAGTGGGAGATACCAATTTAAAATAAAGACCTAATTTATTTTGGTAATTAATTAAAATGAATGTATGCTAAAATGTTGTTAAATTACAAATTCTTTTACAGAATTTTACGATGTCTAATTCACTATCACTGCGGAGCATATTAGATGCTAATTAACCGGACCAAATTAAAAGGACTGGTTAAAGAATTTGAGAATAGTTCTCAAGGCTGAAAAGCTATCTAATGTCTTTAATATGCTTATCCCTGCAATGGTTGCAGACAATGCCTCTGAGGAAGAGATTGCTACTTTTAGAAAGTGGCAAGATGATGCACAGTTGGCTCAATGCATCATGCTTGCATCCATGAGTAACGAGCTTCAGCGTTAGCATAAAACTATGGATGCTCCTACTGTACTCCGGCACCTTCAAGGAGTTGAAGTGTGAGGAAAGTAGGACTATTAGATATTAGATATCTAAGGAGCTCTTCCGATCTAGAATAATCGATGGCACTACAGTATAGACAAATGTTCTCAAAATGATCAATCTGATTGAACAATTGGGACAACTAGGTTTTAATGGATGGAGAGTTGATCTTGCAATCACTTCCTGACTCTTTCTCACAAATTGTTGTGAATTTTCACATGAACAAGCTATATGTCAGCCTGCCTGAGTTGTTTAAACATGTTGAAAACTGTAAAGAGTCACTTTCCAACTAAGAAAGACCAAGTCTTACTGGTAGATGATTCTTCCAGGAAGCGGAAGAGGGCCAAAGGATCTTCTTAAAAGAAGAACAATTCAAAGAAGGTAAATGGAAATGCAAAAATAAAGGACAATAAGAACAAGACTGATGCAGATAGCAAAGGAGTTTGTAAAAGTAGTATGCACACAAGCCAATCATATTTGATATGATGTAGCATATACTTTGTAATCTTATTTGGTTGTTAAAAGGCATTTTACATTATCTACATAGTGTTGTTATATTAAATGTGATAAACCCATAGTTTTGAGCAATGCTTTTAGAATAATGATGGTGATCATGCTAATGAGATCTAAATTCTAGATAGCTCACAAACTTAAATTGTTCCTAATCGATGGATTACTAAAAAGGGGATTAGTGAAAACGGATAGATTAGTACATACGTTGCTTGCTCTTATGAAGAGAATGATTGATCTCATAATCATTTGTGTGGAGATACTAAAGCAAGTATGTAGGTGCTTATTAGAGAATAAGTTCACTGAACGTGGCTCGCTAAGGAATACCTAATGGAGTTTTACTCGCCTGTCAATAGGAATTCCTCTAGTGATAGTAGTACAAGTGATCCTTGGACTTGAGATCATCATAGTATCTTGTGTATGATGAGTTATACTTTGACATGTCCCTTAAGACCTTTAGGGTATATCAAAGGGTATGATTGGGTATAATAAGTTGTACATGGAAATAGGTGAATGATCAACAAAGAATCTACCACTTCTAGTAAACGGAGAGAATGTCCTATGTGATTCGATAAATGACGACTCAGAAGTCTTTGGCCAAAGCAGAATGAAATTAGAAAAGAGTTTCTAATTTGCATTAATCAGAGTTGTGCATTTCAGAATCGAAATACATATAATTAAATAAAATAAGACTTGACAGTAATTCCATGTCTTATATTTAATTGGGACATTGTATGGTAGAAGGATTGAATTGTACGGTAACTATGCACTGAAAGGTTCTTTTATGATTAATGTTGAAATCTATATTATCTGGAAAGTCGTTGATCGCTAAGGGGGCTTACCCTTATTATAGAATAAATATTATTTATTTAAATGAATTAAATAGTTTAATTTATTTATTTAAATAAGATTAGAATTGTTCTAATTGATTTATTCACAACCGGTTTAATATGGAGAACCTAAAGGGTCACACCGCAAAAGGAAAATATTTATTTAAGAAGTAAATGGCATAATTATAATAATAAGTTAAGTGTATTTAATTTAGTCTATGGAGATAGAATAAATTAAATAGCTTAATATTTATTATTTAATATTTTAGAAATATTAAATATAAATTAATAAGAGGAGTCTTATTATTATTATTACTATTATTTAATTCCTAATAGGGATTGAGAATTAATTAATAGAAGTACTCTCACATGAATTCCTAATTGAATTAGGAGTTTAATTTAATTAAAGGAGTTTAATTAGAATAGAAACCCTAATCCTAAATAGTTTAGGGAAAGGTTTTCCTACATCTATAAATAAGAGAAGTCTTATCATAGATTAGGGTTACACACTCTTGCATAAGAATTGTAGAGAGTACTTACAATTTCTATAGAGATAGAAACTAGGGTTTTGTCAACACCCATCTTCTTAAACAAGTATTATTCCTTGGTGGATCACCTCTAGAGGCCAAACACTTGGGTGGCTAACGTTGATCAAAGGAAGGAATTTAATCGGTGGAATTCAAGGAGAACGCGAAGGAATTGGAGGTGAACTTGTACCTGAGGAAGCTAGAATTCTACAAGGGTATAATTCTTATTCTTCATCTCTTTCGTTTAATTAATAATTGTGCATAAAGAAAGATCATGGTGATGGTTTGTATAAAATTTTAAAATCTGATTTTATCGCGCTTCCGCTTTATAATGTAATTTGATTGCATGTTCGCGTTATACAAACTAACAGAGATTGCTACTTTCAGAAAGTGGCAAGATGATGGAATCCTGGCTCAATGCATCATGCTCGCATCCATGAGTAACGAGCTTCAGCGTCAGCATGAGACTATGGATGCTCCTACTATATTGCTGCACCTCAAAGAGTTGTATGGTGAGCAAAGTAGGACTGCTAGATATCCGATATCTAAGGAGCTCTTCCGATCTTGTATGACCGAGGGCACTGCTGTAGAGACTCATGTCCTTAAGATGATCAATCTGATTGAACAACTTGGACAGCTTGGGTTCGTGATGGATGGGGAGTTAAGCCAAGATTTGATCTTGCAGTCACTCCCGGACACCTTCTCACAATTTGTTGTGAATTTTCACATGAATAAGTTGGACGTCAGCTTGCCTGAGTTACTTAACATGTTGAAAACTACTGAAGGTCACTTCTCATCCAACAAGAACTAAGTCTTACTAGTGGATGATTCTTCCAAGAAGAGGAAGAGGCCCAAGGTATCTTCTGAAAAGAAGAAAAACAAGAAGGCTAAGGGTAAGGCGAAGGGAAAGGATAAAAAGAAACCTGATCCAGATAGCAAAGGAATTTGCTACCATTGCAATAAGCTGGGACACTGGAAGAGGAACTGTAAGGAGTATCTTGCGGACCAAAAGAAGCTTGGAGAAGCTTCGACTTCCGATCTAGGTTTGTTCATGATTGAAATTAATTTTTCTGAAAGTTAAAATTCTACTTGGGTATTGGATACCGACTGTAGTTCTCACATATGTAATAATATGCAGGGACTAAGCAGAAGTAGGAAGCTGAACAAGGATGAAGTCGTCCTACGAGTGGGAAATGGAGCAAAGGTTGCTGCATTGGCTGTAGGGATTTATTGTTTAGCACTGCCTTCGGGCAAGTTCATTAGTTTAAATAATTGTTATTATGTTTCAACACTCATTAGAAACATTATTTCAATTTCTGTATTGGATATGGATGGTTTTGATATTACAATAAAGAACAACAGTTGTTCTATTTATAATAAAAATGTTTTATATGGTGTTGGCAATTTACTGAATGGACTTTACATACTTGACTTGCATGAAAATATACTTCAAATTGAACAAACTAAGAAAAGAAAAAGATATGATGTTAATTATACCTTTATGTGGCACTGTAGACTCGGTCATATCAATGAAACAAGATTATCCAAGTTGTATATAGATGGGCTTTTAGAGCTATCTGATTACGAATCATATCCAACTTGTGAATCTTATCTCATGGGTAAGATGCCTAAATCTCCTTTTAGTAGAAAAGGAGAAAGAGTTACAGAGTTGTTAGCGTTGGTACACACAGACGTTTGTGGACCTATGACAACGAATACACGAGGAGGGTATTCTTATTTTATTACTTTCACTGATGATCATTCTAGATTTGGATATGTGTATTTAATGAAATACAAATCTGAATCATTTGAAAAGTTCAAAGAATTCAGAAGTGAAGTAGAGAAGCAAACTGGTAAGAGTATTAAGATTTTTCGATCAGATCGAGGAAGGGAATACTTGACCAATGAGTTTCTCAATTGTCTCAAAGAAAATGGTATAATCTCATAATGGCCTCCACCAGGGACACCACAGTTGAATGGTGTATCTGAAAAGAGAAATCGAACATTGTTGGACATGGTTCGTTCCATGATGAGTTTTACCGACCTTCCAATATCCTTCTGGGGTTATGCCCTAGAAACGGCTGCATAACTACTTAATAAGGTACCTACCAAATCCGTCCCAAGGACCCCATATGAGATATGGATAGGGAGGAAACCTAATCTTAAGCATGTTAAGACTTGGGGTTGTCCAGCTTATGTCAAAAGTTTTGAGCATGACAAGCTGAAGACTAGATTCAATAAATGTAGATTTGTGGGATATCCTAAAGAAAGTTTAGGGTATTATTTCTATCATCCTACTGATCAAAAGGTGTTTGTTGCGAAACACGCTGCCTTCTTGGAAAAGGAGTTTATCCTTGAAGGGGTTAGTGGGAGTAAGATATATCTTGAAGAAGTTCAAGAACCACAAAATACTACGGATCAAAGTCAGGTACCTGACCAAGTAGAAGAACCTACTGTACCACTACCTATTCGTAAATCTGGAAGAGTACCGAAGATACCTGAAAGGTATGGATTCATCATAGAGGATGATGATGAGGTACGCATCATAGATGATGATGATTACGAAGAGGCTATGAGTTGTGAAGACTCAGAGAAATGGCTAGAAGCCATGAAATTCGAGATGGACTCCATGTATGAAAACCAAGTATGGACTTTGGTTTCGCCACCTGAGGGCATTAAGCCTATTGGGTGTAAATGGGTCTTTAAGAGAAAGACTGGGGCAGATGGCAAGGTAGAGACCTATAAGGCCCGACTGGTTGCAAAAGGTTTCAAATAAAGACAAGGAGTTGACTATGATGAAACCTTCTCACCAGTAGCAATGCTCAAGTCCATTCGGATTTTGCTTGCAATTGCAGCTTATTATGACTATGAGATCTGGCAAATGGACGTGAAAACGGCCTTCCTCAATGGAGAGCTTGAGGAGAATGTATATATGATACAGCCAGAGGGTTTTGTTTCAACGGTTGGAACAAACCAAGTCTATAAGCTACAACGATGCATTTATGGATTGAAGCAAGCTTCTCGAAGATGGAACATCCGTTTTGATGAGATAATCAAAAGGTTTGATTTTATCAAAAATGAGGATGAACCATGTGTGTACAAGAAGGTTAGTGGGAGCGCTGTTTCATTCCTTGTATTATATGTTGATGACATATTACTGATAGGGAATGATGTTCATATGCTACAGTCGATCAAAATTTGGTTATCTAAACACTTCTCCATGAAGGACTTGGGTGAGGCATCCTATATTTTGGGGATAAAGATCTATAGAGATAGATCTAAAAGGATGCTGGGCTTGACCCAAGGAAAGTACATTGACTCGATGCTAAAGAAGTTTAGCATGGAAGATTCCAAGAGAGGTCTCATGCCAATGAGCCATGGAATATATCTCTCCAAGAAACAGGCCCCAAAGACACCTGAGGAGAGAGACCGAATGAGTAAGATTCCTTATGCTTCCGCAATAGGATCTATCATGTACGGTATGATATGTACTAGACCAGATGTCGCTCATGCACTTAGTGTAACAAGCAGATATCAGTTGAATCCAGGAGAAGAGCACTGGAAGGTAGTGAAAAATATCCTAAAGTACTTGAGAAGAACTAAGGATGTATTTCTTGTCTACGGTGGGTCTGAATTGAAACTAGAGGGCTATACAGACTCAAGTTTTCAAACGGACCAAGATGACAGTAAATCCGTTTTAGGGTATGTGTTTACCTTAAACGGTGGCGCACTGAGTTGGAAGAGTTCTAAGTAGCAAACAGTTGCTGATTCAGTGACAGAGGCAGAGTACATAGCTGCAAGTGAAGCTGCAAAGGAAGCTGTTTGGATGAAAAAGTTCATAACTAAACTTGGAGTGGTTCCTAGCATTAGAGGAGACGTACCTTTATTCTGTGACAACAATGGAGCTGTTGCGCAGGCTAAGGAACCTAGGTCTCATCAGAAATCCAAACACGTGTTGCGGCGGTTTCATTTGATTAGAGAGATCATTGAAAGAGGAGATGTCACCCTGGAGCGTGTGGACTCTCAAGACAACATTGCAGATCCATTTACTAAAGCTTTAACTCAACAGCAGTTTGATCGTCACTTAGAGAAGATGGGTATTAGATACCATGGCGATTGGCTTTAGTGCAAGTGGGAGATTGATAGTAGTATGCACACAAGCCAATCATATTTGATATAATGTAGCATATACTTTGTAATCTTATTCATTTAGTAATAAAAAAATTGATTTTCTTAAAAGGCATTTTACATTATCTACATAGTGCTGTTATATTAAATGTGATAAACTCATAGTTTTGAGCAATGCTTTTAGAATCATGATGGTGATCATGCTAATGAGATCTAAATTCAAGATAGCTCACAAACTAAAATTGTTCCTAATCGTTGGATTACTAAATTGGGGATTAGTGAATTCGGATAGATTAGTACATACGTTGCTTGCTCTTAGGAAGAGGATGATTGATCTCATAATCATTTGTGTGGAGACACTAAAGCAAGTATGTAAGTGCATATTAGAGAATAAGTTCACTGAACGTGGCTCGCTAAGGAATACCTAATGGAGTTTTACTCGCCTGTCAATAGGAATTCCTCTAGTGATAGTAGTACAAGTGGTCCTTGGACTTGAGATCATCACAGTATCTTGTGTATGATGAATTATACTGTGACATGTCCCTTAAGACCTTTAGGGTATATCAAAGGGTATGATTGGGTATAATAAGTTGTACATGGAGATAGGTGAATGATCAACAAAGAATCTACCACGTCTAGTAAAAGATGTGAATGTCCTATGTGATTCGATAAATGACAACTCAGTAGTCCTTGGCCAAGGCAGAATGAAATTAGAAAGGAGTTTCTAATCAGAGTTGTGCATTTGAGAATCGAAATACATATAATTAAATAAAATAAGACTTGACAGTAAATCCATGTCGTATATTTAATTGGGACATTGTATGGTAGAAGGATTGAATTGTACGGTAACTATGCACTGAAAGGTTCTTTTATGATTAATGTTGAAATCTATATTATCTGGAAAGTCGTTGATCGCTAAGGGGGCTTACCCTTATTGTAGAATAAATAATATTTATTTAAATGAATTAAATAGTTTAATTTATTTATTTAAATAAGATTAGAATTGTTCTAATTGTTTTATTCACAACCGGTTTAATATGGAGAACCTAAAGGGTCACACCGCAAAAGAAAAATATTTATTTAAGAAGTAAATGGCATAATTGTAATAATAAGTTAAGTGTATTTAATTTAGTCTATGGGGATAGAATAAATTAAATAGCTTAATATTTATTATTTAATATTTTGGAAATATTAAATATAAATTAATAAGAGGAGTCTTATTATTATTATTACTTTTACTATTATTTAATTCCTAATAGAGATTGGGAATTAATTAATAGAAGTACTCTTCCATGAATTCCTAATTGGATTAGGAGCATAATTAATTAAAGGAGTTTAATTATAATAGAAACTCTAATCCTAAATAGTTTAGGGAAGGGTTATTCCTACATCTATAAATAAGATGAGTCTTATCATAGATTAGGGTTATACACTCTTGCATTAGATTGTGGAGAGTACTTACAATTTCTATAGAGATAGAAACTAGGGTTTTGCTAAATACCCAACTTCTTGAATACTTGTTCTTCCTTGGTGGATCACCTCTAGAGGCCAAACACTTGGGTGGCTAACGTTGATCAAAGGAAGGAATCACACCGTAGCATTCGAGGAGAACACGAAGGACTAGGAGTTGAACTTGTACCCAAAGAAGCTTTGTTCTACGAGGGTATAATTCTTATTCTCTTTCTCTTTCATTTATATCGTTAATTGAGCACATTGATCGATCATGGTGATGGTTTGTATAAAATTTTAAAATCCGTTTTATCGCGCTTCCGCTCTATTTATGTAATTTGATTGCATGCTCGCGTTATATACAAACCTAACATTTAAGTCATGTGAAAAGAATGTTGTAGGTAAATACTTTAAAGTTGATGGTTTTCTATTTCGAGAAAATAAGCTATGTATACCTGCATGTTCTTTGCGTTAGTTGTTGATTAGGGAGTCACATGGGGGAGGTCTAATGGGTCATTTTGGTGTTGAAAAGACTTTATTTGTTTTAAAAGAGCATTTTTATTGGCCTCATATGAAACGAGATGTGGAAAGAATTTGTGATAAATGCATTACGTGTAAGCAGGCTAAGTCTCGTGTTCAACCTCATGGATTGTATACACCATTGCCTATATCTAGTGAACCGTGCATTGATTTGTCTATAGATTTTGTATTGGGTTTGCCTAGGTCTAAGCGTGGTCATGATTCTATATTTGTGGTCGTGGATAGATTTTCTAAGAAGGCACATTTTATTCCATGTCATAAAACTGATGATGCATCCCATATTGCTGATTTGTTCTTTAGAGAAATTGTGCGTTTGTATGGCATTCCTAGAACAATTGTTTCTGATAGAGATACTAAGTTCTTGAGTTATTTTTGGAAGACCTTGTGGTGTAAGTTAGGTACTAAATTGTTATTTTCCACTACGTGTCACCCACAAACTGATGGTCAAACAAAAGTAGTTAATAGAACTGTATCTGCATTGTTAAGGGCTGTTATCAAAAAGAACATTAAAGTTTGGCAAGAGTGTCTACCGCATGTTGAGTTTACATATAATCGATCTGTTCATTCTGCTACACAATTTTCACCATTTGAAATTGTTTATGGTTTTAATCCTTTGACACCGTTGGATTTATTGCCATTACCTATTTTTGAATTGACTAACATGGATGGAAAGAAAAAAGGCTGAATTTGTTAAGCAGATACATGAAAAGGTAAGGCTTAACATTAAAAGGAGGACGGAGCAATATGTTAAACAAGCCAACAAGGGCCGACGTCAAGTGATCTTTGAACCGGGAGAGTAGGTTTGGCTTCATATGAGGAAGGAAAGGTTTTCGGCTCAAAGACGATTGAAATTGCTTCCGAGGGGAGATGGTCCATTCCAAGTGCTTGAACGCATCAATGATAATGCCTACAAATTGGATTTGCCTGGTGAGTATAACGTTAGTGCAACCTTCAACGTTACTGAACTTAGTCCGTTTGATGTAGGTGACGATTTGAGGACAAATCTTTCTCAAGAGGAGAGGTATGATGAGGGCATCCTTGGTTCGAGAACGAATGACAATCATAGAGCGGATCCTATGTGCATGCCGGATGGACCTGTGACAAGAGCTCGGGCTAAACGATTCAAGGAAGGCCTTAATGGATTAATACAAGGAATGTGGAGCGAGGTTAGATCAAGTGTAGAGTTCGAGGAGCAGGATTCTAAGGCTTTACATTTGGTCATGATGGTAAAAGCAAACACGCCAACGTTGGGAACGATGGAAATGAGAGAAGACAGAAATTTCTAATATGCCGAGTTCTCGCCCCGGCGAGAAAATCAAGGCCAAAGTTCTCGCCCCGGCGAGAACCTCTCTGTCGCCCCAGCCTAATCCTTTCTCGCCACGGCCAAGATCTCTCTGGGCATTCTCGCCCCGACGAGAACTTCAGTACAAATCTCTCGCCCCGGCGAGAATAGTCAGTTTTGGTTGGCGCGTTTTTCGAGGCAGACGCTTTTTTGAAGATTTTATCAGATTTCTTTTCCTTAATTTTAGGGATTTCAGTATATTTTCATAATTCTATTGTAATTAGGATATTTTAAGATAGGATTTTGATTCCAAATCAATTGTTATTTCCTTTTTGGATTCTAGGGTTTCATAGTTAGTATAAATAAGTTTTATGCTTGTAATTCAAATAACAATTCAATAATATTCTGAGTTTATTCATACTTTTGAGTTATTCTCTACTTTTGGTTCTTTGAAGGATTTCTAAGTAGTTTTCTTAGTTTTTCTTTTGAGATTCATATTTAACTTATCATACAACAAACCATAGTTGTGTGTGGCGTTATTCTATCGCATCATACAATCATACGGAGATTATCGTTTTCCATCTAAACGAGGGTCTAGGTGTTGTTGGTGTACCATCCTACGTGAATTCAATTGCTTGATCGAATATATCAAGATTCTCGTCTTCAAATTAGACGTTGGGTTAAGAATTCGAAAGAGTCCATCAATTTACTTACTAGAAATGATCCGGGCGACGACCACCTCACGCAAGCGTGCCGTGGAGTGTATCAGGTTGTTCCTCTGGCGCGCCCCGTGCCATGCCTGGCTGAGCTGCTGTATACCTAGTGCGCCCCGCGTCAGTGCCTTTGTTTTCTTAGCGTGCCTCGCGCCAGTCACGCGGCACAGAATCCGAGGAACACGTTTTTGAAAATTTTATCAGATTTCTTTCCTTATTTTTAAGGATTTATCATAACTATCATAATTCTAAGTTGACTAGGATATTTGTTAGATGGAAATTACTTTCTAATTAGTTATTTACTTGTATTTCAATTCCTTTTGTATTTAGGGTTTATTTCTACTAGTATAAATGTGTTACATGGTTAATGTAATTGATGATCAACAATAATATTCTGAGTTATTTATACTTGAGAGCTATTCTCTACTTTTGGTTCTTTGAAGGATTTCTAAGTAGTTTTCTTAGTTTTTCTTTGAGATTCAAAACTAACTTATCATACAACAAACCATAGTTGTGTGTGGCGTTATTCTATCACATCATACAATCATACGGGGATTATCGTTTGAACTTAAATGAGGGTCTAAGTGTTATTGGTGTTCCATCCTACGTGAATTCAATTGCTTGATCGAATTTATCAAGATTCTCGTCTCCAAATAGACGTTGGGTTAAGATATCGAGAGAGTTCCATCAAAGTTGCTTACTAGAAACGATCCGGGCGACGACCACCTCACGCAAACGTGCCATGGAGTCTATACTTATCGTTATTTTTCTTGTTTGATTTGTGAGCAAAGAAAAAAAAAGAAAAGAGTATAGAAAAATTAATTTATCAGTTTATTTCAATTATTGATATTCCTATATTTTGAGGCTTATTAGAGGAGTACAAGGCGATTAATCCGTAATATTGGTGGTATTTCGAAAGTACACGCTCTATAATTATTAGTGATAAGTTATTGTTGAATTGATTTGGAAACTGTGAATTTTGCTTGGTGAATTCAAAAAGAACCTATAAGAGAGAATTGTAAGTAGTAAAAGGCTAGAGAGTGAGATCATTCGAGGGTGAAAACCAACTTTGAGTGATACACGAGGATACATTAATTTGAGTGAAACACGTAAGGGAGCAGTGAGGAAGTTGATTGATAGAGTCCACGGCACGCTTGCGTAAGGTGGTCGTTGGTGAGATCCTGACCAGGCTCGCATCAAGCGTCATCGACTCAACTCAAGCTTCGAGGGTTCAACAAACGAATTCAAGTAATTGGGCTAGAATCTACTCGAGGATGCTTACATTAGAGCTCAATTCATGTGAACATCGAGAAGAGGGTCATTCATGTGATTTGGGATTGCTAGATACGATCTATGTAGTAAGACCAAATCCATGCAAGTCAAACGTTCGAGTAAGTGTTCGTCATGATCGTTTGTATCGCCTAATCAATAATGAAGATATGACATTGTGGATGTATAATCAAGTTCAAGGGTTATGTTATATCACAAGACATCACGAGGCGTTACGAGATTGGATTGCACGAAGCAAGAGGTTCGGTTTGCTGAATAGGAATCTCGCCCCGACGAGAACCTCTCTGGCCATCTTCGCCCCGGCCTGAGCTGAAGCCGTCCCGGCCAAAACCTCTCTGGCCATTCTCGCCCCGACGAGGTTTTCAGGTCATTTTTCTCGCCCCGGCGAGAACAGTTAGATTTAGTTAGTGCGTTTTCCGAGGCAACGCGTTTTCACCAGATTTCTTCCTTTATTTTAGGGATTTACATATCTTTTAGATTTCTATTGTAATTAGGATATTTATTAGATGTGATTTGATTTCCATATTGTGTTTAATTAGGATTTCTATTTCCAAATTGGTTAGTTAATTCCTTATGGGATTCTAGGGTTTATTCTATTAGTATAAATAGAATACATGTCTTATGTAATAAGAGTAAAATTTTGATTAATGAAATTATTGTGAGATTCTTCTCATCTTTTGGTTCTTTAAGAATTCCTAGATTATTTTCTTAGTTTTCTTGAGATTCAATTATCGACTTATCATTCAACATACCATAGTTGTTTGTGGTGTCATTCTACCGAACCATCAATCGTCGATTGTACTGAGGTTCCGGCTTCTTATAAGCACGGGGTTTAGGTGTCGTTGGTGTCCATTCAACGCAAGCTTCCTAGCGCAAAGCAATTATACCAAGGTTCTCGTCTCAATATAGGCGAATGGTTAAGGTGTTGTGAGCGTTCCACCTTCATAACTTGCTGGAAACGATCCGGGCGACGACCACCTCACGCAAGCGTGCCTTGGAGTCTATCATTTGGTATCAAAGCTACGTTTTCTAGCTAGTTACTTATCTTTATTTACGTGTTTGAATTGTGGAGCAAAAAAAATATATTAAAAAAATTAGTTATTTCGTTTGGTTTCTTTTGTTGGGGAAAATTATTATTGTTACAATTACCTGGGTTTAATAAGTTTTTTTGAATATGGGGATTTTATTGAGGAAGCTATCATTTGGTTCTATTGATTGAATTTGTGAATTTTAAGGATATTGGGATTCCACTCAAGAGGATATTAATTGGTGATCGTGAAATTTTGGTGGTTATCATCGACACACTTGCTATATTTTGTTTTGTGATAAGTTCTTATTGAATTGAGTAGAAAATTGTGATATTTGTTTGGTGAATTCAAAAAGAACCTATAAGAGGGAATTAGAGCGGTAAAAGGCAAGAGTGTGAGATCAATTGAGGGTAAAACCCTAATTGTGTGATACACGAGCGTTTTCATAATTGTGTGTGACATTGTTTGAGAGAAACACGTAAGGGAGTGTGTGAGGAAATCTTTCTTTATATACTAATATTTGTTTTGCAGCAATCATGTATGGATATAATTATGAAACAAATTATGAGTGGCAAAAGAGATCTTTTCAAGGAAGGCGCGATCCTGAAGCTTATTTGAGTTGGGAGGAAAGGAAGGAACGAGAGTTTGGCTATCATAATTATTCCGAGCACAAGAAGTTCAAGCTTGCAGTTCAAGATTTTTCTGGTCATGCAGCTACATGGTGGGCTGAATTTGTGCATAACAAGAAAAGATATGGAGAACGTTCAATTGAGACGTGGGAAGAATTGAAAACCGTGATGAGAAAGCGGTATACCCCCGTATAGCCTAGCAGGAGGAATGAACATGCATCTCCGTAATATGTAAAGCAACCTTCAAGGCGATCAATGTGGGATGCTGACAAGGAGGTTCATAGACGGATAGTTAGGCATGGAGATACGCATCGGAGATAACCACGAGAAACTCTTAGGGCGTATATTGAACCGATATCAATTGAGGACATCATGAGAACATATAATGAGATAAGGGACGATCATTTGAAGTGACATCAAAACATTTCTAAGGCACAAAAGGAGCAAAATTAGCCGAGGGAGGTGGACGATAGAGTAAAATATGCAATCCGAGGAGAATTGTTAGGTTCTAGTGTACATGATAAAGTCCATGAAGATTTAATGATTGTACAAACAGAATGTGGTCAAAAGCAAGAAAGTGAACGACAAAAAGAAAGTGAAAAAGAAATTAAAAAAAAGATTGAGTGTGAAAAAAAGAATGAAAAGAAACGAGAGCATAAAAAGAATGAGAGTGAAAATAAACGAGAGAAAGAAACAGTGGAGAGTATGAGTGAAAAAAGAGAGGAGAGTGAGTTGGAAAGTGAGTTGTATTTTAAAAAGCCAATGATTGTACATTCGTACAAGACGACGCTTTTGAATACTAACAAGATTAACTCTTTTTTGTCTAGTTCTGTTTTGTCTCTTGTACAGGTTGTTGATGATATACCCCGAGCTATCATTCCATATCAATCAGCTTATTGTATTCCCAAGGAGATGACGGAGTTACCAAGGCGGGTTGGAGAGTGGATGAAGTCCAACTTCATCAAAGCGGGTATCGTGGGAGAAAGCATTAGTGCGTGTGCTATTCATGAGATCATAATACCTAAGGAGGATAAGACGTCTAGCTTATGGATCGATTTTGAATTGGTAAACAAGTATCGATATTATTTTCTTTGCTTAGATAATATGCTTGATAAATTGCATAGTGCTTGTGTTTTATCTACATTGGAAAATGACCATGTGAAGTTTATGCCTAATCAAGTTAGCATGAGATATTGTGATAAATGGAAAATTGTTTTGACATGTGAGTTATATAGATGGATAGTTATTTTTGTTAGATTAACTGATGCATGTAGCATTTTCATGAGTTATTTAAAACATGTTTTGCATGCTTCCATGGATAATTTTGTGTTTAGCTATTTTGAGGGTAAAATCGTCTTTATCATAAACTATGGATGATACTTGATATTTGTCGAGTTAGTTTATGAGCATGCGTTATATTTTCATTGTCAATATTCTTACTATCATTTGGTAAATTCTCATTATCAAAGTGCATATCTTCATAGAATTTATTCTAGTGATTATTGTGGGTATTTTCGTTTTCATCGTTTGTATTTGCATGAAACTCATTCTAGGGTTTTTCATTCACATGTTGCATTAGGTTTTGATGTTAATCAATCTTTACATGGCATGTCGTTAATTGACAATGGTAGTGATCATGATTTGTCAGTAGAGAAATCTTCATTGCATGATTTGCTTTCATTTGGTAATGTCTTTCCATTAGAGTTGTTATCACTGCATGATTTTGAGAATGTTGTCTTGAATGGGAAAGAATTACTATCATTGGGTATTGAATTGAAAAGTGATTATCATCAGATTGGATTGAGATATGGTTTATATACGTGTTTAGTTAGATCATTTGGACTAGCTAATGTATTAAGTGTTTTCAAATTAAATCATATTTTGCATTCTTTCATGGGAAATTTGATAATATTTGTTTTGATGATATTCCTATTTTTATTAACGCTTGGAAAAATTCTTTAGCACTTGTTGAGTTTGTTTCTGATCATCGTCAATATGCTATTGAGTTTTCGTCTGTTGTAGTTAGAAGTGACCTTTTTATTCCATTGATGATATTACATGATTTTGGATATGTTAATGCCGGTGGATAGAGAAAGGGTGATTTTGTTTTGCAGATTCAAGATGGGTTCATACTCATCGAGGAGAAAAGCATGATTCATTATGCGAAACAATTTTGGTAATGCATGGAAAGTCTAAAGGGAAGTGTTTTGGATTTTATTCTAGTAGATTTTGCATGTGATTTTGAGTTTCTTGAGTTTTCCATGATTAGACAACAAGAACTTGTTAATTTGTTTTATTTTGTGTTTAATCCAGGAATTCAAGAGCGCTTGCGGATGCAACGTGTCGAGTTTCAAATTTTGATATTTGATCCGGGTGCATTAGAATGGAAGTTAGTGCGAATGATCGAGATCATAAGGTTCACTTTTGATCCGGGAATTTGTCGATGGGTATATCTACGAATGGTCAAGATCATCAGATTGTGTTTTGATCCGGGAATTCGTGGATGGGGGATTATGCTTCATGAGGAGTTCTATATACTGATTTTTGATCCAGGAGGAGATAGAGTTTTTCATAATTTTATTTGCGTTTGTTTTATTACATATGCATTTATGTTATTTGGAAGTAGTGTCGATTGCTATTTTGTTTTAGTTTCTAATTTAGTTTGTTATTATGTGTTTAGTGTTATGGAAGAAATTGGCTTACATGTGCAAGAGTATCATGCTAGTTTGGCGAAGTGTTTGAGTCAAAGAGAACAAGGGTTTAAGTTTCCAGGTTATGATTTGAAGAGTTTGCATGGAGATATTTCCATTCGATCGTCGTTTGGAAGGAGATACCTTCGAGTGGATATTGTTTTGTGTCTTGAGGGAGTTGGAAGTTCTATTGATTATTTTGATATTCTTACTTAGTTTATTTATATAATTCACGTGATTGGTGAGAATTATGATTATGTTTTATTTGACGCTTCTAACTTGGTTTGGTTGAGTGTAGGATTAGTTTTGTGGATATATCCTTTTCAAAAGGAGATGCTGGATTTGAGGACAAATCCTTTTGAAGAGGGGGGAATGATGAGATCCTGACCAGGCTCACATCAAGCGTCATCGACTTAACTCAAGCTTTGAGGGTTCAACAAACGAATTCAAATATTTGGGCTAGAATCTACTCGAGGATGCTTACATTGGAGCTCAATTCATGTGAACATCGAGGAGAGGGTCATTCATATGATTTGGGATTGCTAGATACGATCTATGTAGTAAGACCAAATCTATGCAAGTCAAGCATTCGAGATAGTGCTCATCATGATCGTTTGTATCGCCTAATCAATAATGAAGATATGACATTGTGGATATATAAGCAAGTTCAAGGGTTATGTTATATCACAAGACATCACGAGGCGTTACGAGATTGGATTGCACGAAGCAAGAGGTTCAGTTTGCTGAATAGGAATCTCGCCCCGGCGAGCTTGCCAAGGCCATTTATCTCACCCCGGTGAGAACCTCTCTAGCCATTTTCTCCCCGGCCTGAGCTGACGGCCAAAACCTCTTTGGCCATCCTTGCCCCGGCGAGGTTTCCAGGTCATTTTTCTCGCCCCGACGAGAATAGTCAGATTTAGTTGGCATGTTTTTCGAGGCAACGCGTTTTCACCAGATTTCTTCCTTTATTTTAGGGATTTACATATCTTTTAGATTTCTATTGTAATTAGGATATTTATTAGATGTGATTTGATTTCCATATTGTGTTTAATTAGGATTTCTATTTCCAAATTGGTTAGTTGATTCCTTATGGGATTCTAGGGTTTTATTCTATTAGTATAAATAGAATACATGGCTTATGTAATAAGAGTACAATTTTGATTAATGAAATTATTGTGAGATTCTTCTCATCTTTTGGTTCTTTAAGAATTCCTAGATTATTTTCTTAGTTTTCTTGAGATTCAATTATCGACTTATCATTCAACATACCATAGTTGTTTCTGGTGTCATTCTACCGAACCATCAATCGTTGATTGTACCGAGGTTCCTGCTTTTTATAAGCACGGGGTTTAGGTGTTGTTGATGTTCATTCAACGCAAGCTTCCTAGTGCAAAACAATTATACCAAGGTTCTCGTCTCAATATAGGCGAAGGGTTAAGGTGTTGTGAGCGTTCCACCTTCATTACTTGCTAGAAACTATCCGGGCGACGACCACCTCACGCAAGCGTACCGTAGAGTCTATCAGTCGTCGCCCGGATCGTGTCTAGTAAGCAACTTTGATGGAACTCTCTCGATATCTTAACCCAACGTCTATTTGGAGACGAGAATCTTGATAAATTCGATCAAGCAATTGAATTCACGTAAGATGGAACACCAACAACACTTAGACCCTAGTTTAGATGGAAAACGATAATCTCCGTATGATTGTAGGATGCGATAGAATAACGCCACACACAACTATGGTTTGTTGTATGATAAGTTAAATATAAATCTCAAAAGAAAAACTAAGAAATTAGCTTAGAAATTCTTCAAAGAACCAAAAGTAAAGAATAGTTCTCAAGTATGAATAAACTCTTAAGATTAATTGAATTGTTGATTATTCAATTACATCATCCATGAATTCTATTTATACTAATAACATGAAACCCTAATCCTATAAGAAAATATGAATTTGAATGGAAATAGAAATCCTATCTAATAAATATCCTAGTTACAATAGAATTGAAAAAGATCCTAAAGATTGCATTAAAACTGAACAAAAACGCGCCCTCGAAATACGTGCTTTGGCCCAAGCGCCTAGGCTCTTGAAATTACACTGTTTGGAACGTCTCCAAACTCCTCAATCTCCACTCCAATCATCCTTGAACCAACTTCCATTGTTCCATACATTGTTCCGTGGGGTTCACTTGAATTGAGCTCCAATGTAAGCATCCTTAAGTAGACTTTAGCCCAATTACTTGAAATCACTTGTTGAACCCTTGACGCTTGAGTCGATAATGATGAGATCCTGACCAGGCTCGCATCAATTATTCATCACTCAACTCGAGCTTCAAGGATTCATCAGTTGATTGCAAGTAATTGGGCTGAAATCTGTTCGAGGAAGTCGATAATGAAGCTCAATTCAAGAGGATCACGAGAGGAGGATTAACTATGTGATTTGGGATTGCTAGATACCATCTATTTAGTAAGACCCAATCAACACAAGACAAGTCGAGGAGCAATGCACGGAACAATGGAGAAGGATTCAAGCTACATGGCAAGATATTCCATTTGGGATATGATTCTAAGCTCTTTAATTTGGTATACGTTTGGTGGAGGAAGCAAGGGAGGAGCAAAGAGTCACGTTCGGGACTTAAAAGGACAAGATAGTTAATTCCATCAGACCGGCACGCCCCCGCGCCAGAATAGTACTGAAGTCGGCGCGCCCCGTGCCAAGGAGGTTGGAGGCTCTGTAGGTGCTGCGCGCAGCCAGGGCAAGTCCATTTCCGGCGCACCTCGCGCCAGGGCATCAGAGTTTCAGCGCGTTTTTTGAGGCAACGCGTGTTTCTAGATTTTTCAAGATTTCTTTCCATATTTTTAGGGATTTATCATATCTTTTAGATTTCTAATGTAATTAGGATATTTATTAGATATGATTTGATTTCCATATTAATTAGTTAGGTATAATTTGATTTTCAATTGGATTTCTATTCCTTTTAGGATTTAGGGTTTCTTAAGGTTTTATTCTGTTAGTATAAATAGAATACATGGGTTATGTAATAGACATTAGACATTAGATTACTTTTGATTAATAAAATTCTTGTGAGATTTTTCTCATCTTTTGGTTCTTTGAGAATTCCTAGATTAATTTCTTAGTTTTCTTGAGATTCAATTATCGACTTATCATACAACAATTTATAGTTGTTGTGGCATCATTCTATCATACATCAAGCGTCGATTGTACTTTTGGTTCTTGTCTCTTTATAGACATTGGGTCAAGGTGTCGTTAGTGTTCCATTCAACGCAAGCTTCCTAGCGCAGAGCAATTGTACCAAGGTTCTCGTCTCAATATAGGCGAAGGGTTGAGGTGTTGTGAGCGTTCCACCTTCATAACTTGCTGGAAACGATCCGAGCGACGACCACCTCACGCAAGCGTATCGTGGAGTGTATCATTTGGTATCAAAGCTACGTTTTCTAGCAGGTTACTTATCCTTTATTTTACTTGTTGAAGAGTAAAAAAAACGAAAAAAAAAGTATAGAAAAAAAATATATTTCAGTTATTTCGTTTGATTCATATTGTTGGGCAAAATTATTATTTGGTGGAAAATTGCTAGGTATCCTTAAGTTTCGAGATTGTTAAGGATTTATCAAGATGGATATAATTGGCGATTGTGGAATTGTATTGGTTACATACGTCATATCTTACTATATTTTGTTTTGTGATAAGTTCTTATTGGATTGAAAAGTAAACTGTGAAATTGTTTGGTGAATTCAAAAAGAACCTATTAGAGGGAATTTGAGTGGTAAAAGGCAAGAGTGTGATATCAATTGAGGGTAAAACCCTATTGAGCGATACACGAGCGAGTTTTATAATTGTGTGATACATTGTTTGAGCAAAACACGTAAGGGAGTGTGTGAGGAAATTTTTTATCTACTAACCTTTGTTTTGCAACAATCATGTATGGATATAATTATGAAAATAATTATGAGTGACAAAAGAGATCTTTTTAAAGTAGAGCGGATGTAGAAGCTTATTTGAGTTGGGAGAAAAGGAAGGAACGGAAGTTTAACTATTATGATTATTCGGAGCATAAGAAGTTCAAACTGGCGATCCAAGATTTTTTCGGTCATACAGCTACATGGTGGGCTGAATTTGTGCGTAGTAGATGAAGATGTGGAGAGTGTCCGGTCGAGACATGGGCAGAATTGAAAACCGTTATGAGGAAGCGGTTTGTTCCGGTATAGCCTAGTAGGAGGGAGGAATATGCATCTTCACGATATGTGGATCATCGTTCAAGGCATTCAACATGGGATGACGATAGGAAGGTTCGTCGACATTGGAAGAAGCCACAAGAAACTCGTAAGGTGTATAGGAAAAAGGTAATTTCTAAAGAGGAGCTAAAAGAGGACATTATGGGACCATTTCGTAAGATGATAAAGGAGTGTGATTCGCAGTTCCAAGATCTTGTACAAGTATATGTTAATCAAGGCAGTCAAGGAAGGAAGAAGAAGACAAAGAATATGCAGTCCAAGGAGATCTATTAGATTCCAATGTTCAAGAATAAGTCCATAATGATGTAATATCTTTAGAAAATACATGTAAATTTGAGCGACAGAAAGAAAGTGAAAAAGAAATTGAAAGAAAGATTGAGCGTGAAAAAGAAAAGTGTGAAAAAGAGAATGAAAAGAAACGAGAGAATAAAAAGAATGAGAGTGAAAATAAACGAGAGAAAGAAACAGCGGAGAGTAAGAGTGAAAAAAGAGAGGAGAGGGAGTTAAAAAGTGAGTTGTATTTTGAAAAGCCAATGACTGTACATTCGTACAAAACGACGCTTTTGAATACTAACAAGATTAACTCTTCTTTGTTTAGTTCTGTTGTTTCTCATATTCAGGTGATTGATGATATACCCCGAGCTATCATTCCATATCAGCCAGCTTGTAGTATTCCCGAGGAGACGACGGAGTTACCAAGGAGGGTTGGAGAGTTGATAAAGTCCAATTTCATCAAAGCGGGTATCGTGGGAGAAAACATTAGTGCGTGTGCTATTCATGAGATCATAGTACCTAAGGAGGGAAAGACGTTGAGCTTGTGCGTTGTTTTTGAATCGGTAAACAAGTATCATTTTTATTTTCTTTACTTAGATAATTGTTAGGTTTGTATATAACGCGAGCATGCAATCAAATTACATAAATAGAGCGGAAGCGCGATAAAACGGATTTTAAAATTTTATACAAACCATCACCATGATCGATCAATGTGCTCAATTAACGATATAAACGAAAGAGAAAGAGAATAAGAATTATAACCTCATAGAACAAAGCTTCCTCGGGTACAAGTTCAACTCCTAGTCCTTCGTGTTCTCCTCGAATGCTACGGTGTGATTCCTTCCTTTGATCAACGTTAGCCACCCAAGTGTTTGGCCTCTAGAGGTGATCCACCAAGGAAGAACAAGTATTCAAGAAGTTGGGTATTTGGCAAAACCCTAGTTTCTATCTCTATAGAAATTGTAAGTACTCTCCACAATCTAATGCAAGAGTGTGTAACCCTAATCTATGATAAGACACCTCTTATTTATAGATATAGGAATAACCCTTCCCTAAACTATTTAGGATTAGGGTTTGTATTATAATTAAACTCCTTTAATTAATTATGCTCCTAATCCAATTAGGAATCCATGGGAGAGTACTTCTATTAATTAATTCCCAATCCCTATTAGGAATTAAATAATAGTAAAAGTAATAATAATAATAAGAGTCCTCTTATTAATTTATATTTAATATTTCCAAAATATTAAATAATAAATATTAAGCTATTTAATTTATTCTATCTCCATAGAGTAAATTAAATACACTTAACTTATTATTACAATTATGCCATTTACTTCTTAAATAAATATTTTCCTTTTTGCGGTGTGACCCTTTAGGTTCTCTATATTAAAACGGTTGTGAATAAATCAATTAGAACAATTCTAATCTTATTTAAATAAATAAATTAAAATATTTAATTCATTTAAATAAATAATATTTATTCTACAATAAGGGTAAGCCCCCTTAGTGATCAACGACTTTCCAGATAATATAGATTTCAACATTAATCACAAAAGAACCTTTGAGTAAATAGTTGCCGTACAATTCAATCCTTCTACCATACAATGTCCCAATTAAATACAAGACATGGATTTACTGTCAAGTCTTATTTTATTTAATTATATGTATTTCGATTCCCAAATGCAGAACTCTAATTAATGCAAATTAGAAACTCCTTTCTAATTTCATTCTGCCTTGGCCAAGGACTACTGAGTTATCATTTATCGAATCACATAGGACATTCACATCTTTTACTAGACGAGGTAGATTCTTTGTTGATCATTCACCTATCTCCATGTACAACTAATTATACCCAATCATACCCTTTGATATACCCTCAAGGTCTTAAGGGACATGTCAAAGTATAACTCATCATACACAAGATACTATGATGATCTCAAGTCCAAGGATCACTTGTACAACTATCACTATAGAAATTACTATTTACAGGCGAGTAAAACTCCATTAGCGAGCCACGTTCAGTGAACTTATTCTCCAATAAGCACCTACATACTTGCTTTAGTGTCTCCACACAAATGATTATGAGATCAATCATCCTCTTCCTAAGAGCAAGCAACGTATGTACTAATATGTCCGGATTCACTAATCCCCAATTTAGTAATCCAACGATTAGGAACAATTCTAGTTTGTGAGCTATCTTGAATTTAGATCTCATTAGCATGATCACTATCATGATTCTAAAAGAATTGCTCAAAAACTATGGGTTTATCACATTTAATATAACAACACTATGTAGATAATATAAAATGCCTTTTAAGAAAATCAATTCTTTTATTAATAAATGAATAAGATTACAAAGTATATGCTACATCATATCAAATATGATTGGCTTGTGTGCATACTACTTTCAATCTCCAACTTGCACTAAAGCCAATCGCCATGGTATCTAATACCCATCTTCTCTAAGTGACGATCAAACTGCTGTTGAGTTAAGGCTTTAGTAAATGGATCTGCAATGTTGTCTTGAGAGTCCACACGCTCTAGGGTGACATCTCCTCTTTCAATGATCTCTCTAATCAAATGAAACCGCCGCAACACATGTTTGGATTTCTGATGAGACCTGGGTTCCTTAGCTTACGCAACAGCTCCGTTGTTGTCACAGAATAAAGGTACGACTCCTCTAATGCTAGGAACCACTCCAAGTTCAGTTATGAACTTCTTCATCCAAACAGCTTCCTTTGCAGCTTCACTTGCAGCTATGTACTCTGCCTCTGTCACCGAATCAGTAACTGTTTGCTGCTTGGAACTTTTCCAACTCACTGCGCCACCGTTTAAGGTAAACACGTACCCTGAAAAGGATTTACTGTCATCTTGGTCCGTTTGAAAAACTTGACTCTGTATAGCCCTCTAGTTTCAATTCAGACCCACCGTAGATAAGAAATACATCCTTAGTTCTTCTCAAGTACTTTAGGATGTTTTTCACTGCCTTCCAGTGCTCTTCTCCGGGATTCGACTGATATCTGCTTGTTACACTAAGTGCATGAGCGACATCTGGTCTAGTACATATCATACCATACATGATAGATCCTATTGCGGAAGCATAAGGAATCTTACTCATCCGGTCTCTCTCCTCAGGTGTCTTTGGGGCCTGTTTCTTGGAGAGATGTATTCCATGGCTCATCGGCATGAGACCTCTTTTGGAATCTTCCATGCTAAACTTCTTTAGCATCGAGTCAATGTACTTTCCTTGGGTCAAGCCTAGCATCCTTTTAGATCTATCTCTATAGATCTTTATCCCCAAAATATAGGATGCTTTACCCAAGTCCTTCATGGAGAAGTGTTTAGATAACCAAATTTTGATCGACTGTAGCATAGGAACATCATTCCCTATCAGTAATATGTCATCAACATATAATACAAGGAATGAAACAGCGCTTCCACTAACCTTCTTATACACACAAGGTTCATCCTCATTTTTGATAAAATCAAACCTTTTGATTATCTCATCAAAACGGATGTTCCATCTTCGAGAACTTGCTTCAACCCATAAATGGATCGTTGTAGCTTACAGACTTGGTTTGTTCCAACCGTTGAAACAAAACCCTCTGGCTGTATCATATATACATTTTCCTCAAGCGTTTCCATTGAGGTAAGGCCGTTTTCACGTCCATTTGCCAGATCTCGTAGTCATAATAAGCTTGCAATTACAAGCAAAAATCCCGAATGGACTTGAGCATAGCTACTGGTGAGAAGGTTTCATCATAGTCAACTCCTTGTCTTTGTTTGAAACCTTTTTGCAACCAGTCGGGCCTTATAGGTCTCTACTTTGCCATTTTGCTCCAGTCTTTTTCTTAAAGACCCATTTACGCCCAATAGGCTTAATGCCCTCAGGTGGTGAAACCAAAATCCATACTTGATTTTCATACATGGAGTCCATCTCGGATTTCATGGCTTCTAGCCATTTCTCTGAGTCTTCACTACTCATTAGCCTCTTTGTAAGTCAATGGATCATCATCATCTATGATGCGTACCTCATCATAATCCTCTATGATGAATTCATAACCTTTCAGGTATCTTCGGTACTCTTCCAGATTTTACAAATAGGTAGTGGTACAGTAGGTTCTTCTACTTAGTCAGGTACCTGACTTTGATCCGTAGTGTTTTGTGGTTCTTGAACTTCTTCAAGATATATCTTACTCCCACTTACCCCTTCAAGGATAAACTCCTTTTCCAAGAAGGCAGCATGTTTCGCAACAAACACCTTTTGATCAGTAGGATGATAAAAATAATACCATTATGTTTCTTTAGGGTATCCCACGAATCTACATTTGTCGGATCTAGTCTTCAGCTTATCATGCTCAAAACTTTTGACATAAGCTGGATAACCCCAAGTCTTAACATGCTTAAGACTAGGTTTCCTCCCTGTCCATATCTCATATGGGGTCTTTGGGACGGATTTGGTAGGTACCTTGTTAAGTAGGTATGCAGCCGATTCTAGGGCATAACCCCAGAAGGATACTGGAAGGTCGGTAAAGCTCATCATGGAACGAACCATGTCCAACAATGTTCGATTTCTCCTTTCAGATACACCATTCAACTGTGGAGTCCCTGGTGGGAGTTCATTGTGAGATTATACTATTTTTTTGAGACAATTGAGAACCTCATTGGTCAAGTATTCCCCCTCCTCGATCCGATCGAAGAATCTTAATACTCTTACCTATTTGCTTCTCTACTTCACTTCTGAATTCTTTGAACTTTTCAATCGATTCCGATTTGTATTTCATTTAATACACATATCCAAATCTAGAAGGATCATCAGTGAAAGTAATAAAATAAGAATACCCTCCTCGTGCATTCGTTGTCATAGGTCCACAAACATCTGTGTGTACCATCTCTAACAACTCTGTAACTCTTTCTCCTTTTCCAATAAAAGGAGATTTAGTCATCTTACCCATGAGACAAGATTCACAAGTTGGATATGATTCGTAATCAGATAGCTCTAAAAGCCCATCTTTATGCAACTTGGATAATCTTGTTTCATTGATATGACCGAGTCTACAGTGCCACATAAAGGTATAATTAACATCATCTCTTTTTCTTTTCTTAGTTTGTTCAATTTGAAGTATATTTTCATGCAAGTCAAGTATGTAAAGTCCATTCAGTAAATTGCCAACACCATAGAAAACATTTTTATTATAAATAGAAACAACTGTTGTTCTTTATTATAATATCAAAAACCATCCATATCCAATACAGAAATTGAAATAATGTTTCTAATGAGTGTTGAAACATAATAACAATTATTTAAACTAATGAACTTGTCCGAAAGGCAGTGCTAAACAATAAGTCCCTACAGCCAATGCAGCAACCTTTGCTCCATTTTCCACTCGTAGGACGACTTCATCCTTGTTCAGCTTCCTACTTCTGCTTAGTCCCTGCATATTATTACATATGTGAGAACTACAGTCGGTATCCAATACCCAAGTATAATTTTGACTTTCAGAAAAATTAATTTCAATCATGAACAAACCTTTATCGGAAGTTGAAGCTTCTCCAAGCTTCTTTTGGCCCGCAAGATACTCCTTGCAGTTCCTCTTCTAGTGTCCCGGCTTATTGCAATGGTAGCAAATTCCTTTGCTATCTGGATCAGGTTTCTTTTTATCCTTACCCTTCACCTTACCCTTAGCCTTCTTGTTTTTCTTCTTTTCAGAAGATACCTTGGGCCTCCTCCTCTTCTTGGAAGAATCATCCACTAGTAAGACTTGGTTCTTGTTGGATGAAAAGTGACCTTCAGTAGTTTTCAACATGTTAAGTAACTCAGGCAAGCTGACGTCCAACTTATTCATGTGAAAATTCACAACAAATTGTGAGAAGGTGTCCGGGAGTGACTGCAAGATCAAATCTTGGCTTAACTCCCCATCCATCACGAACCCAAGCTGTCCAAGTTGTTCAATCAGATTGATCATCTTAAGGACATGAGTCTCTACAGCAGTGCCCTCGGTCATACGAGATCGGAAGAACTCCTTAGATATCGGATATCTAGCAGTCCTACTTTGCTCACCATACAACTCTTTGAGGTGCAGGCAATGATAGTAGGAGCATCCATAGTTTCATGCTGACGCTTGAAGCTCATTACTCATGGATGGGAGCATGATGCAATTGAGGACAAGATTGCATCATCTTGCCACTTTCTAAAAGTAGCAATCTCTTCCTCAGAGGCTGTTTCTGCAATACTTGCAGGGACTGGCGAATTTAGTACATAAGAAATCTTTTCAGTAGTGAGAACAATTCTCAGATTCCTTAACCAGCCCGTGTAATTTCGGTTCCGGTCAGTTTGTTAGCATCAAGTATGCTACGCAGTGATAGTGAGTTTGACAATTTTAAATTCTGCATGTGAAAATAGACAACATTTTAGCATTCATTCATTTAATTAATTACCAAAAATAAATTAGGTCTTTATTTTAAATTGGTATCTCCCACTATTTTCATCAAACTATATTACCCTCAATATATAGTTCGGGCAAATCTAATTAAAGTTTTGCTAGTGAGATTAAGGACCCCATTTCAAATGTATATAGCCCTTGTGGTGACACAACAAAATGATATATAAATAAATAGGTAGACAACTACTGTCAATTACATCACTATGTAACTCCTTTTATTCTGCCTCTTAGATTATTTTGATCAAGTGGTGACACAATCCGAATCAAAATTATCCAAGTTAAGTCCAACCTAGCACTTCCATATATTCGAAAGAAAAACACTGTCCTTGTGGTGACACAATAAAAAACAGCATCGTTCAGTCTATTTATTAAAGCATCAAATGTGATAAAGCAAACATCTTAAATATTTAATACTTGCCTTGTGGTGACACAACAAACTCATATTAAACATTTAATACTCTATTGCTTTACCATGCTAGAAGGCGACATTCGATATTCCAAATATCTTGGAACGTTTAGGACTTAATATGATTTCTTTGAGGGGTTTATTATTATTAGTCTCATCTTGTTTAGCGCGCATGCACATATATATATATATAATACGCGTCATATTATTTTACATGCGAAGCATGTTGGATAATATATAATATATATATAGTAAGCATGCACATATAGAATACTATATTCTACCCGGATTAATTATGGACTTTTATTCTAGTTTGGTTCACTAGAGCCACCAAGTGAACCAAAAGGTCAAACCTAGGGTGCAAGAATAAAATTTAAATATAACTATTACATTTAAACCCGGCCTCCAATACAAACGGGTCTTCAAGCGCTCCTTGCTCCTTTGTCTCCAATTCTTCAAAAATTAATTCTAACTAGTCCTATTACATAAACTATTTACAATAAATAGAAACCTTGATCAGCAGTCAAGGGGAAGTACATAGGAGGGAGATAGAATTTACATTGAGAAAAATTAGAGAAGACGAGGTACGCAGACCCCATTTATAAAAACCCATACATTCAAGCATCCACTAAAATAAATCCAATCACACATTGGTCAACAGTCCATAATCAATCCCTATTTATTATCATACATATCTCTATATGTATCAATAAATAACATTCATCCCATGAATAATAAAACCATTCCATATATGCATTGATATCAATTAATGGGCAAAAGTTTTGCTAATATTTAGTTTTGAAACAAAATAAACTCTTTTATTTTAATCAAAAACCAAATCCAAATTAAACTCCTTTAATTTTAGCAATCTGAAATCCTATTCCAGATAAAATAAACTCTTTTATTTTAAACTTTTATCAATTAAATAAACCATTTATTTTAATTGAGAAAAACAAAATTTTTAAAGTCTGGACACCGGCGCGGCCGCGCTGCACCCCAGGAAACGTTTTTCTGAGTTCGAGCGCGGCCGCACTCCAGAATGAACTGGAAGCGGCGCGGCCGTGCAGCGACGCAGAATCAGAAAAATTTTCTTGCCAAAAATTCGAACGTTTCGCATATCAATTCATATATGGAATCATCAAGATCGATAATTAGCACATGATTAGGCTCTGATACCACTGTTAGGTTTGTATATAACGCGAGCATGCAATCAAATTACATAAATAAAGCGGAAGCCCGATAAAACGGATTTTAAAATTTTATACAAACCATCACCATGATCGATCAATGTGCTTAATTAACGATATAAACCAAAGAGAAAGAGAATAAGAATTATACCCTCGTAGAACAAAGCTTCCTCGGGTACAAGTTCAACTCCTAGTCCTTCGTGTTCTCCTCGAATGCTACGGTTTGTGATTCCTTCCTTTGATCCAACGTTAGCCACCCAAGTGTTTGGCCTCTAGAGGTGATCCACCAAGGAAGAACAAGTATTCAAGAAGTTGGATATTTGGTAAAACCCTAGTTTCTATCTCTATAAAAATTATAAGTACTCTCCACAATCTAATACAAGAGTGTGTAACCCTAATCTATGATAAGACCCCTCTTATTTATAGATATAGGAATAACCCTTCTCTAAACTATTTAGGATTAGGGTTTGTATTATAATTAAACTCCTTTAATTAATTATGCTCCTAATCCAATTAGGAATCCATGGGAGAGTACTTCTATTAATTAATTCCCAATCCCTATTAGGAATTAAGTAATAGTAAAAGTAATAATAATAATAAGAGTCCTCTTATTAATTTATATTTAATATATCTAAAATATTAAATAATAAATATTAAGATATTTAATTTATTCTATTTCCATAGAGTAAATTAAAACACTTAACTTATTATTACAATTATGCCATTTACTTCTTAAATAAATATTTTCCTTTTTGCGGTGTGACCCTTTAGGTTCTCCATATTAAACCGGTTGTGAATAAATCAATTAGAACAATTCTAATCTTATTTAAATAAATAAATTAAACTATTTAATTCATTTAAATAAATAATATTTATTCTACAATAAGGGTAAGCCCCCTTAGCGATCAACGACTTTCCAGATAATATAGATTTCAACATTAATCACAAAAGAACCTTTGAGTAAATAGTTACCGGTACAACTTCAATCCTTCTACCATACAATGTTCCCAATTAAATACAAGACATGGATTTACTGTCAATGTCTTATTTTTTATTGTTAAATTATATGGTATTTTAATCGATTTCCCAAATGCAGGAACTCATAATTAATGCAAATTAGAAAACTCCTTTCTAATTTCATTCTGGTCCCCTTGTGAGTTTTGTTGTTGTTTTATGTTGTTAGGCCTGCCTTTGGCCAAGGACTACTGAGTTATCATTTTTATCGAATATCACATAGGACATTCACATCTTTTTACTAGACGGGAAGGTAGATTCTTTGTTAGATCATTCACCTATCTTCCATGTACAAACTAATTATACCCAATATCATACCCTTTGATATATACCCACAAGGTCCCTTAAAGGGGACATGTCAAAGTATAACTCATCATACACACAGATACTATGATGAAGCTATCAAGTCCCAAGGATCACTTGTTACAACTATCACTAAGGAATTCCTATTGACCAGGATGACGAGGTAAAACTCCCGATTAGGTATTCCTTAGCGAGCCACGTTCAGTGAACTGTATTCTCCAATAAGCACCTACATACATTGCTTAGTGTCCCTCCACACAAATGAATTATGAGATCAATCATTCCTCTTCCTAAGAGCAAGCAACGTATTGTAACTAATCTATCCGGATTCACTAATCCCCAATTTAGTAAAATCCAACAACGATTTAGGAACAATTCTAGTTTGTGAGCCTATCTTGAATTAATAGATCTCATTAGCATGATCACCCATCATGATTCTAAAAGCATTGCTCAAAAAACTAATGGGTTTATCACATTTAATATAACAACACTATGTGTAGGATAATAATAAAATGCCTTTTATAGAAAATCAATTTCTTTTATTTAATAAATGAATAAGATAACAAAGATATACATGCTACACTCATTATTCAAATGATGATTGGCTTGTTGTGCATACTACGTTCAACAATATGCTTGATAAATTGCATGAGTGCTTATGAATTTATCTACATTTGATGACGATCATGTGATGACACATGCCTAATCAATTTAGCTTTGGGAAATTTATGATGAAAAGGAGAATTGTATTAACAGTGTGATCATGTATATGTGGTTAGTTATTTTCTGCTAGATTAACTGATGCCATCTAGTGTTTTTCATGAGTTTGTTGATTGAAAACAAGTGTTTTTGCATGTTTCCATTGATAAATTGATTTGTTAGCTTATATTTGGATGGTAGAATCCTGTCTTTATCATAAACTATGGTGGGATATTTGAACCTTTGTTGAGTTAGGTTTTATGATCATAGATGTTTATTCCTCAGATTTTCAATGGTTATACTTGGCATGGAAACTCATTCCTAGGGTTTTCCCATTTCACAAAAATGTGTGGAAATTAGATTTTAATCAATCTTTACTATGACATGTCGTTAATTGATAATGGCAGTAGTGATCATGATTCTTCAGTAGAGAAATTTTCATTGCATGATTTGCTAATATTTGGTTATGTTCCCTTTATCCATTAGAGTTGTTATCATTGCAATGATTTTGAGAAAACTGTAATTGGAGTGGAAAGGAATTTGGTAAATTAAATTGGAAAGTGATTATCATCGAATTGGATTTGAGATATGATTTACATACATGTTTTAGTTAATCGTTGGGATTAACTAATGGCATTAAAAGATTTTTATGTTAAATCATGTGTTTACATTCATTTCATGGGGAAATTTGCTAAAATCTGTTGTTGATGATACTTCTCGACTTTTGGTTAACACGTTGGGGAAATTCTTTAGCATTTAGGTAAGTTTTAAATGTGATTCATACGGTTATATATGCTAGTGAGTTTTTTCATCTTGTGGTATTGATTGTGATCTTTTGATTTTCAATTGATGTCTATTACTTGATTTTGAATTTTGTTTAATGTTGAATGGAAAGAGGAAAGGTTAATTTTGTTTTGCAGAATCGCGAGAAGGGATCATATTCATCGAGGAGAAAGCAAGATTCTGTTGGGCCAAAATAACTCGAACGATGCATTGAGAATTCTACAGGGAAGTGTTTTGAATTTTGTTCTAGTAGATTATAGCATATGATTTTGCAGTTTTCGTGAGTTTTTTTGTGATTTAAACACAAAGTATACTTGTTGATTTATTTTGTTTTGTGTTTAATCCAAGAATTTAATGTATGTTGTTGCAAATTGCGCCATGATGAAGTTTCAAAACGATGAATATTCTGACCCCAGGTGTAATGAAATGGGAGCTTGTGGCGAAGTGATCGAGATCATAGGATTCACTTTTGATCCTAGAATTTACGTTGATAATGGGAGATTTATGGCAACTTGGAGAGTTCTACATAAATGATATTTTCGATCCAGGAGGAATATAGGACTTTTCGTAGTTTGTATTTGCATTATATTTTGTTTATGCATTTGGATTTTCTATAGATAGAAATTTTGATTTGCGTTTTTAGACTTTTAATATGTTTATTTTAGTTTGTTTTTGGGTAGTTAATCACTTTGGAAGTATCTGCGAATATGTGTGGGAGAGCCATCGTATACTTGATGTGGGACAAGATCGTCGCAGTAAACGGAAAGTTTCGAAAGTTTGAAGTTTCCAAGTTTTGTGTTTCGAGGGGCAGCTTTGTAGGTGTGTTATATCGATTCGATCACTGCTTTGGAAAGAGATAGTTTTACCAAGATGTATCATGTGTCATTTCGAGGGAGTTGCCAGATGTTGTTGTGTTCTTTGCAGGAGTTAGGAGTTTTTGATGATTATCTTTCATAATTCTTACTTACATTGTTGATATTTGTTTATATAATTATTCATATGCGTAGGTAAGACATTGTGATTCTGAATTGTTTTTATGATGCTACTAACTTAATCTGTTTTTCATGTAGGAAAATTCAGAATTTATGGGTAAATTCTTTTCAAGATGGGGGGGATGTCCAGAATTTGACGGACCTAAATTCCTTATTCAATAGGAGGGGAATGGATGAGGATCCTGGGTACCAGGCTTGCATCAAATATTCATTCACTACAAACTTGAGCTTCAAGGATATTTTTTTTTTGTTAACCGTGTGGTTTTTATCTCCCGAACGCATCCGAACTAATACCCGGTCCGGAACCCAGGTCAGCCTTTTCATAACGGGCGGTTTGTAAATAGCCCGCGTCCCCCGTAGGCCCGGGCAATTGCCTGGCTTTAGACAATTTGTTACAAGTGGGTGAAATTCCGAATCCCAAGGACCGCCCGAGTTTACGGTTTCACCCCCGCAGGTCTCTTTTGAAACCACTGCGACAACTGCCTGCGGTTGAGCTTCAAGGATTCATCAGTTGATCTGCAACGTAATTGAGGCTGAGATGAAATCTGTTCGAGGAAGTTGATAATGAAGCTTCCAATTCAAGAGGATCATGAGAGGAAGGATCAACTATGTGATTTTTAGATTGCCTAGATACCATCTATTTTAGTCATGACCCAATTAACACAAGATAAAGGTCGAGGAGCAATGCACGGAACAAATGGGAGAAGGATTCAAGCTACATTAGCAAGATATTCCATTTGGGATATGTATTCTAGGCTTCTTTAATTTGGTATATAAAGTTTTGTGGTTTGGAGGAAGCAAGGGAGGAGCACAGAGTCACTGTTTCGAGACTTAAAAGGACAAGACGGTCAATTTCCATCAGATCGGCGTGCCCCCACGCCAGAATTAGTACTGAAGTCCGGCCGTTTGCCTCGCACCAGTGGCAAGATCCATTTCCGGCACGCCCCCACGCCAGGGGCATCAGAGTTTCAGCGCGTTTTTCGAGGCAATGCGTTTTTTTCAGATTTTTCCAAGAATTTCTTTACCTATATTTTAGGGATTTATCATATCTTATTTAGATTTCTAATGTAATTAGGGATATTTATTAGATATGAATTTGATTTCCATATTAAATTAGTTAGGTAGAATTTGAATTTCCAATTGGAATTTTTATTCCTGTTTAGGATTTAGGGTTTTCTTAAGGTTTTAATTCTTATTAGTAATTAAATAATAATACATGGGTTATGTAATAGACATTAGATTACTTTTTGTATTAAATAAAAATTCTTGTGGAGATATTTTTCTCATCTTTTGGTTCTTTTGAGAATTCCTAGATTAATTATCTTAGTTTATCTTGAGAATGTCAATTATCGAACTTATCAATACAACAATTCATAGTTTGTTTGTGGCGTCATTCTATTTATACATCAAGCATCGATTAGTACCTCTTTTGTTCTGTGTCTCTTTATAGACATTTGGGTTCAAAGGGTGTCGTTGGTGTTTTCCATTTCACGGCATAGCTTCCTAGCGCAGAGCAATTGTACCTTAGGTTGCTCGTCTCAATATAGGCGATAGTGTTGAGAGGGTGTTGTGATGCGTTCCACCCTCAATAAACTTGCTGGAAAACTGATACCGTGGCGACGACCACTCTAACGCAAGCGTGTCGTGGAGTCTATCATGAATAGATTGTCATAAAATTCTGACCCGTATCAGTCTGTCATCACACATTCACCCTCCCCTCTCTTCAAAAGCCTCAATTTGCTCCTCAAATCTGGCATCTTACTTTCTCATTGAAAAGGATTTTCCCACAAATCTATTCCCAACACAAAAACAAACTAAGTAGTATCAAACGAACCATATTCCCAAAATCTCAACTTGCACATTAAAATATATAAAGATGATATCAAATAATGCAGATAAGATTAAATGAAAAAGGAACATCATCATAATTTTTCAACTCCCCCTCAAAGAACAGTTGCAACAATTCGTTTGGCAATTTTCCCCGAATTTAACATGAACAGCCTCGTAAATGTTTCCTTCCAAGTGATTGCTTCGATATGACAAAGCATACTGCACGACTCCTCGGGAGTCACAACTTAGAAGAAAGCATCAAACTTTCGAACTCCCTTAAACGAGAACTTTGTTCACTATCAACACGATGCTCTTCGGCGCAGTAACACCAAATTATCTTCCAAAATAACAACTACGCCAAAACAAACTAAATAAGCAAACTATTAGCTTTAAAATGCCAAACAAAAATTTTCTACCTAAAGAAATCAAATGCATAAATAATAAAATAAAAGCAAATAAAACTACGAAAAGTCCTATATACCTCCTGGGGGGAAATCAAATATCATTATGTAAGAACACTCCAAGTTTGCATAAACTGTCCATTTTCACGAATTTCCGGATCAAACATCAACGTGATGATCCTCGTCCATTCATAAATAATAACCCTTAAACGAATTCTTCCGTTCCCAGGATCAAAAGTAAATCTTTATGATCTCGATCATTTAATCGTACTATCATCCACTTTTCCATGCATCCAGATCAAATACCAAAATTTTAAAAACTTGACACGTTGCATACATTAGCACTCTTGAATTCCTGTGAATTAAACACAAAATAAAAACAACATCAACAATGTTCCTTTTGTCTAATCACCAAGAAATCAAATAACGCAAAAATCCACATTCATAGTCTACTAGAACATAATTCAAGATTACTTCCATGTAAGAACCTCTCAATGCATTGCTATAGCTCGCAATTGATTTGCAAAAAATGGAAATTAAAATCTTTCTCTTCGCGGTGAGTATGAAACCCCAATCTCGAATCTGCAAAACAAATTCAATAACCTTTCTCTTGCCATTGACATCAACGCCATTTCAAAATCAAATAATCATGTCATGGAATCAACAGATCAGGGGGAATTCAAACACCACAAGATGAAAACTTCACTTGCATAATTGTATTCGCAATTCAAAACCCCAACACATAGCTAAATAAAAAGAATTTTCCCAAGTGGTTGACCAAATAAACTCGAAATAGTCATCAAAACAAATATTATCAATTTTTACCCCATGAATGAATGACAAAACAATGATTCAAATATGAACAACATCTTAACGCATTTAAATTATGCTAATCCTAATGATTTAACTAAAAGATGTATGTAAACCATATCTTTTTTTTTTTGCTAAATTAAAATTTAAATAGAAAGAGAGAGAATGTACAAACAAGGGGGAGACCCGACCAAGGATATACCATGACCATCAGAGGACAGGCCCAATGATGGCAAAATGTATACCGAAATAAAGAGAAATAGAAAATCTATCAAAAGAAACAGGAAAAAAACTCAATTAGGGCGAAACAACCCATAGAAACCAGAATCAACCAAAAAACCAACAAGAAGAGAAGCAGCAGCAGGTGCTGAACGATAGGGCCATCAGGACAGGCACAACCCGCAGAAGCACTATATCACAAGCACAAGCTGCATTATGCGTTGCCACAATTAGCAGGTAGACAAAGTAGGAGCAGCAAGCAGAGCAGGACTGTGCTCGAGACCCTAAGCAAGAACCAGCAAGCAAAACCATCCCGCAAGCCAACCTGTAGCAAGACAATCTGGATCAAACACACATAAAACCAGACGCAATAAGACCGCAGCAGCAGCCACAAAGAACCAGACCCCAGCAGCAGCCAAACAGGGGTACTAAACCCCACCCAACTGTAAGTAATCAGAACAAGAACAAGAACAGAGCATAAACCCCAAAGCTAAAACACAGAACCCAAGGACGGCAGCCCAGCAATTAAAAAAAAAAAAGAGCAAGGTTGCAAGCATACTGCATCTAGCAGCAGGCAGCCACAGGCGCCCAGACGAAACATGGTAATAGCAAGGAGGCACAAGATAAAGCCATGTACCATGGACCAAGCCAAGCACACCAACAGAAGGACAGAAGCAGGGAGAATGTGGACCCAGTGCCAGCAGCAATCGATGTATAAAACCAAGGGATGGGCCCCAACCAAAAGGGAACGCCAAGCAAACCGTCTGGCCCGATAAGCTGGACCCAGCCACAAAGCCAACCCAATCAGTATGAACACCCAGGCCAGCAGCCAGCCCATAGAGGAAACCCAAAAAGCAGAAGAAGTAGCAATGGGTAAACACACGGGGAGCGGGAAACAAAAAATGCAGGAGCAACCAGCCCAAAAATAACCCAGCAAGCAATTGGCTTTTGCACAGGCGGCCCCCTCGCAGCCATGCCAAGCAGCAAGACTCAACCAACGAATAACCAAGTCGAGCAGTGAAAGCCCCTGCCATCCACCGCCCCCCCCAACAACCAACAAAACAAACCCAACAAACCCTTAGCAGCAGCCCAACATGCAGAAGTGCCTGGGGTGAAGCAAACAGAAGGATGAGCAAGCTAGAACCATACCACTCCCAACCACATCTAAAACAGCAGGGCCAGAAAGCAAAAAACCCAACAACAGCTGAAAAGAGACCATACAAGCAACCAAAGAAACTAGAGAGCAGCCCCTGGCTGAGGGAATAGAAAGTAGATCAAACAGCAGAAGTTATAGAGGGCCTCTGAATCAACCAACAGTAGAATCAACACGAGGCTGTATAACAGCAGCAGCATCAAGCAACCCACAACAGTAGCAAAAACCAATCAAACTAAGCCCCAAGATAGAGCTTAAGAGGATAGACCAGACAGCTGGCAAAACACAGCTGAGGCACAAAAGAGTAGCAGCGAATCCCCAACAACAGCAGTAAGAGTTACCCCAACAAACAGAGCCAAGGCACGCATCTACTGTGGGCAGAAGCATAAATCAAAATTAGTAGAGACAAAAGCCCTTAGGCAGTGATGCAACCATGAGACACGAAATCCCCAGGAGCCCTAAAGGAAGAACCTAAAGGAGCAAAAGCCTTCCAAACCAGGATCAGAGCATACCAGCAGAAGGGACCCGAACAATCCAAGAAAAAACAAGAATCAGAGCAGTCTAGTGAAGGAGGGAGAGGTCAGTGATGGAGGCTTTTAGGTATGGGGGGTGGTAATTTGTTAGAAGCCTACATTATATCCAGAATGGATACAATCATTGACGCAGGACATTACCTATTAGAGCCCTTCAAAACTAACGATAGTTTTTTTTTGCGCTCCCTCCAAATGTGTGGTAGACCACTATGGCCAAACACAGCTTGAGGATGTTTAGATTTTCAGTTTGGATCCCACGAAAATTGGAAATGCTGTGTGAGTAAAGGCATTCCCAGTTGGAGTTAGGACAGAAACCAAGGGCAGAAATCTGAAAAACCAGCCAGAAGCAACAAATGACATAAAGGGGCAATGAAAGAAACAAGTGGCCTGAATGACTCTAGGGCCAGATTATACAGAAAAGGCGATTAGAGGGGTCTAATCTGCATGCCCATACCAGTGGATTCAGTATGTCCTTAGTTTTTCAGCTATGTGTAGAGGCAGGCCAACCCACAGGATACAAAGAGAAATCTAGGGACGTGGGAGTGGGTTGCCAAACCACCTTGTGCCAAGAGGGCTGGAGATTTGAAAAGACGGATTGAGCGCTAGAAAGAAGCAGCTTTAACCAACTTTGGGGGATAAACGGTCCCAAAGAAATGACATCAAGAGTTGTTACCCTTAAATAGGAATGGAGAGATGTCAAAGATCCTTGTCTCTAAATACAATAACATCATGGTGATATTGAAGTCGGAAGAGACACCAGGCCCCATGAACAGATAATTTCATTAGAGCTTAGCATCCGAACCAAGGCCGGAGTTGGAGAATTAAGATGTGCGTCGGGCTAAGCGAAGAGTGAAGAGGTGGCGGAGCCAAGGAACATGCCCACAAGGTAAATGTCAGCACCATTACCAATGGCATAAGGAAAATATGAGGAAGGGCAGAAGGTCCGAAGCTTTAAGAACTTTCCTTTCCTCCAAATCCAGGAAAACAATCATTAGGAAGTAGGCAGTGGTCCAAAAATGTTTTATTTTTTTGGAGAAGCACAACATACGGTGAACCTAAGGTGGCCCAAAGAGAGGAGTGGGTTAACAACTGAGCAACTTGCCAAAGGTGGATCGGTATGATAAAGAGCCTTGTTCCATTCCTCCAGTTGTTTTTATACCCAGCCCCCCCTCGTAAAGTAGGAAAAAAGAACACATCGAACCAGGTAACTTTGGCAAACCATGAATGGCTTTAAGCTAGTCCCTTTCCAAAGGAAACCGGACGGAGGAGAGATTGAATCTGGTTGGAGAACCCCCTTTAGGGAGAATGAAAGTGGGCAACCCAAAACATCTTGGATAGCAAACCAATCACAGGATTTAATGAAGAATGTGCGCCTACCCACGTAAGAGAGAAAAATGTTGGTCCAAGACGTAATACGATTAGTGATTTTAGAAATAAAAGGGATTACAGTTCATAGTAAGGAGAGCTTGGAGGCAAATCAGTGGGGACTCCTAGGAACCGCATGGGAAGGGAAGCCAATAGGGCAAGCCAAGAGAAACCCAGAATACTATGAAAGTGCATCTCATTGACATTAGATAAGGAAAACACTGACTTTTAGAGGGGTTCGGATCCAACCCAAAGAGGAGGGGAAAATGTTTCCAATGCAGAGGACATCAAAAATGTGCAACAGAAGCCTAGACCTACCATGACAAAAAAAAAAGAAGGTGCATCAGCGAAACAAAGGTGAGTGAGGCTACAGGGCTTGGCCTTAAGCTGATGGTACCTGAATGAGCTTTGAAGAGGCGGTTTTGCTTGAGAAGGATAGAGAGGCCTCCCTCCATGACTTAAGACTAAAAAGGTAGGGGAGAGAAGGGGTCACCCTGCCTAAGCCCTTTTCTTGCCAGGGAAGAAGCCCACACAGACTGCCATTTAGATCTTAATAGAGAACATTGGAGATGAAATACAAAAACCTTTTCATCCAGGAGATGAACTGAACCAGGGAACCGGGAAAAAGAGACAACATATCAAACACAAAACTTGGCCACATCCTAACCATAATGTTTATAGGCTTTTTTTAAATCGATCTTCAGAGCACATTTAGGGGGACCCGACCAGATAACCATACCCCCTAACAGAGTTCCTGGGCTTATAGGAATATTATCCACCTTAATTTTTCCTCCCCAATGAATAAAATGCCGATTTAGAGTAGGAAATAATGGAAAGCAACGCCAGTCACGGAGCCTAGAAGCCAGGATTTTTGAAATGAACTTATACAATAAGTATGTGCAGCACGAGATAGGTCTAATAATCCTCCATAGAGGAGGGGAATATCCACCATAGGGACAAGAGGAAATAGGCAGTGGCATTAATACACCTATGGCATGACGGATGAGCAGAAGAAAAGTGATGACACCCCTCGAATAAGAATCCCCGCCAATAGTCTACCAGGCATTGAGGAAGAAGTTAACATTGAACCCATCTAGCCTAGGGCTTTTATTATCTGCTTCACTAGATTTTCAGGGAGTTAAAGATCTCAATATCGGATAATACAGAGTGTATAAGGACATTGATTAGCAGCAAGAGGAGAGACTAAGGGATTTTAATGACCCAAAAAGAGAGGGGAAGCTGAATTAGAATATATCTTAAGGCTTAATTTCTTTGCTATCTTTGAGTATTTTTTTATTAGTGTCAATTTTTACTTGTTATATGCATTGGTTTTATAGGAAATAAAGCAAAGCCAATTTGTACGTCAACGCTTGGGTGTCTGTTTGCCATTTTTGAGCTTCCGATTGACATAACAAGTCTGCTTGCGGCTCTATTTCCCCCATGATCCAGATCCGATTCTCTTAAAACTCACAAGAATGAAAGTTGTAGATCTTAGATCTTCAAGCTTTGTGGGAACATCTTAGAACCATCCAATTTGAAGTTCGTATGATGAGAGTTATGAATCCAATTTTTACCATAAAATTTGGCATGAATTTTATATGATCAGACAAGATATAGAGCCTCACAAAATATCTTCCGATGAAGCATTTAACATATAAACTTCCTCAAAGTTAAAACTATGCTCAACCAAAGGATAAGTGAATATAAAAGAAAAAAAAGGGTCTCAAGCTCGGACAAAATCAGAAACAGACAAAATTCCAAATTTAGCACTCCTTATCCGTCTCACTAAACTAATTAGCTAACTTGATCAGAAATTTCATCCATTGGCCATTCCTTAAATACTCTACATCAATTCATTGCTCAAACTATCCTAAATGCAATTTTATTATGATCCTAAAGCTATAAGAGAATGCAAATAAAAAGAAATTATATTTTTTTGTGATTTTCAAATTTTTTACTTTAAAAAAAAAATTTATTCCAACAATATGCAACAATAGACTAACGAAATGCAATGTACGTGAAGCTAAACAAATTATGTAATGCAATATGACATGACTATGTATATATGACATCAAATCCCACCCCCAAACTCAAAATGAACAATGTCCTCCATTGTTTGCAAATAAAGAAAATAAAACTAAGGACTTCCCTGACTAGGCTCTAAGCGGGTGTGCTCGACCTTGGCTCATTATCCAAATCTGAAAGTGAGAATGCATGCAGCGGCAGTTAGGCTCGATGAAACAGGTAACTAGAACGACACTCGGATTCATCTTGATTTCTGATGTTTTGATGTTCATGAATGCCTTTGCTCAAGTAGCTACTCTCCCAATATTGCTTGATAAAACCGTGTGAAATGATTTGATATAGTGAGAGAGGAACCCTTGACGTTGCCCTTGAAACAATTAGAAGTTGAATCCGTGTGAGGATAAGGGTATGAGAGTGTATAGGGATTGAGTATTGAATTGGTTAGGAAGGTTTTGGAATGAATGTAATCGGAATTTTTGGGAAGGAAAATTAAAAACTAAAATCAGATTCATCTTCGCCGGGTGCGAAGATTATTTGCCTTGGAATCTCGTCCGGGGCGATACAAAAAAAAAACAAGAAAAAAAAAAAAAAAAAAATAAAAAAAGAAAAAAACAAAAAAAAAAAAAAAATAGAAAAAGAATGGACAGATGAAGAATGGGCTGGGGCGAGAAATTATTTCACGCTGGGGCGAGTTTTGGCGAGAGTTCTCGCCGAGGGCGAGGATTCTCTAGTGCATTATTTTCTCGCCGGGGCTAGAAACCTCTTTTCTGAAATATTTTGCTTTGATTCCCCTTTTCTTCCAATTGGTGCAATCCCAAAACCTATTTACCTGTTACAAAGCAACATAGTCATAACATGGATTAGCCACAACCTTTTTACAAGCATGAGAGACTAGCAAAAGCACTAGCAAATCATTAGACAACTAACTACTACTACTCTAACTAACATGCAAAAATACAACCAAAACTAAAAATATGCTAAAGATACTAATAAACTGCATTTGGGTTGTCCATCCCATCAAGCGCTTAGAATTATAGTCTTTCAATCCTGACTACTTCCTTTTTCTAATCCAATGCCCCTTCGAAAATTGAGGAACTCTCCATCCCTTAGTAATAATGAAACGTCTGAGGACTTTGCTTTTGTGAGGGCCATTGATTCCAAAATCACCTAGCATGCTCTTTTTCCCTGTAGAATCTCTCTTTATAACCTTCAAATAGCTAGGCATATGCTCCATTGTGTTTGTGAACGGAATCTTGAAAATTGAAACTTCTTGACACACAACTGGATCTTCAACTAATTTCTCATGGACCCCTTTCTCATCCCACCATGGCTCCAAATTCATGCTAAGTCTCCGATGTCAATTAGAGCTTTGCCAATGACGATGACTACCAATTGGGCAAGGTGCCTTGCAAAACTACCCCGATCTTTGAGCTTTGGCAGAGAAGGTACATGGGGTATTAACAAAATCTTACATCAGCGTCGGAACTCAAGACTAGAACTTCATTGGCTGTATTTTCTTGATCCCCACTATTCTCCTCCATATCAGAATCATCGTCAATCAGCACCTCCGGTAGCAGCTTTGGCGCGGGCAATCCATCAGTCTCGAGAACCACGTCACTGGGCCATGTACCTAGATAATTATTGTTGAAGGTGTTTATAAGTTGTCCCATCTGATTCTCAAGATTTCGAATCGACACTGCTTTGGCATTTACATTTTAAATCCACCCAAGTTCAACAGCTGATCCCGAACAATCAATCTTTTGTCCTGTAGCTGTAATAAACATCTCCCAAGCCTCCTCCACACTCAGTTTTCTTCCTTCTTCATGTGGAGGAGGCTGAATCCTGAAATTCCAAGAGTGTATGATTGGCTTGGAGCAAAGAATTGGACTATGATTATTATGGCTCCATGAAAAATCTGGTGATGATACCCCCAATCTTGATGATAGTTGTTGGGATAGGCATAACTGTTGGGGTTAATCGCAGAAATTTGCCACCATACCTGGCAACGACCTCAAAATTGATGGCGCATTGATGAGATCGAATGAATTATTCCAGCACAATAATCACAAATTGACCGACACACTTATGAATACGTTGTACTGCTAAAGTGTCAAACATCCTCGAAAGTGTCCTCAATCTGTGGCTGAACAATTCATCGAGTTCATAAATCCCTACTGGCTCATGTTTGCGTCATTCACGTATACGGCCTCTGAAAGACATAGTTTGGTCATGGTGTACCTCAAACGGAAGTAAAAAAACCAAAAAAAATAAAAAAATTAAAAAAATAAAAAAATAAATAAAAAATAAAATGTTTAAATTAAGATTGGAATTGATTATCAACTAATATGGAAATAAATATTAAACAAAAAGTATTCCCCGGTAAACCCGCTCCAAAAACTTGTTGTCAGATTTCACAATCAACAATTACGTGCAAGTATACACGTATCAACAAGTAATAAAGAGATAAGATAGAGTGTCGTGACCCCACAGGGAATCTCTGTTCAATAATTATTCCAACTCACTAGTCCAATATCAAATACAATTTAATTTAAACAATCAGCATTTGTATAACGATTAAATCTAATTACAATAAAACTAAGAATAAAAACTCACACAGAGGGTTGAAGTACAGATTTATAAAGGCTTCATACTACAAATTCCCCAAATAAGTAATACAAACTAATCATCCAAATTATGTAATTATTAACTTTCAACAGAGTTGTTTAACAGGAATTCAAAGTTAATCATAAGCCCTTTCCCAAGTGAACAAATAAAAATATCTAACTCAATTAATTCTACAATATTCCTATGCAAAACTAAAGAATTAAATTCATATAAAACACCAATTCCCAATAGTATACAATGCAGCGAAGAGAAATCCCTATTCACTTCACAACCCTAATTATTCATCCCATGGCAAATAATTAAGAATACAAGCTATCACATTCAGATCAAACCCTATATTTCATCTCCCGAATTCAACTAAAGGTATCCCGCTAGTATTGAAGAATCAGTCAATTACTCCAATAAACACAAAATATGGTAGACAACTCATTATGAAGAAAATAAGCTGTGAATCAAAATAGATAAAAAATCCATAGACACAACAGTTCAATTGTAGCCTTAATTGAAAATTTAGTACATCCTGAAAATAGAAAACATGAATCCCAAATAAGATCATCACAATTAAATTACAAATTTAAGAATAGAGGATAACAAAAAACTCAGTAGAAGTCCTTCAATCTTCAAGTCTCAAAAATCTAATTCCTTGTTATGCTTCCCTTCCATCCACAATCTCTCAACTTTAGCACTAGTATCACAATCCTTGCGTAGTAAAAACTATGAAATTTACCATGTATGATGTGTTATCTATGTATGTTCCCCCAATTTCCATCTCTCTCTGATCTCTTTATAGTTTCTTCAGAATCAAATCAGTAGAAAGAATCCAAAATTCCAAAATCAACTTTCCCAAAAGATCGGCAATAAAATATTTTTTCCTTCCCCCCGCCGCATTTCCCCTTACGCCCCGCAGAAATTTAAGCCTGAGATTCTTCTCGCCCCGTGCGAGAATGCTTCTGCAGCCCGACATCAGCCTCGACGTCTGTTGGAAAAATGGCCATAACTCCTCTTCGTCCGAACACGGATTAATGCGATAACTCTATCAAGAGGCAATTGTAAAAGATAAAAGTAGCTTTCTACAACTATCATAACTGGAGCTCGTCGAGAAATACAGTATCAGAGAAAGGTCCAACATAAAAATGGCTAGAAACAGCTTTTATGTAAAATTCATGCCCAATAAGATGGTTAAAATGAATCATAACTTCTCTCAAAACCGAACTTCAAATTAGGATGGGTTTCAAGATGTTCCCGAAAGCTGAAATCAAGATCTACCTCTTTCCGTTCATTAAAGTTTTCAGAGAAACGTATTGGATCATGGGTGAAATTGAGCCCGCAAGCAGCTGCTATGTCAATCGGAAGCTCAAAAATGGCAAACACGACGTACCCAAGCGTAGACGTACAAATGGCTTTGCTTTATTTCCTACAAATCTACTGCATAAACAAGTACAAATGACACTAAAAAATCCTCAAAGATAGTAAACGAAATAAGCCGTAAGATCTATCTAATGTCACATGTATAGAACCCGCTCATCAGGGACCCGATAAAGATCAACAGAAGGCGCCCCCAAAGGATTTCAAAAAAAACCAACAGCGACACCTTTGATACCACTATCGTCAGTGACTAAATTACCATCATTGATCCCCGGATTGAGAGGATCTTGTTTGGTTCCAGTAGGCTCTTTGGTTTTTATTAAAGAAAAAAATTATGAGTTCTTAATCCCCCACATACGAGAATTCAGGATTTTAACTTGCATAGACTTTTGCCTCCAAGATTAGAGCAGACCACAACTGATGAGTGTGTAGCATTTCAGCTTCCCGAATATCAGGAGTAGTAAGTCTAGAAGAGTGAATGAGCATATGGACATCATGAAGGCTTCTCCTAAGCATCAAAGGATAAAGAAATAGGTTGCCAAGATTTTTGTTGAGAGCAATAAAAGCATTTGTGTGACTCTCTTAAAGCTTTTTCAGATAATACATAAAGGGTGTTTTCTTGAATGGGGAAATCCCCAAGCTTCAGAAACACCCTGCTGATACCCACTAATGTCCATCATGAAATTAAAGAACTGGAAAGGCTTGCACAGCTTAGGAATATGACGATTAAGGCATAACAGAATAGGGAAGTGATCAGATAACCCATTGGGCAAATACTGGACCTCAGAAGAAGAGAAGTTGTTGAACCAAGTAGCATTACCCATAGCCCTGTCCAGCTTCCTAGTAATAGAGGTGGGACCCTGACCATTCCACCACGTGTGATGCGGACCAGTGGCTCTAATATTATCAATAACCAGGTTAGAAGCACAAGCTTTAAAATCAGCCATGCCACTGTCCCACAGACCATCACCACCGCAATTATTAGACAAGCATTTGATAGTATTAAAGTCCCCCAGAAGACACCAATTAGAAGTAGCTGCCGGAGCCAAATTACATAGATCAGACCATAGAGGACGATGCAAAACAGGGGTGTTGAAACCATAAATGAAAGAAAAAACAAAGTTTTCAGAGCTAGTAAGAAGGCATGCATTACAGTTAATGAGTTAGGCAGATTTAATGGTAACATTAACCTGCCAGATATTAGGGTCCCAACCAAGCCAAATATGGCCATTATCATGGGAGTCATAGTTGAACTCCCAGAGCCAGGAGGATTGCAGCCTATTAGAGATAACCCTTGCTTTAGAGGCTTTAACTCTCGTTTCAACAAACCCAACCAGAGAAATATTGTTATCAACCAGGAAGGCCCGAACATCATCCTGCTTAGGCTTATCATTAAGACCTCTAATGTTATAAGAAGTGACTTTAACCATGAAAACAAAGGAAGAGGAAGAAGGGGGGAGGAGGGAGTGAGTGGGCCATTGAGCCAGTGAGTTAAAGTTGTCATTGGTCCATAAAGCTAGGCTTTGCAGGATTAGCTCTACCCAGAGTATTCCCAGCTTTTGCTTTCACTTTGGTGTTCTTGTTGAGGTATTTACAGTCCATTTCATCAATAACATTAATGAATTTGTTTGGGAGCAATGGAGATTCATTATCAGATTTCCAAGGTGTGAGTGAGCAAGGGTCACTACAAGGATCCGGAACATATATCTGAGGAGGGGCAGAGGGTCAAACCTTGACTGGGGTAAAGGCTATGATGGAGGAAGGAGGAATGTCAGGGGTAGGAGTAACAGCAGATAGAGTATTTAGAATGGGTACAGGAACAGGGGCAGGAATAGCAGCAGATTGAGGATTGAGATTGGGTATAGGAGCAAGGGAGGGTTCAATCAGAGCAGTGACAGAAAGCACCCCTAAACCAAGATTGTGGGGCAGAGGGCCAGCCAAGGGGTAGTCTTAGCTTCTAGGTGGGAAAACGAATTGGTGAGCGTAGCAGAAATCTGAGCAGAAGCCTTAGCAACAGGGACAGTTTGGTTCCGCCTAAACCCCTTAGAAGTAGAGATCCAGTCATTTGGTTCAGTTGGCAGAGAATTATCCTGGGAATAAGCAGTATTGTCAGGACTAGTGCCCATGGCAGATGGCCTCGCTTGAAGGATTCCCCGGAAGTTGGCTTTCGGGCATTTAAGGGAGGAATGTCCAAAGGAGATACAAGCAGAGCATACAGGAGGTTTATTATGGTACTCAACATCAAAGGTAATGCCTTTCAAACCTTCACCAAGGACATTAGCATCAATAATATTGGGAAAGGAAGAATCCGCAGACATCTCAATGCAAACTCTAGCAAAGGTTAGGGGCTCCAAATCTAAGGTCATTGCATCAGCGTAAAGGGGCCTACCAATGGCACTAGCAATAGAGCTAATTCCCTCAGGGGTCCAATAGGATTAAGGAATGCGAGAGAGTTTAACCCATAGCGGCATCTTCTTGCAATCATCCTTAACAATGTCAACATCTTCCTTCCAAGGTTGGAGAACAATAAGTCTGGAGGCAAAATGCCACGGGCCAAGAGCAAGAATGTTGTCTCTGCTCTCAATAGAATTAAACTTCAAAACATAATAGCCTTTATCATGCAGGTAAACCTTGGATAGACCCAAGCCGCCCCAGATCCGCATAGCAATAGGCTCAACCCCTTTAAATGGAAGTCTAGAGTGAAAGAAAAACCTAACCAAACTGGAGGCCCATAGATTATTTCCTTTTTGAAGGATGGCAGTAGGAGGGTTAACAAGGACCTTGCCGTTCTCCACAGAAGGGGGAATGTAGGACAGGGCCAGTTTTTTCCCGTTGGAAACATGAGAAACAACAGAGGTCCAAGACTTGGGACCAAGAGCTGGGGGAGTGGTTCCATCAGTCGTGCTAGGGGTGGGGACAGAGCCAAGAGGGGCACCCTTAGCAGCAGCATCATAGGAGCAGCCGTCAACAGTCAAGGCGCTAGAAGGGGAGGAAGCCCTAAGGGGACTTTCGACAAGCAGTTTGTGGGCACTGCCTACCCGAGCAATAGCCCCATTTTGGACAAAAGCATTTATATCTTTAACAGAGATGCCATGAGCGGCTAAGCAGTCCATGAGCTCTAAATTCCTTTTCCTTTCAGTAACTGCATTAATTCTATCCTAGCTAGATAACTGCATTGCCGCTTTTACAATATCCTGCATCAGGGAATTAGGCACAAAGTCCCTAGCATCTTCAATATCCTCAGAGAGTTCCAAAGAAGGGCTAGAAATAGAAGAGGACGGATTACAAGCCATGGAGGGATATGAAATCTATACAAGGCTGGAAGAGGGAGCGAGGAAAGAAGGGAGGAGAGAAGGGGGGAGCGAGAGAGGGAGCCTAGGACGGAGGAGGCGACCAAAAATCGGTAACCAGAGACGGGGGGGGGGGGGGGGGAGGGGGTCGAGGGCAGAGAAGGGGAAAGGGGAGCAGAGGAGAGGAAAGAACTAAAGGAGCTGAGAGAGGGAGATGAAAGGCGGCAGATGAATGGGAATAGAGAGTAGAAAGGATTGGAGAAAACTAAGATAAGTGGAAAAGTAACCGAAAAATTGGAAAGGGGGGAAGCGGCCGGGTTAGGGTTTGGGGTAGTTAGAGAGAAGGGAGAGAACGGGGTTTAGAGAGAGAGTCCATGAGTCTCCATGTAAACCATATCTCAATCCAATCTGATGATAATTGTGACAACCCGAGAATTTATAAGATTTATTAATAAAATCTTGGATGATTATTAAAGGTTAAAGAATAAAACCTCGATAAGAATTTGTGGATTTATTGAAAATTTCTAAGAAAAACCTATATGGTTCACTATTTGAAAGAGAATTGAGAGAATAAGGGTTACAAAATTCAAAACCCCGAATGGAACTATACTTGAAGGTATGTTAAGAATAAGGTATTATGTTACCTTTAACCTTACGTGAATTGAGGAATGCAGCAAACTGAATTGAGGAATGCAGCAAACCGAATTGAGGAATGCAGCAAACCATATTCAAGCCAAATATATGAAAATCAAGATTTAGCTATGCTACGTGAAATTTTATTGCATAAGTGAATATTAGCTATGCAATATGAGATTTTGAAATATAATAAATATATTAGTATATATATTCATTATATGTAAGTGAACGATGGAAACAATTTCTAAAAGGAAATGAGACGAGTAAAGTTAAAATAACTTAATTATATAAAATTATTGGTGGCATTAAATATACTTAAGGTATAACACTGTCATTTTATTGAAGAAATCATATATTAAATGATCGAGTGTAATGTATGTGTATTTTTAAGGTAGTGAATATATAATAGTTAAATTTGTTAAAAACAATTTATAGAATGAAAAAAAATAATTAGTTTTAAGTATGGCTGAGTGATTAATGTATACTTTAAATAAATATTATTAAAATAAATTCTAGCGTTGAATTATTTTGAAGAGAAGATATTATTTTAATATCTTATAGACTAAATAAATTTCCATTTATAAGGTAAATATATTTAATTATAGTTTACTAACTGTAAATAAATTGATATAAATAATATTATAATGTGAGAGAATTAAATTTATATTTTTATTTTCTATATGTGATGTGAAATGTTTGTATGACATTTAATAAATATATATATATTATATATATGTATTTATTTATTTGTTTTATGTTTTATTAAAAAAATTATTAAAGAAAGCCTTGTAACCTAATACTTTTATATTAGGGAAAAGGTAATTAAATAACCTAAAAGAATTATGGTATTGAGCAATTTTAGTATTTAAAATATATACTCAACCGTAAGAGATTTTATTTTATTATCTCAAGGTATTATTTTATTTTAAACCTAATTAAAGTAAAGCTTAATTGGGTTTATATGAATTAAATGCACATGAGTAATTAATTAAATTTCAAAATGAAAGAGAATAGCAAACTCCTAATTACATAATTAGGGTTAAGGCAAATTTATGTAGTGGACTATGTTATTTTTACATAGCCCAAAAGAATTATTAATTTTAGAAGGCCACAAATGTATAAATGATGTTTAATTAACTTATAATTAAGCAAATAATGCAATTAGAATATGTTAATTTGGGCAAATGAGGAAGGAATGCTTCGGTTAAGGGATGGGAGTAAATAAAAAGAATTGGGGAAAAGATAATGTGTGTGTGTGTGTATAATCGATATATATATATATATCTAAATGTATAAGAAAGGATAAGAAAAAGAAAAGAAGGGTATTCCTCAATTACTCCTCCATTTTTTCATTCTTGGTAAAACCAAAAGAAAGAGGAGAGAGAGAGAAAGAGAGCTATCGACCAATGGAGGAATAAGAAAGCAAGGAAGGTAGCCATGGAAGAAGATCCATGGAGGAGAAAGAAAGGCAAATGAAATCCAAAGAGGTATAAACTCAAGACTCTAGCTATGTTTATTGTATTTTTAACTTAGATCTAGTGTATGGGTTGTTGTTATTAGACTAGACTAATGGTAGATCTTCATGATTTGGTGAGGTTTGCATGTTTAGATCTAGCAATTTTATGGGTGGTTAAGCTTGAAATCAAAGATATAATTTCTTAAAACTCTAAAACCCCCATTTTCCTCTTTGATCCTTAGATCCGCTTAGTGAATATGAACTGAAAAATTAGTATAGATTTAATATGTTGTAATATTATGAGTTAGGAGTTCATAGAACTTGAAAATCATTTGATCTGGTATGTGTAAAATAACTCAAAAATATGAAAATCAAACAGGAGAGGAGAGAATGATCATAGTGAGCTGCTGTTCAAAAACAAAAAATTAGGGGCTAGCTAGACTACTCTATAAAATTCTGGGCTTTTGGTATGTTATTTTACACTGAATATGCTTTCCATAGGACTCTGGAACGGACCAATTCCGAATCGGGAGCAAAACGTTATGGCCAATCTAAGTTATAATGCAAAACGTCCAGGAAATTTTGGAGTCAGCCCACTTGCGTGCAATTTCTGTATTGTTGTGTTGGGAATTGGAAACATTTTCAGTAGGTCAAAATTGTAGACTCCAGAAGTTAGCTTCACGTGGCCGCTAGAATCACCCAAAAATTGTTACAATAACGAAGAAGTTATTGACCATTTAAGCCGAGGTTGGGTCTGGAAAAAAATAGTAAGGAGCTGCTGCTGCTGGGCTGTTGGGGAGCGCGGACGGGGCGCGCTGGGCGCGCGCTGGTGGAGTGGCTGCCGAGCTGACCTTGCCTGTGCTATGTGATTTTAACATCCAAACCTAAAACGAGCATAACTTTTGCTGTACGTAATCCAAATTTGATAATTCAAGATGTTTTTATAAAAAGGTTAAAGATAGTACTACAATTCTTAGATAATAAAAACTAAAATTTCAGATTTTGAGGAAAAAGGTCAAAAATGGGCATTTTTAAAGATTTTTCTCAACCGGATGCGCAAGGCAAGGTGTCGGGTTTGAGTTTTATTAACCGTAAAGCGTTCTGAACCTACTAATTACGTTTCTAAGTATTATCAAGTGTAAATCTTGATTAGTAGAGGTAAGGATTAACCATAATGGGTTATATTTTAAAAGGTTTAAATAACGTAACTACATGTTAATGTAATAAATGGGAGAAGTTAAGCGAAAGCTTGATTAAAACATTTTTTTTTTATTTAATCTACTATACATCCAAAACGATTGTGGAGGACATTTGATAAGGACTTAACTACATGTTAAGTATTTAATTAAAAGAAATACCATGAGGGTATAATATGAAGTTAAATGATGACTTGGATGTTGATGTCAATATTCTATTAACCTAATAAACATGTAAAGGATGTTAATACAATAGTGTAAGAACTTAGCTAAAGTGTTAAGTAAAACATTAAAAAGAAGTTGCCTAAAGGCAAGATGGGCGAGTTATTTAATTAACTATAATGAAGATAATACATTGATATTATGTAACTTTAGACTAAGGCTAGTTAACCAAACGTTACGTGTTCGATCAAAAGAGAACTTTTAAAGAAGGATGGGACGAAACATTAAAACCTTATTAATGTTAACAATAATTATACATCGAGCGTGATGTAAAGATAAGATTTAAGACTTGACTAAATGTTAAGTATCAATCGAAGACAAATATAAAGGGATTTAATATAACAAAGGTTACATAATTAACCTTAATCAATTATATGGAATGAGAGGCTCTCAATACATAGTCAAGTCAAGCTTTAAACATTTAACCGACTATTAAATGTCAAATAAAATAGGAATTTACAGTGAAATCCAGCTTGTTGGATTGTAGTATTCGGTTTCCTGAATGGATTGAATCTGGCTTGACTGGAAATTGGTAAATATGGTTTATTGAATTCATGAATATGGGTTTACTGAATTAGTGAATCCAAGTTGCTGGATTGTTAGGATAGTTCGAATCCAGGTTGCTGGCTTAGATGTTAATTCGAATTCAGGTTGCTGGATTAGATGTTAGTTTACATCCAGGTTGCTGGATTGGTATGTTTAGATAATCCAACTTGCTGAATTAGGTATTCAGGCTAAATTGGATAATAAAGACGCAATTCATAAAATTACAGGCTTAGTGTTAAGTCATAAGGTTTACGATAAAGTTGTAGTCCCATTGTGTCCTTTAATAGTGAATGTATTAGTCGTTAGGCTAAACAATTCCTTCCGAGGAGCGGAGGTATATACGAAGTAGCAACCGATCTAAATACGTTGAAAACAGTGTAGACGAGACGGAAAACTAGTTAGTTGGTTGTTTGTGGGTTTAACCACTCGGCATACTATATTGAACACTGTTTAAAGACTCGATGTGTGCTAGTTTTAGAATTATGAATGTGTATGGTGCTAAGATTACAATTTAATAATTTGTTAATGTGCCTAAACAATAGACGTGATCTTATAAGGTGATATATGATATGCTTAATTGAAAGCTCACTTCTATAAACTTGAAAGGTCTTTCATAAGAGATTACGTTAGATTGCGTCGGCGTAATCGACGGTACCGGCACGTGACCCTAACTCACATGCGAGTTATTATCCTTTTAAGCATGTTAGTGGATACTTATTGTTGATTATTTCACATCTATGATAATTGATTGGCACCTAGTGCATGTTTGATATGTTCATCAGGTATGGAAAGGCTGATCACCTGTTACCTTAAGGTTCAGTTTAAATTTGTTCATGGTCATTATTGACACCAAGTATTATTGAATTCAGTCACTCAATCATTAAAATTTTGATTCCTGCTCTTTCACAATTATTATATTGTTGAAAAGTTCTAAAGCTTATTCATTCTTTCAAGTCATGATATATCTTTATTGTATTTTAAAATTGCTGAGTAATGTAGTTTGTTCATCCTTGCTATATCATGATAACAAATTTCAGATTTAAGGCGAATGTTCTTTTTTTTGAGTGAAAGACAAAGACAGATGCAAGGGACAAGATTATATTGTTATGCATGATAACTAAATTATGTTATTTTATGTAAGTTAATAGTGTAAAACCTTTTGTGACTCTACAGGTAAATATGTATTAATTTAAAGTTATAGACCTTGGGATATGTAGCAAAGTTTAATGTATAAACAATTTATGTTTATATCTTCCGCAATAGTTGTAAATATGATGTATCGTGACGCACCAGGTCCGAAGTTCAAGGGACCTGGGTTTGGGGGCGCTCAAAATAATCACCTTTCAACTCAATACCCAATGATAGCAAATCATGCAATGAAGATTATTCTAAAGGAAAATCATGATCACTACCACTGTCAACTAATGACAACTCATGTAAAGATTGACTAGCATGAAAACCCAACTCAGCATATGGAAAAGAAAACCTAGAATGAATTTCATGCCAATAAGAACAATAAAAACGAGAATATAACACATGCTCATAAACTAACTTAACAAATATCAAATAACCTCCATAGTTTATGATAAAGACGATTCTACCATCAAAATAGCTAACAACAAATTTTCCCATGGAAGCATGCAAAACATGTTTTAATAAACTCATGAAAACACTAGATGCATCAATTAATCTAACAGAAATAACTATCCATCTATATAACTCACATGTCAAAATAATTTTCCATTTATCACTTTCTCTTAAGCTAACTTGATTAGGCATTATCATCACATGATCATCAACAAATGTAGATAAAACATAAGTACTATGCAATTTATCAAACATATTATCTAAGTAAAGAAAACAATAACGATACTTGTTTACCAATTCAAAATCAACGAACAAGCTCGGCATTTTATCTTCCTTAGGTACTATGATCTCTTGAATAGCCACGCACTAATGCTTTCTCCCACGATAACTGTTTTGATGAAGTTGGACTCTATCAACTCTCCAACCTGCCTTGGTAACTCCGTCGTCTCCTCGGAAATACTATAAGTTGACTGGTATGGAATGATAGCTCTTGGGTATATCATCAACAACCTAGATTAAAGAAACAACAGAACTAGACAAAGAAGAGTTAATCTTGTTAGTATTCAAAAGCGTCGTCTTGTACGAATGTACAGTCATTGGCTTTTCAAAATACAACTCACTTTCTAACTCACTCTCCTCTCTTTTTTCACTCTTACTCTCCACTGTTTCTTTCTCTCGTTTATTTTCAGTCTCTCTATTTTCAACTTTTTTTTTCATTCTTTTTAATCTTTTCTTTTTCACACTCAATCTTTTGAACAATTCCTTCTTGTCGTTCACCTTCACTTATATTTTCTTCCTTTTGAACACGATCTTTTTGTAAGTGTATTAGATCGTCATGAACTTGCTCGGATGTCATAGGACAAAGCGTGACTCTTCTTTGATTGTGTACTAATGAATATTCATTTGTTCATCGATTATGCTTTGCGCGCCTTTTGTGTCGCCATGGCTTCCCAAGTAACAAATGGCAAGTATGTGTTGGAACTACATCACATAATATCTCATCTTCATATTTGCCAATACGAAAAGAAACTGACACCTGTCTAGTCACCATTACCTCTTCAAAACCAATGATCCCTAACAACTTGCAAGCTCGAAGATGTGCAACTGTTGACAATCCTAGTTTCTCCACCATTGTAGTGCTAGCAATGTTAGTACAAATATCACAATCAATTTTCACAAAGCATACCTTTTCTTTTACTAGAAACCTAGTATAAAACGTATCCTTTTGCTGCATTGTTTCTTCCTTTTTAGCTTGCACACTTGTATCCCTTCTTGTCACCAACGACTTTTTATGGACTGCATGAACGTCTTTAACTTCCCTCGGCTGCACTCGTTCTCCACCATGCTCTAAAAGCTTTTGATACCCCTTATAATATTCCTCCCATGTTCTCTTCCAGTCATCCTCGAAAGAATCCCTTCGACCTCTTGGTTTTCTTTTCAATGACTCTTCATAGGTACTTTCAAATTCATAACCATACATGTTTAGCTGCAAAAAAAAGGTTAGTAGATAAAATTAATTTTCCTCACACTCTCCCTTGCGTGTTTCGCTCAACAATGTATTGCACAATTATGAAACGCTCGTGTATCACTCTATTGGCTTTTAACCTCTAATAAGCTCACTACTCTTGCCTTTTACCACTCTAATTCTCTCTTATAGGTTCTTTTTGAATTCACCAAACAAATATCACAGTTTATCTATCAATTCAACAAGAACTTATCACAAAACAAAGTATAGCAAGATGTAACGTATGATCTCCAACACGATCTCAAAATAGCCAATTAAAACCTTCTCGATTAGCCTCCAATCTTCACGAATACCAAGCAATTCGCGACAAATAATATATTTTTTTTTCAACAATATCAATCAAACGAAATAACTGAATTTTTTTTTGCTACTCAATAAATCAAACACAAAAAATAACGATAAGTAAATTGCTAGAAGACTTAGCCCTGATACCAAATGATAGACTCCACGACATGCTTGCGTGAGGTGGTCGTCGCCCGGATCGTTTCTAGTAAGTAACTTTGATGGAACCAGCGGATCGTTGCTAGTAACCAGCGGTAGTTAGCGCAGTGGTTTAAGCTTAGCCCTAGGATGAACCGTAAATCCGGACATCCTGGGTTCGAGTCTCACCTGTAACAATTATTAAGCCTACAAAGGTAACGCTAGCCACGGTCCCCCTTAAGCGCAAGCTGGGAAGCAAAAAAGCACTGGCACCCGGCTGGGGAGATTAGTCGGGTTGCGACCTGGAAACTCTACATCATCAAAAAAAAAACTTTGATGGAACTCTCTCGATATCTTAACCTAACATCTATTTGGAGACGAGAATCTTAATAAATTTGATCAAGTAATTGAATTCACGTAGGATGGAACACCAACAACACTTAAACCCTCGTTTAAATGGAAAACGATAATCTCCGTATGATTGTAGGATGCGATAGAATAATGCCACACACAACTATGGTTTGTTGTATGATAAGGTAAATATGGATCTCAAAAGAAAAATTAAGAAAGTAGCTTAGAAAAAAAAACTTTGATGGAACTCTCTCGATATCTTAACCTAACGTCTATTTGGAGACGAGAATCTTAATAAATTCGATCAAGCAATTGAATTCACGTAGGATGGAACACCAACAACACTTAGACCCTCGTTTAGATGGAAAACGATAATCTCCGTATGATTGTAGGATGCGATAGAATAACGCCACACACAACTATGGTTTGTTGTATGATAAGGTAAATATGAATCTCAAAAGAAAAACTAAGAAATTAGCTTAGAAAATTTTCAAATAACCAAAAGTAGAGAATAGTTCTCAAGTATGAATAAACTCTGAAGAATAATTGAATTGTTGATTATTCAATTACATCATCCATGTATTTAATTTATACTAATAACATGAAACCCTAATCCTATAAGGAAATAAGAATTTGAATGGAAATAGAAATCCTATCTAATAAACATCCTAGTTATAATAGAATTGGAAAAGATCCTAAAGATTGCATTAAAACTGAACAAAAATGCGTCCTCGGAATCCGTACTTTGGCCCAAGCGCCTAGGCTCTTGAAATTACACTATCTGGAGCGCCTAGGCTCTTTCCCGCAGAATGCCTAAAAGATGTCAAGTGCCTAGGCGCTTGAAATGTGAAGGAATGGAGCGCCTGGGCGCTCAAGTTTTTTGCAGCGACATCCTTTGGAAAAATGGCCATAACTCTCGCATCCGAACTCCGATTGGGGCGATTCAAGATGTTCCAAAAAGCTAAGAAATAGATCTACAACTTTCATTCTTTGTGATCTGCGATATTCTGTCTGGATCAAGGTCGAAATTGAGCCCGAAGTGACTGCTATATAAATGGCATCTCCAAACTCCTCAATCTCCACTCCAATCATCCTTCAACCAACTTCCATTGTTCCATACATTATTTTGTGGGGTTCATTTGAATTGAGCTCCAATGTAAGCATCCTTAAGTAGACTTTAGCCCAATTACTTGAAATCACTTGTTGAACCCTTGACCCTTGAGTCGATAGATTGTTATAAAATTCTGACCCAGTTAGTCTGTCATCATTGATTTTCCTACTAACCCTTGTTTTTTTTTTGTTAATGTGGAGTTTCCGACCCGCGGGTCGACTAATCTCCCCAGCCCCGATACCAGAGCAGTTTGCTACCCGACTTGCGCTGGGGGTACCGTGGCCATAGTAGAGCATTTTTAGTGCCTTCCAAATATTGCTAGTGGGAGTCGATCCTGAGTCGTCCGAGTTTACGGTTCTTTCCCAGGGCGGCTTGCACCACTGCGCCAAATGTTGTGGTTACTAACCCTTGTTTTTTTTTTTGCTAAATGTGTTTGTTTGTATTGCATAAGACAATGGTACAAAAGCAAAGGGGCATACCCCAGGTTATAGCCAGGTCATCTAGTGACAGACCCAAAAGATGAAGTAGCTATAGTAAGCAATAAAGTCAACCATTACAATAGCCAGTTACAGTAATATGCACAAAAATTAGTAGCCTGAAGAAAGGAGTTACATTTAGAGAGCCTAGATTTGATGATGTTAGTGACATCCTTTGCTAAGCACCGAGGAGGGGTAAGAGCTTCATTATGCAGTTTAGAATTTTTAGCCTCCCAAATCTTGTAGAAAGAGGCAGCCACCGAGAGATACATGATGTGCTTTGTTAGTTTAGTGCCTTGAAAGGAGATGAGGAATGAAGTAAGGCCGTCCCAATCCATTGGGATAGTATTCCAATTACCAAGACTTAGAGAAGCTCCCAAAATAATTCTTGAATAGTCACACTCAAAGAAAAGACGTGCAAAAGTCTCATTATGATGATGGCAAAGAGGACATAAAATGATTCTACCTGTGTATTGGGAGGTGAGTGTTAAGTTTGTATATGACGCGAACATGCAATCAAATTACACAAATAAAGCGTAAGCGCGATAAAATCGAATTTTTAAAATTTTATACAAACCATCACCATAATCAATCTATATGCTCAATTAATGATATAAACAAAAGAGATAGAAATATAAATTATACCCTCGTAGAACCGTGCTTCCTCGGGTACAAGTTCACCACCAATTCCTTCGCGTTCTCCTTGAATTCCACCGACTAAATTCCTTTGCTTGATCAACATTAGCCACCCAAGTGTTTGGCCTCTAGAGGTGATCCACCAAGGAAGAATAGTTATTCAAGAAGATGGGTGTTGGCAAAACCCTAGTTTCTATCTCTATAGAAATTGTAAGTACTCTCCACAATATTAGTAAGAGTGATTAGGTCATGCCTAGCTTGGACAAGGATGAGAGCTGTGGAGCGAATTCGGTGCAAGTTCCAGTTGGACCTGTGATGAGAGCTCGGGCTAAACGCTTCAAGGAGGGGATTAACAGATTGATTCAAGAAGCTTGGAAAG